>JANAVB010019799.1:18722023-18750240 GCA_029216955.1 Iris pallida
CTCCCTTATCATGGGATGATGTCGGCAAAAAGGTATTGCTTGGCCTAGAGATGGTATTGCATACAACTGAGAAGGTCAGGTTGATCAGGGATAGACTTCGGGTGGCTCAGGATAGGCAGCGACATTGGGCCGATAGCCACCGGAGATCGTTAGAGTTTGAGGTATAGTTTTAGTTTTTCTATTTGTGCATGCTTGTGATTATTTGCTTTAGGACTTTATATTGAGTCTTATTTTGTGACTAGGTTGGCAATATGGTGTTCCTAAGGATTTCTCCGACACGGGGCACGATTCGTTTTGGCCGAGGCGGAAATCTTAGTCCACGATTCGTCGAACCTTTCACTATTCTTGAGAAGGTCGGTACAGTGGCCTATTGATTAGACTTGCCGCCTACGCTCGACGGAGTTCATAATGTGTTCCATGTGTCACAGTTAAGATGGTACGTGGCAGACCCTAGCCATGTATTAGATTATTTCGAGATAGAGGTTGGGCCTACTCTCAACTATCCAAAGTAGCCTGTAGAGATTCTGGATCGTCTGGAGAAGGTGCTCCAGAACCAGGTTATACCCTTGGTTCGTGTCGCATGGAGGCATCACTCTCCAGGTGAGTCTACTTGGGAGAGGGTGGACGACATGCGGGAGCGATACCCGTATCTTTTCGATCCTTGAGGTATTGTTCTCTTTATTCTTGCTTGTATTTCTTGTGCTAGTTTGCTCTAATTTTGAGGACAAATTTTTTTTAGGAGGGTAGATTTGTCACTACCACAATCCTAGATAGGGCAATTTTTGTCAGTTTATATTATTTATATTGCTTGAGTATTTATTTAAATTAATTATTGTGAAGGTTTGATATATTGTTAGTTTAGCTTATTAATTGAACCTTAACTTGTGGACCCAATTTGACTAGGCATGACCACTTGAGCCTACAACCTAGGATGAACACAACTAGTCTCATTTAAGTCATGTTAAGCCTAGTTTAGACTAGAGATTAATCCCACACTTAGAGCACAATTAACCCTTCAATTAGGAAAGTGTTCACAACTTGAAAGGGTAAAATGGACATTTTAGAAGGGGTTTAGGGCTTCCATTTATGGCTGGTTATTATGAGCATTTACACCTTCTTCTTCATTCTATTAGATCCTCCACAAGCCCTAAAAGAAACCCTCTTCAAGCCCTCTCCATTTCCATTCATTCTCCTCCATCAAAACTCCTCCAAATTCTCCTAAAACCTTCCCAAACCTACATTCTACAAGGCTATAGCTTGGAGACCAAGGAGCTCATGGGAAGGAGTCCAAAGGAGGAAGAAACTGTGTCAAACTTAACACAAGAGCATCCCTAGAAGACTTTATTGGGAAAACAACCACCCAATAGGTAAAACCCTTGTTATTTTGATAATTTGAGCTCCATCTTCATGCATGACACATGTAGGAACACTCACAGTGGTTAGGGGTACCCATGGAGAGATGATCAAGGTTCTAAACCTCATTTTTGTGCATTTTATTTGGGGTTTTTGTGTCATCCTTGGAGAAATCCGAGGAGAGCCCCCCAAGTGTTTGTTAAAATGCCTAATAGACTATTTTTGGTTTTGTATTCAGTTTTATGCCCATGGAAGGGTTGGTTGATCATTTGGTAGGCATCTCCATTGATTTCCTCGTCTATATCACTAATGTATATACATATAAATATGTGTAGCATATGTTATATAGGAGTATATGCATTTTTGAGTGTTATGTATTTAGGTTTGTATATAGGCAGGATTTGGGAGTGTTGTGTTCACTATTTTGGACCTTGCCACAGTCTTGATCTAGTGAGGACCACGAGATTTCTTCCCAGATTTCATGTATCAGACAGTATTGGAAGAGAGGGCAGTGCGGTTCGAGTTTGGCACTTGGTTGTTTTGTGTCCAGAGGGGGTCGGGCATGCCTGCATAGGCCATGGTGGCTGCCTGTAGTAGCAGTAGCACCAGGAACACCCATCCTCTATTTGAGTGTTGGCCAATTGGCTATTAGCTAATGACAATGGGCCATAGACCATTGGCATAAGCTAGTGTTCAGTACATGTACAAAGATTTATGAGTGTTTGAATGAGAGGGGATTTGTATTTGAGAGTGTGAGTGATGCAGGTAGGCCTGTGCAGTGCATTCAGTTGAGGATTAACCCCCAACTCTACTACTACAGTAACAGTAAGCAGGACAGAGGGCACTTGGCCATGTTGGTCGAGTGTTAGTTTGGACTTTGGGGTTTTTGCTAGTAACAAAGGTAAAAAGGTTAATATCGGAGGTTGGGTTTGGTTAGTATCAGAGGTTGAGTTAGTCTTGGTATCACTAAGGTGTTTGGTCGTGGGTGGTGTTTGGCCAACGTACCATAGGCAGTGGTATTTAGGATTTATGAGAAAGTGTGAGGGAGGCTTTACGTAGGTTAGAGTTGTGGAAGAGTGTATGAGTGTATGGGAATTTAGGGGTATCAGGAAATTAGTTAGTATCAGGAAATTTGTTAGTATCCTAAGTTAGTATCAGTGCATTATCAATATCTTGGTTTTGTTAGTGTGTTAGTATAGGATATGTGAGTTAGAGATATGTGTTTAGTGTTTGTATTAGATGAGTGAGTTGGAGTGTGTCAATAGAGGAAACATAGGAATGAATGTTATTAGTGTGTTAGTGTTAGTATCCTAGGTTAGCCCTGTGAGAGTGCGAGTGAAACCATGTGTGATTGAGAGAATGTATTATGGGTATCATATATATTGGGCCTTTGTATCTGTGAGGTTACCTTTGTAATGTCCCGCTCCACACGGTGCATTACGCTGAGACATTGACTCAACGAGTCGCATTGACCGATTGAAATGTATCGATGCGAATCGATACAAGAGTTACGTTGTCCCGAGCATTGTATCAAACTAAGTCGATACGAAGAGTTGCCTTGTCCCAAAGAATGCATAGAGTTGAATCGATACAAAGCGCCGTATTGCCCCAAAGGATATGTGCGTTGAATCGGCTCGAAGATTCTAAGAAATCGAATCGACCAAGGCGCAAGTCCGAATCGATGCAAGTATTGATTTTAGTTGGTTTCATGTGCAGGCTATACATTTACGCTAAAATATTAGAGGTCGACATTTTGCCTTATTCAGTAAGGGGTCCGCGAAACCAAATCGTCGTCTTGCGACGTGTCACGACCCGCACCCGATTTTCGGATGCGAGCTCGTGAGCAAGCCAGCTACGTATCGAGCGGACTCCAGCCCGACTCGAGTACGTATAAGCTGTCAAGGTTATGGTATCATGTCTAATCTAAACTATATCTCAATCCACATGAATCATATAAACAAGAATGAACAAGTATGGGTCATGGTCTGCATCCCATTATCATATTGTCCGATTAGACTCTAAGAATGATATGAGTCTATAAATAAGCAGAGTATATCATGGTATGGAATATAAAGCACGAGAGGATAATAAAGAAATATCACAAGCAAATACCAGTATCATACATCGCAATCCTCTACCATCCCACTCTGCTAACTAACTCCATGCAGTCGCTAAACCTGAAGAGATCATCAGGTCCTTAGAGGACTAGCTAGATACATAAAATATGCCTATCTAACAGTTTAATCATGCAATAATATAACCAGGGTATAAACAGGAACTAGACATGAGACTGACATTTGGCTACTGACAAGTAGCTATGAACACGGATACGTGATCAAATATGCATAAATAAACTGCTGGAAGATCAATGGAATACCAATCTTCGCCCCGAATGTGGACTCGCATGTCAGTTTCAAGACAAGTCACCCTCGCCCCGTGTGTGGACTCGCAGGTGCAAACGGACAACCATCGCCCCGTGTGTGGACTCGCAGGTTATGGAAAAGACAAAGAAATAGCAGTTCACCTACACATACTTACAGAAACGACTCAGTCAAGATACAGGTGAAGACACGACACGACCCAATCACGATACACGAGAGAACCAATCCAATATGAACTACAAGGCTAACCATGTACAAGGACTATAGCTATACTAGCATGCACGATATACAAATCACATGTAAATAACCAACTAGTAAAACTATATAATAATAGAAATATGCATGTAAATAAACTATATAGGGAGGCAAGGTATACTTGCCTGGTGGTTGCACGGAGAACCAACAATATATCGCCAATCCACAAGTCAGATGGTCTAAGTCGCACAACTGCCTCCGAAAGTTAAAATAGACATTGCCAACATTCTCAGAATAGTCAAATTAGCTAGGATTGCCTGTCCTTAAGTCCAATTCTGGACACATGGGCAAAACGATAATTTCGGACAAAAACAATGTCCGTCGTTGGACCCGCTTTGCGTCAAAAATCGTGCCAGAGTCAATGGTCTCTAAAGTCATCAAACTATATGTCAACAGGTCCAATTTTCCGATACGAACCCAACCGTATGTCCAAAGTTGGATTTCGACAGAGGAATCGGACATTGGGGCCCGCGAAATGGCGATCCGATCAACTGTCTCAGAATCGGACCAAACTTGGCATACAAGACCAGAAAAATGAGACGGTCCTGTTGGCGTAAGTTTCATCTCGATCTAACGAACATGCACAAAGTAATTAGGGAATTTGCACAGAGGCCGATACGGTGGATTTCGACGGATACACATCAAATTCGTCGCGCACACGTGACCAATTTGAATTTCGTCAAAGCCCACACGTCCACGAAGCCATTACGCACCTTTCGATGCTTTTGGTTCGTGACCAAGTCGCCCGGTTTGGCGGGACGCACGTGGCATCGAAGTGTTTTTCTAAAATTCTATTTTTTTCTGAAACTGTTTTTCTTGATTTTTAGCAATTGTTTTCTCGAGACATATTAGACGAAAACAGAAACTACAAAAAGAGTCTTCAAGTTTTATAGGTTGTCTACAACCCTGTTTAGATAGAATTTCGAAACTGTCGGACGATTGGCAAGGAATCGTCTTCCAATTTAGGGTCGGGACTGGGTTTTACCCTGTTTTATAAACTTGTTTTTCGTCGACTTCGAGTCGACTTATCGACCAACATAAGGCATATAAATTCGATCTAATAGATGGTATTGGAAGTTGTATAGGTCGTGTTCATACCCGAAGTCGTGGATCGACGAACGATCAATCCTACGCTGCAAAATCTCCTCATGAAGTGGCCTCCTTGGCTGCTGTGGTTGCTGTCAACTCCCGTGCGTTCTGTCTACTGTCATGTGCGGCTTCGGCGACCCGCGCTGCCCCGTGCGGTGGTCCAGGGGTGCACGCCGGTGCCTGGGGGCTCGGGGTGGGTCGCCAGGTGCTGGCTAGGGTTTATGAGAGATTTTCGATCTCAACCTTTCTCTCGAGTTCGCTCTCATCTATACCTATAAGTTCGGTTTATACAGACTGAGGAGGTGGTCGGGCCTGGCTCCTTGTTGGATTTTCAAATTATTCAGCTGGGCCCAGCTGTGTTGGGCTCTTCGCTGGTTTGGGCTGGCTGGGTTAGGATTTCTATTTCCTATTTTTTTCTATTAGTAATTAATATATATATATATATTTTATATATATATATATATATTTTATATATATATATATATATATATTTTTATTTTTTTAAAATATATATATATATATATTTTATATATATATATATATATATATATATATATATATATATATATATATATATATATATATAGACCCATGTACATATATGCCTATACATGTATATTTACACATATATATTATATATATATATACATATATATATATCTACATACACACAGATATATTTTTATTCAGTAAGGGGTCCGCGAAACCAAATCGTCACCTTGCGACGGGATGAGGTATTGGCATGGTAAACCAAATCGGACGTATAATTCAATAAAGCACAAAGTGCTCGAATGGCTAAGTCAGGGGAGTTGGCCGTGCAACGAAGTTATGAAATCGGACCGCATCGACTTGGCAAAACGACAAGGCGTATCGACTCAAGGTGGGAGGATTGAATCTTCTTTTTACTCCTTCATTGCCTAAGTCAGAATATATCATTGTATGCTAAGTTAACCTATCGACGCCACGGGCGTGGTCCGATCGAAAGATAAATCGTAGTGTGAGTCAAACACTAGTTAGAACAATTGAAATGAAACGTGCATCAAATGCACGAGTCGCTATGGAATATTGAATATCGCAAAGGCGAGCACCTCAGTGCGCAAGCCGCAAGAACATAGGATAACTGTATTCGGCGAGTGCCTTCGTGCACGAGCCATTCCGTGCCTTCGTGCACGAGTTAGAAAGCCTAGCACATTGAAAGATAATAGGCGAGCACCCTAGCGTGCAAGCCACGAACATTGAACACTAAGGCATAGAACATGGAAATACGGCTTTGATGCGTGCAACAAGTGCACGAAGCGAAGGAAAGATGATAAATGTGTCGAAACGTGCCTACGTGCACAAGATCATAAAAGATGGCTTCGTTGCGAAAGAATACAGTTGTGTCATGAATGTGACGGAACTGTCAGATGTGGCATGATGCCTCGAAAGGTGTTCAAGACCTTCGGGTCGTTCGGTTGACGAACATTGAGTTAAGGCATGATGCCATTGAACATTAAAACAAAGTATAAAACGTAAGAACATAGAAAGTTAACGGAAGAAATACGAGACGATAAAGTCTGAGTCTCGGACTCAAGACTATGCTTGGTTGTTTGAATAATAGGGCGTTGCATGGTCGAATGGAATGGACGAGAGATAATTGAGATAATCTTCCGTGCACGGAATGTTCCCTCCGAACGGGTGCACCGGGGCACCGGGACCGTTCGACCTAGGAGGGATATAATCTTTTATAGACGCACATCTGTAAAGTCCGATTAGCACCCAGTTATAGATGTAAAAAGCCACAAATGATGGTATGCAGCGGTACGTTTCGGTTGTTGGGGTAGCAATCGAAACCGTGAAATAAAGGGCTACCCAAATTCGAGAAAGAAAAGAAAGAGAGAAAAGAAAGAAAGAAAGAAAGAAAGAAAGAAAGAAAGAAAGAAAGAAAGGAAATGCCTTTAGTCCATTCCGGCACGGATACGCGAAGACCTCTATATAGTTAAGGAACGATGGGTTAAAAGTACAGACACGTATGTGTCCCACACATAGATCCTGCATAGAGAGCACTTATAACATGACAGGGAAGGAATTGGGCGTATTCACCTTTCGTCGGTGCAAGGGCGAGTACGTTCATGCTGGTAAGAAGTCGCGCCACGAATCAAACACGAGATTGCTTATTTGTTTGCCTATTCAATTCGAATAACATACTTGCCATGATAACATGCTTTACGCTTTCGAATATGCCATGAAATCGACCCTAAGGAGAATATAGAAAGATCATAAACTAAGTTGCATGATTGAACATAAACACTAAAATGTCGGTTAGAAGGAAGGTCTTTTCGTCAGTATATGTGAGGACGAACTTACTGATCCCCCCAGCTTTCATGCAGGGTCTAGGGAATGGATTGCTCGTGGCGAAGCTTTGCTTAATCGTACAGAGGCATGGAATACCGTAGCGTTTGAAGCGTGCGATCGCATTGACGCTCGGACTTGCAACATGATTGATGCGGTCGAGATATAGAAGGCATGATGTATGGAACGGTAAAATCCTTTGTGGGCAAAAGAGAACCTGAGTGTTGTAGCTAATCTGGCATATATTGTTGGGCTATCGAAAGCCTTTGTAATCTCAGTTCGAATATCAATAAAGAGAATTATTTTGTATACTCTGTTTTCCTTTCGTTGTTAAATATCATATCAAAGATAACCATTTGAGAACTTGTCATCTTGCCTTGTACGAGCGCAACTCCAGGCTCGTGTGGCATCACACCCCCTGCGAGGACGATGATTCGGGTGATTCTGGGTCAGGGCGTGACAAATTGGTATCAGAGCTCTATGCTCAATTTCCTCTGGATGCTCACTTCATTTCAATTCTAAAAGTTGCCCACCACCAATCGAATCACTCTTGACTCTACTCGATGCCGTACTGGATGTTCCATACAATAAGTCTAATATAAATCGTGTAATTTTGCCGCATGTGTTTTAGAAAATTACATGATGTTTGCTAAGAAAGTCGCGAAGGGTTTATTGCATTAAGTACAACGAGCCATGAAATGTTAGTTACTACAAGTGCAACAAATTGTAAAATGCGATTTGAGATGTTATTGCAAAGTAACATGTTCTAAGAGAAATAAAATTATGCACGAAGTGCAATAGGTTGTGAGTATTGGTTGCACCAATGCAAAAACTTAAATTATGCGTTGCAATGAAAGTGATAAGTCAATATCGAATGTTACAGTTGTGATCAAGCACGAGTTGAGTCAAATTTGATTTAATCAAAGTTACGGTTGTGATCAAGCACGATCACTGCAGAAATCGTGAGTCGAAAGAGATTGTTGGTCCATACTGAGTATAATGTGAGGGAAATGACTTGATTTCCTAGTGGTATATGCCATACCATGTATGCGATGAATGACTTGATTCCGAGTGGTATATGGTATACCACTTGTGCGATGAATTGCATCGATGCTTTGTGAGAATTACGGAAGGTTTGTCTGCAACGGATGGGAGAGTACCGAGACTCGATTGGAAATTTGTATGACGGTATGTCGATGCAAGTGTTCATCAAAAATCGGTTGGAACGATAAGACGAGACTTGTATCAATGAATGATACGTCGAACGGAAATTATAAGTCGGTCGGACGACCGAGACTAGCAGAACGATTATGCCTTGAAGCAATAATCGGATCGACGGGAAAGAAAAACTCGAACTTACAAATGAGTCACACGACTTGCGATCTCGGTAGAAATATTGGACGAGGCGAATCGAATCACACGACTTGCGATCTCGATAGAAATGTTGGGCGAGGCGAATTATAATCGGATCACACGATGTTAGACTGCGGTGAAGAGTTGGTTGATGCGGGTAAATAGTGCCTAAGAGATAGTTGGTTATGTTACGACGAAACTCATTTGAGTACGGTTGAAACACGCAAAAAAAAAACTTAGAGGGCGTGATCGTATAACTCGAGGATTCGATGTTGGATAATCGGTAACTCGGTTACGCGATCAAAGCATGACGGAATACAACGATTCAAGGCGTATGAAAATGTTTGTGGAGAACGTAGACGTATGCAATACAAGTTGTCGACGTTGAAACAAAATTAAAGTTGACCCTTACGTTATCGAAATTGATACGACATATCGAGATCGATACGTAAGGAAATGTTAGCACGATGTGAGAATACAAAATGGAGTGTGTCTCGCGCTATCAAAATTTTGTAAATAACAATACGAGAATGAACGAACTGGTTGATCATGAACTTTGTGATTGATCAAGATGATACTATAAGTCATCGACGATTGTTCGATACATATAGCATCTCGTGTATCGACCGCAAATAAGATAGACTCGAACTCGATGCGAGTAGATGCTTCGTGAATAGCTGAATCATCGATGGTAGTGCATGACTTTACTCAGAGGATAGTTGTGCATTAGTTGTGCCGATAGAAATGGTTTTGTCCGAAATTGGATATTCGCATAGAAATCGTCGGAACGTGACTTGGTTTCGAAATAAGATATAACATGGTTCGTAGTAAACTGTCCTTCGGTAATGATCCATAATTATCGAGCGTAGCTTCGGGGCAGCTGACCCTAGAAGACTTGACCGCCAAATCAAATTGAATTTTGCAGACCGTAAGAGGACCTATGCGTTGTCGCATACCAAATTGCATCGATAACAAATATTATGTGGTGCATATTGACGATAAGTCTAGGCGATCAAGAATTGTTGGAACAACTTTCGATTGAAAATGATATAGTTAGATTTTGAGTATTCGTCGGATGAATGCTTGAATGGTTATGTTGGTCGACGATCGAAATAGAAATTCACTAACGGACTTGGTGATTTGGATAGACGATTGTAAGAATCGTACTATGCATGAGAGAGAATAATAAGGGAATGACTTACGAGTTATGTCATTAGATTTGGATTCACCTTGCAATGAGCTTGCGTGAACCAAAATTATGTTCGATGTTACGAGACGGATAAGTTGGGAATTTGGCTAGTAAATTCCTACTCATTAGGAATCGAACGTAAGATGTATCGTAGAGACTTTGAGTCAAAGCGATTGTTGCCTTGAGCAACGTCGTCTCGATATAAACTGTTGTGTCGGATAGATTATTGCCTTTGAGCAATGTCAATTTGAGTTGCGTCGGGAGAAGTTAAGCACGATGTCTAGGTAAGTAACCTAGCGGGCGTAGTCCTGAATGTTGATGCATTGCAAGTCAACAAAGCAAAAGCAAATCGTATCGAGATAAATTGCATAGCAAGACTTTAGAAATAGTTGGGTGGCGAATTCGAACGCAAGGCGTTGGGGAGGATCGTTGCGATCATATGTGCAACGGCTCGACGCAAACATATATGATTGATAGTCCATACGAAACATACGAAATAAAAAATACAATTTTAAATCACATCGTGTGCCTTGACTTTTGTTGGATGATCGCGTGTGTATCAATATGCGTATGCGCTAGAATTTGCGAGAACAAGCACTAGAGCCCAAGTCCGATCAAGAGTATGAGATGGCAAGCATAGGATTGAAATTACCTGTTAGCTTTGTTCCAATTTGCTACCACTGGACTTGGTCGAAATACATATATCTTCGGGACGCCTTGAATGTAGGTACGAATCCAAATCGAGTTGTATACAATTCAAATCGAGGTGCAGGAAGGACTTTGAATTGTTAATGAAAAGTTTGCAAGATAGTGTGAAACTGAACAACATTGGTGGGACAAGATCGTGAAATGATCTATAAAACACTTAATCAGAGTGTTGGTTTTGGTTCGAGGACGAACCTTATTTTGAGTGGTATATTCTGTAATATCCCGCTCCGTACGGTGCATTACGCTAAGACGTTGACTCAACGAGTCGCGTTGACCGAATGAAATGTATCGATGCGAATCGATACGAGAGTTACATTTGTCACGCCCCAGAACCAGAATACTGGAGAGTGGGGGCGTACATAGCCAGCTACGTATAATGAAATAGAATCCATCTCACCATACGGTCACGGCTGTCTAGATATATGAGGGTTTAACTACAATCCATCAGTCTCTTATGGTCATGAATAAGCCTAGTGTCTCAATCTCTAGCAAGCAAGTAAATTTATAAGATGTAAGATCACCAAATATACAATAGTAAGGCGTCCTAAATATTATATATTCAGCTGATCATGAAGCTAGTCATTATAAAATGTGAGGACTAGTAAGAGTTTTAGTCAAACATGATCAACCATAGGATCTGTCAATCATGTTACAGCCCGTAGGCAGACAGTAATAAGGTATGCAATACGAGCTAACAGGTGCTCGCCAGCTAAATGCCTCAAAAGAATATTTTTATAATAGAGTGGGAGAGCCAAAATAAACCCACTCGTTGCTAGGATTCCGTCTAGTGGTCACCATCTGGCTGGAAAGTCGGTAGATCTTCTGGAGCTGCTTCAAAATCTGGCCATACAAAACCAGCTGGGTCAGATCCCAGAAAGAGCAAGTGCCACAAAGGAGGCTTCACTTAGGAACTAAAACCAACAATTACCATAAGAATATAATTACATAATAAAAGACAATAATAAAGGAAAAGCATGACATGTGATATACGATGAGATAACCATGGGACTATTCAGATAACCAGGTTATAACCCGTAAACCAAACAAGGACCGGGGTTATAACCCTTCGTCTAAACAGAACTTGGTTTCTTCCACCATTTATCGGCAAGATAAAATAAGAAATCAGGACATGTAACAATCTTGTACATGATCAAGACAAGACTAGACTGATTATTCCTCATCCAACAATCATGACCAAGCAATAAGTATGGTTTGATACTTTAACTAACTAGGGTTATCACAGGCCTAGTTACTAACAAGATGCAGCGAGATTCTTCCGCAGCTACAAGTCCGGCAGACCATCCAAGTTATCCAGGTCGAATATTAGTACAATAAGGGTGCAACACATGACAGTGTGCTGGAAATATGCCCTACTCGTCGGCAGGCTACAAATCCACAAGTGCTCCCAGGTAACGGGATTGCCTGTAGCTGGGAGATCTCTTCATGACTATTGGATTATTCTAGTTATTAGCCTTAGTCAATTTACAATAGGTACCCCTGACCGTGGTACTCAGGGGTCCATGTCCTAGACATGATGCAAGACAAGACGGATTCATTTGTACAAGCACAATCATCTACGGTGTCCAGGTCTTTCAATCTTGTCATGTCAAGCTAGCCGTCGCAACAGCCTTCGGGATATATATATATATATATCATATCATGTTCACTGTCAGGAGTGCGCCACGTCGGGCCACTATCATGTCATGTTTATCATGTCAAGTTTATCATGTCATGAGTGCACCACGACGTGCCACTATCATGTCATGTCAAAAGTACACCACAACGGGTCACCATCGTGTTAGGGAATACATATAAATTAATGTGGCACAAGCATACATGTGGTAATTAAATATTAGCAGGGACAAGGACGTGGACTCATGCGGCTCAGAAAAAATTGGGCCATATGCGGCCAGCAAATAATAGGCCATATGCGGCCAGCAAGTTACATGCAAACAAATGCCAGCAATTAATATGGAGGGGAGGGGGAAGCATTATGCGGCCAAATAAACAATTAAGCCATGCAAATATTTGTAATGCACGCAAGCCTATGCGGCCACACTAACATTAATGGCCATACTTCACTTGGCCATGCGGCCAGGATTATACAGTATTAAAATATACATGGCATTAAAATATACTTGGCATTGGCCTATGCGGCTACAATTGGATTCATAAGCATGCAAGCCGATGCTTGCATGCATTAAAATATACATGACCTATGTGGCTAACTAAAGTTTGAATGGCCAAAGCATGCATATGCGGCCAACTTATTATGGCCAAAGCATGCATATGCGGCCAAGATTGGTTGCATGCATAAATAAAGGCTATGCACTAATTGTTAATGCATGAAATCAAAGAAAAGCCATGCATTAATCGTTAATGCATGTAATCAAAGTAAGCCATGCATTAATTACTAATGCATGTAATCAAAGTAAGCCATGCATTTAATTACTAATGCATGTAATCAAAGTAAGCCATGCATTTAATGCATGTAATCAAAGTAAGCCATGCATTAATTATTAATGCATGTAATCAAAGTAAAGCCATGCATTACCATGCAGCCAGGGCATGTTCTGCCATATGCGGCCAGGATTGGTTAGCCTTTGCGGCCAACTTATTATATACAAATTAATTAATGCATTAAAATAAAAGCTTATGCTGCTAATGCATGCCAGCTTAAAGCATGCATTAAATCTAAAAGCTTATGCGGCTAATGAAAGCAAGCTTAAAGCATATATTAAATCTAAAAGCTCATGCGGCCACAATTGCTAAGGCCATATAGAGAATTGCATATGCGGCCAAGAATAATTCCATGCGACCAACATTTGATTAGCCATGCTAATAAATGCTAAAGTCATGCAATTAAATAAAAAGGCCATGCGACCCAGCAAATAAACACTTGCACGTGGCCAACAAATAATACTAATGGCCATGCAGAGAATTGGCCTTATGCGGCTAAAATAATATAAGCATGCAAGCTAATGCTTGCAAAGGCCATACGGCCAGCAATTAATTAATGCTCATGCGGCCAATTAAATTAAATATTCAATTAAATGGCCATGCGGCTGGGAAAAACACTTACCGCATGAAATAGTCATGCGGTCAAGTACTGTTCTTCTTCTCCAATTTCTGAGAAGAAGAACACCATGAAGCCATGCTTCCAAGCTCCATAATTCTATCATCCAGAGTCCAAATTCGAACTTCCACAGGTCAAAATAGGACAGAATAAAATTTTCTACAACATGGAACCATCAGAACTTGATAATAACCAGATTAAATAGATCAAAACCCAAGAAATCCAAAAATATCACAAGCTAGATCTACAAGAAATTAACCATGGAAATGAAAAATGCTAAGTACTAAAGTGGGTTAGAAACACATGAGGAAGACAGTGGGACAATAAAAATGGAGTTCCTCCATGAAGCAAGATGCACTTGCCTAAGCTCTCCTCTCTCTCAGGTTAGTGGAGAAGTAATGGTGAAGAAGAAGAAGTAATGGAAAAGAATTAATAAGGAGAGAGAGAGAAGTGGGTTAATAAATGGTGATGGTGGTGGTAGGTAGGTGGGTTGGTTCTCCAACAAAACCGAACCAAGCTAACAAGCCAAACCGAACCAAGATGAACCAAGCAAAGAAATGCCCAATAAATCAAGCAGGGAAACATGCAAATACGAGTCTAAATACGTACACGTATACCGAGATACGTAATACGAACAACAGATATTACAACTCTACCCACCTTAAAAGAATTTTGTCCTTGGAATTTAATCAAGTGGCTAGAGATGCAAGGACAAGCTATACTAATCGCAGATAAGTTATAACTAAGCAATCAATCAAGAATCACTCATGCAAGCAAAGAAGTCGAAGTCGAAGGAAGAAGGAAGACATCCTGCCAGGAACCTCTCTGCCGGTTCTAAATCTGAGCTGGGGCCAGGGCATACTGCTGGGGTCTCTGCTGCTGGAAGGCTTGTGCCTGAGGCGGCAATGGCCTCGGAGGCTGGTACTGCTGCTGCTGCTGCAATGGTACCGGTCCCCTTACCGAAGGTCTAGTCTGGGTCGATGATGAACTGGCCCTATTCGGGCAGGATCCTATCTTGTGATCCGGTGTCCCACAAGCCAAGCAAAATTCCTGTGCTCTGCGACACTCCGCTACCACATGTTCTGGCTTCCCATAATGAGTGCAGCCCATTGCGGAAGACTGCTTCTGCTTCTGTTGCTGAGGGGACGTCGGAGTCGAATGCTGAACCGATATAACCGAATCCGCCCTTCGGGGAACTCCAATAGTCAAAGCCCTAGCTGTCGGGGCTGGTACCGAAGACTGGGTCATCTGGCCGTGAGATCTCTTCTGACCTCCGGTCCTGTCCACTATCCTCTGGGAGGTATACTCATGCCTCCTAGCTGCCCTCAATACCGCATCAAAAGTCTGATGGTCAAACTGTTCCATCGTCAGCAAAATCTCGAGATGGAGCCCCTGCTGGAACTGCTGAGCTCCGTCAAACTCGGTCGCTACCAAAGTGGGAGCAAATCGACTAAGCCTGGAAAACTCGGCCGCATACCCATCGACCGTCCTGCCCATCTGCTTCAGATTGGTGAACCTGGTCTGCAGATCATACCTAGCTACAGCATCAAAATACTTGGTCTAGAATCTCTCTCTGAATACTGCCCAAGCAATGGGTGCCACTAATCCAACGGCCTGTGCTGCTCACCAGCTACGGGCTAGATCCAATAACTGCTGCGCACCACGGCCTCTTTCTCGTCTTCTGGGGTCTTCGCGGCCTCTAATATCACCTGTGTCCTGAAGCCACGCATCAGCAGCGATAACATCTTTGCTGCCATCGAAGAATGGAGGGTTCGGGCGTTTGAAACTGTTCGCTGCACTGTTCCCATGTTGTCCACCTCTGCCCAGAGCATCTGTCACTGCCTGTTGCAAGGCATCTCCTCGACGATCCTGGAAAGCTAACAAGGTCCTGATGAGACCCACCAAAGTGCCATCATCAGGCTCTGCAGGCTGGATGGGCTGAACTGGTGGCTCTCCTCCAGTAGGCATGACTCTGGAGGCTACTCCTGAATGCTGGGCTTGATCCCAGGCTGCTGCTGGTCCACGGGAGGTGCTTCGCCTTGCTGATCGGCATATCCATGAACAATACCGCTGAAGAAGACGACATAGGAAACAATAAGGAAGGACCAAGATAGATCAAGGATACAAGCATATGATCAGGTCGAGAATTTTAGTGATAAGAAGATACCGGCAGAGATCAAGGGCGAGTACTGATTGAGACATCTATTCGGTAAACCCTCACATATCTTGATTTATAAGATCCTGCATGAGCCACAACTTAAACCATGTCACGTCCCAGAACCAGAATATTGGAGAACGGGGGCGTACATAGCCAGCTACGTATAATAAAATGGAATCCATCTCACCTTACGGTCACGACTGTCTAGATATATGAGGGTTTAACTACAATCCATCAGTCTCTTATGGTCATGAACAAGCCTAATGTCTCAATCTCCAACAAGCAAGTAAAGTTACAAGATATAAGATCACCAAATATACAATAGTAAGGCATCCCAAACATTACATATTCAGCTGATCATGACGCTAGTCGTTACAAAATGTGAGGACTAGCAAGAGTTTTAGTCATACATGATCAACCCTAGGATCTGTCAATCTTGTTACAGCCCGTAGACAGACAGTAATAAGGTATGCAATATGAGCTAACAGGTGCTCGCCGGCTAAACGTCTCAAAAGAATATTTTTACAATAGAGTGGGAGAGCCAAAATAAATCCACTCGTTGCCAGGATTCCGTCTAGTGGTCACCATCTGGCTGGAAAGTCGGTAGATCCTCTAGAGCTGCTCCGAAATCTGGCCATACAAAACCAGCTGGGTCAGATCCCAGAAAGAGCAAGTACCACAAAGAAGGCTTCACTTAGGAACTAAAACCAGCAATTATTACAAGAATATAATTACATAAAAAGACAATAATTAAGAAAAAGCATGACAGGTGATATACGATAAGATAACCATGGGACTATTCAGATAACCAGGTTACAACCCGTAAACCAAACAAGGACCGGGGTTGTAACCCTTCGTCTGAACAGAACTTGGTTTCTCCCACCATTTATCGGCAAGATAAAATAAGAAATTAGGACATGTAACAATCTTGTACAGGATCAAGACAAGACTAGACTGATTATTCCTCATCCAACAATCACGGCCAAGCAATAAGTACGGCTTGATACTTTAACTAACTAGGGTTATCACATGCCTAGCTACTAACAAGATGCAGCGAGATTCTTCCGCAGCCACAAGCCCTGCAGACCATCCAGGTTACCCAGATCGAATATTAGTACAATAAGGGTGCAACACATGACAGTGTGCTGAAAATAAATCCTACTCGTCGGCAGGCTACAAATCCACAAGTGCACCCAGGTAACGGGATTGCCTGTAGCTGGGATATCTCTTCATGAATATTGGATTATTCTAGTTATTAGCCTTAGTCAATTTACAGTAGGTACCCCTGACCGTGGTACTCAGGGGTCCCTGTCCTAGACATGATGCAAGGCAAGACGGGTTCATTTGTACAAGCACGATCGTCCACGGTGTCCTGGTCATTCAATCTTGTCATGTCAAGCTAGCCGTTGCAACAGCCTTCGGGATATATATATATATATCATGTCATGTTCACTGTCAGGAGTGTGCCACGTTACGCCACTATCATGTCATGTTTATCATGTCAAGTTTATCATGTCAAGAGTGCACCACGGCGGACCACTATCATGTCATGTTAAAAGTGCACCACAACTGGTCACCATCGTGTCAGGGAACACACTTAAATTAATGTGGCACAAGAATACATGTGGTAATTAAATATTAGAAGGGGCAAGGACGTGGACTCATGCGGCTCAGGAAAAATTGAGCCATATGCGGCCAGCAAATAATAGGCCATATGCGGCCATCAAGTTGCATGCAAACAAATGCCAGCAATTAATATGGAGGGAAGGAGGAAGCATTATGCGGCCAAATAAATAATTAAGCCATGCAAATATTTATAATGCACGGAAGCCTATGCAGCCATACTAACATTAATGGCCATACGGCCAGGATTATACAGCATTAAAATATACATGGCATTAAAATATACTTGGCATTGGCCTATGCGGCTACAATTGGATTCATAAGCATGCAAGTTGATGCTTGCATGCATTAAAATATACATGGCCTATGTGGCTAACTAAAGTTTGAATGGCCAAAGCATGCATATGCGGCCAACTTATTATGGCCAAAGCATGCATATGCAGCTAAGATTGGTTGCATGCATAAATAAAGGCTATGCACTAATTGTTAATGCATGAAATCAAAGAAAAGCCATGCATTAATCATTAATGCATGTAATCAAAGTAAGCTATGCATTAATTACTAATGCATGTAATAAAAGTAAGCCATGCATTTAATTACTAATACATGTAATCAAAGTAAGCCATGCATTTAATGCATGTAATCAAAGTAAGCCATGCATTAATTATTAATGCATGTAATCAAAGTAAAGCCATGCATTACCATGTAGCCAGGGCATGTTCTGCCATATGCGGCCAGGATTGGTTAGCCTATGCGGCCAACTTATTATAGGCAAATTAATTAATGCATTAAAATAAAAGCTTATGCTGCTAATGCATGCAAGCTTAAAGCATGCATTAAATCTAAAAGCTTATGCGGCTAATACAAGCAAGCTTAAAGCATGTATTAAATCTAAAAGCTCATGCGGCCACAATTGCTAAGGCCATACAGAGAATTACATATGCGGCCAAGAATAATTCCATGCGGCCGACATTTGATTGGTCATGCTAATAAATGCTAAAGTCATGCAATTAAATAAAAAGGCCATACGGCCCAACAAATAAACATTTGCACGTGGCCAGCAAATAATATTAATGGCCATACAGAGAATTGGCCTTATGCAGCTAAAATAATATAAGCATGCAAGCTAATGCTTGCAAAGGCCATGCGGCCAGCAATTAATTAATGCTCATAAGGCCAATTAAATTAAATATTCAATTAAATGGCCATGCGGCTGGAAAAAATACTTGTCGCATGAAATAGTCATGCGGTCAAGTACTGTTCTTCTTCTCCAATTTCTGAGAAGAAGAACACCATGAAGCCATGCTTCCAAGCTCCATAATTCCACCATCCAGAGTCCAAATTCGAACTTCCATAGGTCAAAATGGGCAGAATGAAATTCTCTACAAGATAGAACCATCAGAACTTGATAATAACCAGATTAAATTGATCAAAACCCAAGAAATCCAAAAAATACCACAAGCTAGATCTACAAGAAATTAACCATGGAAATGAAAAATGCTAAGTACTAAAGTGGGTTAGAAACACGTAAGGAAGACAGTGGGACAATAAAAATAGAGTTCCTCTATGAAGCAAGATACACTTGCCTAAGCTCTCCACTCTCTCAGGTTGGTGGAGAAGTAATGGTGAAGAAGAAGAAGAAGTAATAGAAAAGAATTAATGAGGAGAGAGAGAGAGGAGTGGGTTAGTAAATGGTGATGGTGGTGGTAGGTAGGTGGGTTGGTTCTCCAACAAAACTGAAACAAGCCAACAAGCCAAACCGAACCAAGATGAACCAAGCAAAGAAATGCCCAATTAATCAAGCAAGAAAACATGCAAATACGAGTCTAAATACGTACACGTATACCGAGATACGTAATATAAACAATAGGTATTACAACGTTGTCTCGAGCAATATATCGAACTAAGTCGATACGAAGAGTTGCCTTGTCCCAAAGAATGCATTGAGTTGAATCGATACAAAGCGCCGCATTGCCCCGAAGGATAAGTACGTTGAATCGGCTCAAAGATTCTAAGAAATCGAATCAACCAAGGCGCAAGTCCGAATCGATGCAAGTATTAATTTTAGTTGGTTTCATGTGCAGGCTATACGTTTACACTAAAAATATTAGAGGTTGACATGTTGTCTTATTCAGTAAGGGGTCCGCGAAACCAAATCGTCGTCTTGCGACGGGCTGAAGCATTGGCACGGTAAGCCAAATCGGACGTATAATTCAATAAAGCACAAAGTGCTCGAATGGCTAAGTTAGGAGAGTTGGCCGTACAACGAAGTTATAAAATTGAGCCGCATCGACTCGGTAAAATGACAAGGCGTATCGACTCAAGGTGGGAGGATTAACTCTTCTTTTTACTCCTTCATTGCCTAAGTCAGAATATATCATCGTATACTAAGTTAACCTATCGACGCCACGGGCGTGGTTCGATCGGAAGATAAATCATAGTGTGTGTTGAACACTAGTTAGAACAATTAAAATGAAATGTGCATCAAATAAATGAGTCGCTATGGAATATTGAATATCGCAAAGGTGAGCGTCTCAGTGCACAAGCCGCAAGAACATGGGATAACTGTATTCGGTGAGTGCCTTCATGCACGAGCCATTCCGTACCGTCGTGCACGAGTTAGAAAGGCTAGCACATTGAAAGACAATAGGCGAGCACCCTAGCGTGCAAGCCACGAACGTTGAACACTAAGGCATAGAATACAAAAATATGGCTTCGATGCGTGCAATAAGTAAATGACGCGAACGAAAGATGATAAATGTGTTGAAACGTGCCTACGTGCACAAGATCATAAAAGATGGCTTCGTTACGAAAGAATACAGTTGTGGCATGAATGTGACGGAACTGTCAAATGTGGCATGATGCCTCGAAAGGTGTTCGAGACCTTCGGGTCGTTCGATTGACGAACATTGAGTTGAGGTATGATGCCATTGAATATTGAAATGAAGTATAAAATGTAAGAATATAGAAAGTTAACAGAAGAAATATGAGATGATAAAGTCTGAGTCTCGAACTCGAGACTATGCTTGGTTGTTTGACTAATAGGGCGTTGCATGGTCGAATGGAATGGACGAGAGATAATTGATATAATCTTCCATGCACGGAATGTTTCCTCCGAACGGGGGCACCAGGGCGCCGGGACCGTTCGGCCTAGGAGGGATATAATCTTTGATAGGCGCACATTTGTAAAGTCCGATTAGCACCCAGTTATAGATGTAAAAAGCCACAAATGATGGTATACAGCAGTACATTTTGGTTGTTGGGGTAGCAACCCAACCCGTGAAACGTCGGGCTACCCAAATTCGAAAAAGAAAAAAAAAGAGAAAAGAAAGAAAGGAAATGCCTTTAGTCCATTCTGGCGTGGATACGCTAAGACCTCCATATAGTTAAGAAACGATGGGTTGAAAGTGCAGGCACGTATGTGTCCCGTACATAGATCCTGCATAGAGAGCTCTTATAACATGACAGGAAAGGAATGGGGCGTATTTACCTTGCGTCGGTGCAAGGGCGAGTGTGTTCATGCTGGTAAGAAGTCGTGCCATGAATCAAACACAAGATTGCTTGTTTGCTTGCCTATTCAATTCGAATAACATGCTTGCCATGATAACATACTTTACGCTTTCGAATATGCCATGAAATCGACCATAAGGAGAATATAGTAAGATCATAAGCTAAGTTGCATGATTGAACACAAACACTAAAATGTCGGTTAGAAGGAAAGTCTTTTCGTCAGTATATGCGAGGACGAACATACTGATCCTCCACCAGCTTTCATGCAGGGTACAGGGAATGGATTGCTCGCGGCGAAGCTTCGCTTAATCATGCAGAGGCATGGAATGCCGTAGCGTTTGAAGCGTACGATCGCATTGACGCTCGAACTTGCAACATGATTGATGCGGCCGAGATATAGAAGGCATGATGTATAAAATGATAAAATCTTTTGTGGACAAGAGAGAACCTGAGTGTTGTAGCCAATCCGGCATATATTATTGGGCTATCGAAAGCCTTTGTAATCTCAGTTCGAATATCAATAAAGAGAATTGTTTCGTATACTCTATTTTCTTTTCATTGTTAAATATCATATCAAAGATAACCATTTGAGAACTTGTCATCTTGCCTTACGCGAGCGTAACTCCAGGCTCGTGCGGCATCTCGACCCCTACGAGGACGATGATTCGGGTGATTTCGGGTCGGGGCGTGACAACCTTGGCCATAGGCTTGGGGTTAGCCAAGAGGCACTTGGCATTGGTTTGACCCCCAAGCAGCAGGGCAATGCCCTAGCTTTATAGCAGCATCCATTGTTGGCATTTGTATTGGCATATGCCTTGCACTCGCGACAGCTTGTGGCTTTGTATTGCCTTGGCATGGCCATTAGCAGCAGCAACAACAAAGCATATTCAGCAACAACAAAGCATATGCAGTAGCAGCAGCAGCAGCAACAACAACAATAGAGCATATGTAGCAGCAGCTGCATTAGCAGCATAGGAAGCCTCATCTATTTTGTAAGTTTGGCTTGGACCATTTAAGCCACTTGGCCTGGGTTGTAGAGGGGAATATTAGATTATGTATTACCTATTAGTCTAGATTATGTATTACCTACCAAATGTAGGTAATGATTTACCTATCAAGGTAATGGTTTACCTAAATGACTAAGGTAGAGTATAGGGTAGGTAATTGATATGGGTCATATAAGGTAATGGTATTACCTACTATAGAGTAATGTACTACCCATATGATAGATAGTAGATGGTTACCTAGTCTATCTAAGGTAATATGAATTTCTAAGTTTGGGTAATTATAGGTAAGTATCCAATAGGTTGTCACATGTAATATATATATATATATATATATATATATATATATATATATATATATATATATATATATATAATATCATAGGATGGTAATGACTTGATATGGGTTAACTTGACCTAGATTTGACTAAGGTTTGATCAGGGTTGACCAGTTGTCCAAAAGTCAGCTATAAGTCAAACTTGACCTAGATTGCATATTATGCACTAGAAAACCATGTCTAACACTGTTAAATCCCATTTAACATATTGCATATTATGCACTAGAAAACATTCTCTGATAGTTTTTATTGCTTTGATATTTCCTATATCTATTCAGTTGTAGTGTTTTACTTGATTCTTGACACGAGGATACATAGACTAGTATACGTTGGATCCCATCATGAGATGTTATTCTCGAATACCTGGTATATTGGTTCTTGTTCGATATTATTTCTTGCACTTGTATAGACACCAATTTGGGAGTGGGATGGCCCCCTGCTTTTTGAATCCCATGTCATGACATTCCATGGTTGGATCCATTATACTATTCAGTGGATTGGGATTTATTAGAGATTATGTGATCAATACCCCACTTATTTACTACTTGTGCACCACACGTAGGGTGTAGCCTGACCTAATACTACTTGTGCATAGCTTTCCATTGTGGTTGGCCTGATCCTCTATACTCGTACTTGTGCATAGCCGGTCAAATGGAACAGCTTGATCTGGACCCAAGCCGATCATATAAAACTCTAATATCTCATGGTACCGTTTATAATTATATTGTACTAAGATTTGCCTGTATCACTTTACATTCCAGTTTACTATATGTTCTCACACTATGACATGATATTCAGTTATCTCACACTTCTTATTTTCATCTTTGTTATTCTATCATGTATTCCATTGTAATTGTTTCTTATAGTATTTATCAATTTAATGGAACTGCTGTTGGCGTTTGTACTTTGCTCCAATCATGACTGGATAATAATTTTTAGAGGAATTAGAGGTTGATTGCACAACCTTCTACGAGTTTGGAATAGATGATAACTTGGATCAGGATTTGCCTGTGGAGCCGGTGCTCGTAAAGGATGCACCGACAGTATTAACTTAGTTTTACTGGACTTGTATTCCTGTAAACCTCCTAAAATTTTACTACATTTTTTATATAGTATTTTTTATGGTGGTTTTTGTACGAGAGTGCGAGTATGCGCATACAAGCTAATTTTTTTTTTACATAAAAAGGCTTTATTATAGGTTTCGTAAATATAGAAATAGTTTTCTTTTCGAAATACATAAAAAGTAAATATTTTGTATATAAATATTTTTCTCGCAAAAACTTTAGTCAAATGTTGTACTTTCATGGGCAATAAATTAAGAAACGATACTTTCCCTTTTAAGTAATATATACTATAATAGAAAAAGTTTTATGTAGACCGCATTCGAATTTATTTTAAATTTTCAAATTATTTTACTAATTATCTTAATTTATTAAAAAGGTATTTCAAATATTTAAATTTTATTGGAATTTTTGAAGTTATTTATTATTATTATTTTATTAGTTATGATAAATATATTTGAAATTAATGGAGTAAATGTTTAATCGGTTATGATATTTAAATTTAGAAGAAAATCTAATAGTTTTATTTTCAATAGTTTTTATTTATAGATAAGTGTTATCTAGATTAGATTGTGATTTAGTGATTGATTTAAAGTTATTTAAATTAAGTGATGGATTACCTCTAGGGGATTTAAATGTTTTCTACACCATATCCAACTAGCAGTTTATACCCCCTATAAATAGGGGAGCCTCTATATACTTTTCTTTCATAATTATTCCACAAATTTCCATCCCATGTGTGCATCATGATCGTGTCGCCATTCCCTTCCTCTATGTTTTTTTTTGTCTTCTACAATTATATTTTTGTTGTGTCCGACAAATCCGGACATTCATTCATGTCATGTCGGACACTCCCGACACTCCCCCATCCTTTCTGGTCCTGAGCCCTACGGCAAACCTAACCCCGATGGCAACACTGCTACCGCCACCACTACTGCCACCATCATCACCCCCTTCGGACGCCCCCATGGCCACAACCAGTCCGGCCCGACCGCAGCCTCACCACCGCCATCACCCCTCCTTTCCGACACTCGACCACCTCCAGACCACCATCCACGCCGCCAAAACTCCTCCTCCGCCAACCCTGCTGCCATTACCACCACTTCTGGCTGCAGCACACCGCTGCCACCACACAGCAGCCCCATCGCCTCCTCTCCATCACCTACAGCCACCACGAGCGATGCCCCCATAAACCGACACCACCTCCACCACTCCCTATCAATCATGCCTACCATCGGTACTGCCACCGTCACCATCGCCAACATCTCCAGACCATCACAATCACCATCATTCCTGGTTCCCCCACCGAAACCCTACCGAGACCCCATCTCCACACCAACCACCTTCTCTGCAGCGTCATCAACCCACCTATGACCACCACCCAAAACCATCATCAGCTGCCCGCATCCCCGCTCCCATTTCGACCTGCCTCTTCTAGTCTTCTCATCCGCTCAACCCTCTCCTTTGCCCATGACTCCTCTCCTCCGCCGTGCCGAGCGACCAGCGCCATCGTTGCCGTCGCCTGGCCCTTGCGCTGATGCCCTCCCGCGCAGCCCAGATCCGGGCTGCTCGAAACCATATCCGACGCCACCCTTCTGCAATGTTGTGCGTGCCTCTTCCGGCTTCCGCCAGCCACAGGACCGGGCCACCGGCGAGACGCCGCACAGGCGCCGACCCATCCCCCTCGACGGTGGCGAGCCCATGCTGGAAACCTAGGTAAAGCTCCTCCTTGTCTCCGACCTTTTCCTCCTCTCTGTTCCCGAACACTCCCTCGGGCTACCCTCCTCTTTTTTTTTCTTTCTCTCTCTTTACTGAACATAACTTTTCTATCGGGAAGAGAAGGTGAGGTGTTTCTATTGCTTTGATTTTTATATATTACTTTAGAAGATGTTTTACTTTACCTTTTTTTGTGCCTTATAAAGTATAAGTATAGTATCAATATTTACTTGGTGTATCTACTCTACTGTATAGTATCATCAAAATATTTTATAAATATATACATACTAAGAAATTGTCAAAAATATATATATTATTACTAGATAGTGGCATTCTTATTTTGAGTTAGGCTTAGCACTACAAATATTTTCAACCATGGAAATTTTTTACTATCTAGTTAGAAATTACTTTCTAAACACTAAGGGTATATTAATTTATGATAAGTCATTTTGATATACAAATTATGGTTTTATCCTAAAATAATTCTCCTAGATTTTTAAGAATTATCTAAAACTATTTTTACTAATAAAATATTTTTTAAGTATTATAAATACTTTTCTAAAATAGTATATGCATTATTCTATCAAATTCCTCGATTATTATCACGCCCATGACTAAATCCCCCTTTTCTTATTCCCTCGCCAATTTTGTACATCCTCATATCGACCCTAACTATTTTAATTATCCTGGACCCGATAGAATAGTCTGCGCCATCATCTTAGACCGTCTTGCGTAGTTGTAACACAGATGTCATATGTTGTGCCACCTTTATCATTGCAGCACACGAGACGTCACTATCAGGCAAGATACCTTGCCATTTGCTGTCTATTTATTTTAGCTCATATTTCATGCATTTACTTATTATTTACTTTCTGTAAAATAAACTGTGATACATGGCATAATTAGATAGAATCTTACTGTTCAGTTCTATTTCCTGATATGTACTATTTGCTTACAGATTGAACCTAGATTTAAGGGACTACCCTTTGTGTGTTGCATTCATAGGCCTTGATATATTTGCGAGTCGTATATAGAACTCGGACATACGTGACTGGCTGGCCACCAGTACGTATAAGCCGTGTGATAGGATTAACCGCTAATAGAGGTTGCATTCTTAGTTAACTTAGCGGTTAATAGAGGTTATATGTGTTGTAGATGCAACATAGTAGGCATGGGGCGGGGAGACAATTCCTTAGCGTATGGGCTACTATACACTTACCTTTTATGATCCGGAAGCTCTGCTGGAGATACAGTGTGAGATGACCCTTTATTTTACTGACGGCCACTGACGTTCTGTGAAACGTTATGCTCTTACTTATTGGGCCTCTGGTGCCCCAAGAGGGGACCATGTCGATCCTATTTCAGCCAGAGCCCATGTGTTGGAGGATTGTTCTTAAAAACTGTATTCACTTAGAACGGTTAGGCACCCTTATCTGTTAGGTATGAGTACTCTTGGTTTGGGTACTTGTATCTGATCGCGGCTTGGAACAGTAACTTGTCGCGGACTAGTCTGCCATATCTCGTCCTTGTTTGGTTGTAGGTGTGGCTAACTACTCCGATGAGAAGGTACTGAACCTTGTTGTGGTCCGGATACCATATTGGATTCGTAGCATGGAAAGATACGTCATCGTGAATTAGGGTGCCATCTCCTATCCTTGTTTGGTTGGAGGGATGGTACGCTAATTCAAGGGTGAGTATTAGACCATGTTATGATCTGATTGACTTATTATTGAGCAGTATTTATTCAGTTTATATGGCATAATATTATATATCTTGTTACGTCCCTCTGAGGACCTGGTGTTCTCGCCAGGTGTGTGTTCTTGTCTTCCGCAGGTATTCTAGTCGAGATCGTGATCTTCTCCATCCCTTCGAAGATGATGTGTCTTGGGTCTTTCTTGCTACCTTCGCTAAATCATTTTATATGTCTTGTACTTATTTTTTTTAAATAGTTGGTAGTGGATTTGTCTCCGTCCAACATATGGTATAAAGACAAATTATGGTTATTATATGATATCTTTATTTCTTTTATTTTGTGGATGAGATTAGTTAGCTGTGGTTTTACTACATTTATAGCTTACGTATATTTATTATACGGCTGGCATGTCTAAGTTCCTAGTCCTACGTATTTTGGGACTGGAGCATTACAATTATAGATTTGATACATAGGGTCTGTTTTATTATTTTAGGATTGTACTATGTCTTAAATTTTAAATTAGTATGTTTGTGACTCTGCTACTATTTCTGACTCTATCTATTTCATCTTTTATCTTCTATCATATTTATCGTGCTTATCTTCCTTAGATTCATGTGATTGAGTTGTGTTCATATGTCATATATATTCCTTCATGCGGAGATGATAGGTTTATATTATGTGTTGTTGATGTTAGATGTTATAGTTGACCTATACAGCGTTCTACCACCGATACTGCAGCTTAGGCTAGATGTAACCTCGTGCTCGTGCCCCTAACCCGGGTGCGGGACATGACAAGGGTGCATTAGTGGGTATTTTCCCCCTTATCCACTAGTATATGTATATAATCTTTTGAGACGTTTAGCCACCGAGCACGTATTTAGCTCGTATTTTGGACCTTGATATTTAGCCTACGGATATGACATGATTTGTATATACTAGACTAAAGCTAGAGGTGATCATGTATGACTTACACTCTTGCTAGTTCTTCATTTTGTATTACTAGCTTCATGTTCATCTTTATATATAGTTTGGGATGCTTACTATTTATATGTCTGATGATCATACCTCTTGTACTGTACTTATTTGCCTGTAATTAAGATACCTAAGATTGTTTGACCCAGGATTGACTATTGGATTGTAGTTGTAACCCTATCTCTATAAACTTTGCCCGTATCTCGCGGTATTGGAGTACTCTGGTATACGTAGATGGCCTTGTCCTGTCCCGACATTCCAATATTCTGGTTCTAGGGTGTGACAACTGCGTCCTCCACTCCGACTACCAGCGCTGGAGAGAGGGGGGTTTAAACCCCCAGAAATTTATTTTTTTAAATTTTATTTTGGCTTAATAGTAGTTTTGGAATTTATTATATTAAAGCAAT
>JANAVB010019799.1:18796223-18823723 GCA_029216955.1 Iris pallida
CTTAATTATATTCTTTTTTTAGATTAGGTTGTCCTTAATCATGACTAGTCATATGTTCATATTCCTTGTGGTTTTGATTACTTCGTATCAACCCTAGGCTAACTAGACCATTCTGGACCCATTGGTACGGTCTGTTCCATCGTTAGAGGCCGTCTTTTATTCTATGACATCCGTGACTAAGTATGCCAACATGATCAAGTCATACAATAATTGTAATTTAATCGAGACAAGTACACTATTGTCTTTGTGCTTATTACATTATAATGCTATCCTTGATTGTGTTTTATTTGATTTCCTATTGGGACACGATTATGACACGGTAGGCTTGATTGTATTATTATTCGTTTATTGACTGTTTAGTGAGTCGGGAGAGGAAATGCCCATTAGATATATGAAAAACCCCAATGAATGTTAATATGGATAGCTAAGTCATACACCTCACGTATGGTTAGCCGTATCAAAAATGTGGATAGCCATCGTATGATGTGTCGTATTAGCCTAGTCGTTCACATGTCGAAAGGTATTTCAAATGCACACTGTCTATTAGTCTTTAGTGTTCATGATTCAGTTATCTTGTTCAACTTATTTTTGCTAGTGATTTCTTGTACATATTTACCGTTTCCAGTTCATACAAATGTTTCCTTTATTTTCTAATGTATCTCTACTATCTAGCTTATTTTGTATTAAGCTACATAAATGCAATAGGGTTATACTTTCCCTTTCCTGACTGGATCGTTGTAGGTGACTTGGCGTGCTTCCAACCTTTGAGCTATGGACTTTATGGGGGAGATAGAGACCTTGGAGGCCGACCTTAGATTCTAGATATAACTTCTTGTATTTATTTATTTTAGCAAATTTTGTTATTGGATTTGTAATTAAAAATAATTATTGTGAATGAGCAATTAGATTTGTTTTGTTGTATTTGTGATTGGCCTTTAGACCCAGACAGCGTACTACCATTGATTATGCGACGTAGGCTAGACTTGGCTACGAGCTCGTATGCGAAAAGCAGGTGCAGGTCGTGGTAAGTTTTTTTTGTGGCCTATGCAGGTCAGTCTTCATAAATTGTGCAAACTCGTGTAGTACCATATTAATCGTACTGCTGCAAGCATGCAATTAGGAATTGCTCGTTCACAAATATGTTAATTAGATTTTAGGAAAATGACTAGTCGTAGGACTAAGTATACCATTGGGAAGTCCTTATTCAATTTGACTATTGGGTAGTTAAGGTTGCTAAATAGGCCATATAACTTAGCCAAGGATTCATTGAATTATAAACCCGATTAGATGACTTTCATATAAGTATACACTATTTGTTTCAATAGGATGGTATGATCAAAGGTGGGTAGACTATGCACTTGGTAAATTAGGACTTCATAGGATTCAATTCCTAATCTTGATCATGTTCAAATTTATTTTGCCCTCCTTAAATATTATCACCATATTGAATTGCATATTTATTTTCCCTTTTTCCATAAGGAATTATTTTTGAAATAATTTTGATTCAATCACCTATATATGTTAATCTCGATTTAGTTTTGCTAGAGATTAGAATGATTATACTTCTCTTGTCTTCAGTCATTTCTTCCTAATAGATGCCTTATTTTTCAAAATTGATACTTTTACGTCAAGACAGATACTTACATTTTTTTGACTTGTTTGAATTTCCAAAAGCTTATTTGAATTCTTATGGATATGGTTGGAAGAATATTTGTTGACTTACAATGGCAAGACAAAAGCACACTATCGTCATTTATTTGAATTATCGAGACTACGTGTTCACTGCAGCTAGCAGCAACCTGACGTGGATGATCCCTAATTTAAAGTAATTTCAAGTAAGTAGTTATCGAACATTATTAAAAGTATATCTTAATTGTCCTATTTGATCTTTGAGTTATTATGTCAATATTATATAGAGTTAATAGAATATTCGATACCATATGATACTTGAGTCATAAAACCAAGGTTACTGCAGTCAGATGTACATTGGCGAGGCATGGACTCTCGGTAAAATGACTTCGAATATACTTACGGTTTTCGAATATTATAGAGACTACAACCTTTTGGCATATGACTATTGATATAGTTCTTATTCTTTTCCTTTATCTCTTGAACCTTTCTTTCCTATCCTTCTATTTTCGAAAACGTCATTTGGTTTCCTAGTAATCTTTAAAACCTATTTGATTTTCTTCCACTAGATTCCTAAGCATACCTAGATCTTGATTCTATAATCATGTCTAAATAATTTGGCTTAACTAGTTGATCGTTCCAAAATGATTTCAATTTTGATCATTCTTAAACGACTTTGATCGTGACTAAACTATTTTGACTATAGTCTTGATCGTGCCAAAATCGTAATATTTTCTTGAGCTTTCGATTCAATCTACGATTATACGTGACCTATTTTGATCGTTATTCATAATTGTGCATAACCGTATCCTTTAAAATTTTGAGGACGAAATTTTTCTAAGGTGGGTAGATTTGTATGCCCACTTCCCAATTTTTTCGAAAATTTTATTTTAGTTTTAAATATTTTTGTTTTTAGTTAGAAGGTAAAATTTGTTTTTGAAATCTATTATAGATATTTTTGAAAAGAAGAGTGATTTGTCAAATTTATTCTAGAATTATTTAATTTATATCTTATGATTTGAATTTATAAAAAAAATTATATTAGATAATTTTTGATAATATTGAAACTCAATTTGAATTACTTGTTATCAAATACTATAGTTAGATTTAGTTAATCTAGTTTATTTGATTTTGTATTTATGAAGATTTGAATTATCCTTATCAATATTTTGATAATTGATTTTATGAAATCTATTTTAAAGTTTATTTAAAATATTAGATATTATTTATGGATTGAGATTGATCAATCTTTTAATTTAAATCTTTGGAGGATTTGTTCCAATAACCTGATTATATTCCTCCCCAAATCAGGGAATCCCTAACCCTATAAGAGGGGGGAGTTCCTTTTGTTCTCCACAAACCAACAAAATTTCTCCACCATCATCCATATGCGTCCGTGCGGCGTGTCCTGTCATCTTCTCCTTCTTTTTTCTTCTAATACAATTACAGTTCTCCTCGTGTTCGACAAGCCCGGACACAACCTCAACCCATAGGTGTCTCGCAGGGCACCAATTCAAGCCACCATAATCCCTAAATCCCAGAAACCCTAACCCTAAACTAATTGGCCGCAGGGACCGATGATTCTGGCTAGCATCCGCTGGTCGATCCATATTCGATGCTACGGCACAGACCTACGGTCGACTCCTTCATGGTTGCCGCCCCATCACGATCTAGAGCCAGACTGCCACCTGCGATCGATCAGCCACCAACCCCTTCACGACCATATCGTCATCATCGCCTCTACCATAATAACCACCATCTTCTCTGAACTATACACATACACCACCATCACCTAATCATGACCGCCTCTACATACCAGACCTTTGCCCACCGACGATCTGCCTTGTGCATGCGTCAAGTCCCGGGCATCCAGATCTGCGCCCAACGTGACCAGGCTCCTCTCTCGAACCACCGGTGACCTCCGTTTCCAGTGCGTCATCATTGTCGTCGTCCACCGTTCGTCGACGAATCGCCCAACGCCGACCTCGAGCGCCGCCCTCCCGGCGAGTCCCTACCGCCAAGAACTCTGCGTCGAACAGTCCCTTCCCAAGCCGGAGCCTTCGATTGGCGATCTCTCTGGTTAATCCCTTGAGCCACTATGGCCATGGAACTGGTCAGGTGAGCTGCTTCTCTTTTTCTTTTTCTCATTCATTCTTAGTTCTCGAGAGTAGTCTGGAGAGACTCTCTCTCTCTCTCTCTTATATTTCTTTCTTAAATATTATGGAAGTAAAGGAAGATTCAATAAGAATTCCTTTTACTTTATTGAATTATTTTATTGTATAGTATACTAATAAGTAAAATATTGGAATTGGTATTAGTATACTAGTTAAAAAGTATTTAATATGTACATGTATTAATTAGGGTTATACACGTATTAGATATACATGTATAGGGTTGTAATTAATTATTATTATTATTATTATTATTATTATTATTATTATTATTATTATTATTATTACTATTGGTATTTAAGTATGGTTTTGACGTAAACATAATTTTTCCCTAGTTTTCTAAAATATCTATTTAAAATATTTTGATTAGTTTTCCATTATCAAAATGTATTTTTAAAAATAGATTATAAGTATATTTTTATATATGAAGAGATATTTTCTTAATAAGGAATTTTGCCTAAAATGATTTAAATAAACTATTTTATCATTTTCAATTATCATATAATTTCTAACCAGTTATAAATATTTTTCTAAATAAATATATATATTCTTAATTATATTTCCTTTTCTAGATTAGGTTGTCCTTAATCGTGACTAGTCATATGTTCATATTCCTTGTGGTTCTAATTACTTCGTATCAACCCTAGGCTAATTGGACCATTCTGGACCCAATGGCACGATTCGTTCCATCGTTAGAGACCGTCTTGCATACTTATGACATCTGCGGCTAATCTATGCCAACATGATCAAGTCACAGAACAAATGCAATTTAATCGAGGTAAGTACACTAATGCTTTTATGCTTATTATTTATAATGCTATCATTGATTGTGTTTCGTTTGATATCTTGTTGGGACACAATTGTGACACGGTAGGCTTGATTTTATTATTTTCATTTATTGATTGTTTATTGAGTCGGTAGGGAAAATATCCATTAGATATGTGAACAAACCACAATGAATGTTAATGTGGATAGCTAAGTCATAAACCTCACATATGGGTTAGCCGTATAAAAAATATGGATAGCAATCGTATGATGTGTCATATTAGCCCAACCGTTCACATGTCGAAAGATATTTTAAATGCACATTGTCTATTAGTCTTTATTGTTCATGATTCAGTTGTCTTGTTCAACTTGTTCTTGCTAGTAATTTCTTGTACATGTTTATCGTTTGTAGTTCATACAAATATTTTCTAATGTATCTCTACTATCTAGCTTATTTTATATTAGTTACATAAATGCAATAGGGTTGTACTTGCTCCTTTCCTGACTGGATCATTGTAGGTGACTTGGCGTATTTCCTACCTTTGCGCTTTGGACTTTACGGGGGAGATAGAGATCTTGGAGGCCGACCTTAGATTCTAGATAGGGTAGACACTTCTTGTATTTATTTATTTTAGCAAATTTTTGTAATATTGGATTTGTAAATAAAAATAATTATTGTGAATGAGCAATTAGATTTGTTTTGTCGTATTTGTGATTGGCATTGAGATCCAGACAGCGTACTACTGCTGATTCTGTGGCGTAGGCTGGTGTAGCACCCAATTTCTAAAATGAGGGTAATTTTGAACTTTGTATTTTTAATTATTTAATAAGGTTATTTAAATCATGATATGATTTATGGTAATTTTTAATCAATTTAAAACTATTTAAACCATGACTTGTGATTTTGATGTTTTGCTAGTGCAACCCTAGAGACTGCATGACCTAGAGACTAACCATGACCATGGGGACCTAACCATGTGATTAGGATGACTAATTGTGACTTTTTAGCCTAGGGGTATTTTGGTCATTTTGAATTTTGTGAAATTGTAAATTGTATTAATTAAATATGTGCTAGTTAATTATTTGAGACTTGTCCTAGAAGTTTAGCCTAATATAGATTAGTCTTGAGGTTAGAATCATGGTTAGAAACTTCCTACTAGATGCCAAGATTACAAATATCTAGATATTGTGATTGGTAAGATATTTTGTATAGATATTAGTAAGGAAAACCTAGTTTACATATAAGCCTTTGATTTAGACTTTAATTGCATGGAAGAACCTTAGCCACACATCTATACATTGCCAAAACCCTAATTCCTATTGAGATGACCAGCCACAACCTAGAAAATCCCCTATAAGTATCATCATGTAGTGTTCTTGCCTCTTTTTAAATACCTACAAAGAGCCCTAACATAGTTCTTTCCCAAACCTTCCCCAATTCTTTATTTCTCCTCCAAATTGGACCAAACGAATTGCGTTGGACTCCCCTACATTAGTAGAGGCTAGTGGAGGCTTGCTAGCAAGGATTTGAAGAGCTTTGGGCAATAGGAGTTCAAAAAAGGATTCTCATTTCAACCCTTTACATTGAGGTTTCACCCTCAATAGGTAAAACCTATTAACACACCTTTAAACTCCCAATTTGTTTCCATAGACGCATCCATTTAGGGTTCTCCTAGGTGTAGCCCAAGTTTGGTAGGAATTCGTGTCTATTTTGTCTTCGTATCGGACATGTATCGGTGTTTTTGAATATGTTCGATAAAATACCACTTAGAAATAAAAGTTTATAATTTTCAAAACTAATTACATAGGTTTGTAGATAATTAGGTGTATATTGCATTTAAAGTTGACTGAGCTGAATTTCGTATCGATTTGGTGTCCAAATTGGATGGACTCGTTGTACGATACACTGCGCACATGCCCTGCTGCTCGACACTGAGTTCTACCTACACAGGAGACGTGGCACGAGATTTTGAGGTAGGTGTTGGGGCAATGTCTGACATTAACCTCCTAAAGTTTCAGGACACCCTGTGTCGTATCGGACACGAAACTGCCCGCACTGGTCCGTAGGCTGTGTTCTTGCGAACAGTGAGCTCTGATACGCTCCTCGTTTGTGGATACGGCGACACTTAGACCCAATTCAGGATGATGTGCGTGTAGCCCTACTCTGACGAACACAAAGACACATGCACAAGGACACTGGTGTCGCATGTCGGTCCTAAACCATCTCGCACACGTGCACGAGGCTGTCGTGCACGTTTTGGTGTCTGTGTATGTTCTAAGTGTTTGGACACCTCGTGCCCAATTGTTTGGACACGAAACACTCTGTGTGACACCACATAATGTGCACGACATGTTATCGAACATTAGATTGATGTTTAATTAGGTTTGAATGGTATATTGGTTGGATTTTGTCGAGTTCACAAAACACTAATACTATGTAAGGATATTTAGGGTTTTTCTGATTTACATTAAATTTTATTGTGTTTAAATATGTAGATACTTTACTACATGCTGGATAGTAACTGGGACATGTATTGATTCGAGTTTTGTTCAATACTTCATTTTGAATCTATGTATATACAAAATGGATGATATTGAACTATCTATATATGTATATTCATAGTGTAATGTATATGTGTGTCAGTGTCAGTGTTTTAGGGATTGTCTGTGTCCTAGGTTATGTATATATGTTTGTATGCATGTATATAATATGTCTTTTTATATATATATAGATATATTATATATTATATATATATGTATATATATATATAACTATTTTATATATGTATATTATTATATATATATATCTATATATATATATATATATATATATATATATATATATATATATATATAGATGAGGATGTATATATAGTATATATATAGGAGAGCAGTAGGTTTAGAGGGGCTTAGAGTAATTGTGTGTAGTAAAGAGAGAGGGGAGTACTCCCATTGCAGGGAGTGTATTAGATATGTGGCATGCAGCAACAGTAAATGCAGTAGCAGCTGCATAGGCATTGGCAGCAGCCTTAGCCTGCATTGACTGGCCTTGGCATGGCTTGGCCTAATTTGGCCTTGGTTTTGGTTGAGCTGAATTTTAGTTAGTTGGTTAATGGTATAAATGTTAGGATTTGGTATGGTTTAAGTGTTAGAAAATAGGTAGATAAGAGAGTAGTATATGAAAGATTGGTTTGAGAGTGAGTGTTACTTGGCCTTTAGGCCATGAGTGAGTTAAGTGAGGGTGAGTTGATTTGTTGATGAGTGTGAGAGTTGATTTAGAGTTTGAATTAGTGGGTGTCCTAGTGTGATTAGGATGTGGTTAGTAGATGAGATGGGGTTAAGGGTTGGTAGGTTATGTGGAGCTTTAATTTCACATTTGGGTTAGGAAGGGATACTAGAGGGGTATATGTAAATGTATATATCTATGTGGTTCCTACTAGTCGAAGGTAATAGGATATTACCTAGGTAGTATATACTAGTATAGAGTAATGTTGGGTATGTGGATACTATATTTGGATATTTTTGGTAGGTATGACTTGATATAGGATATTTGACTTAGACATGACCATAGTGACCAAGTTTGACTATTTTGACTAGAAGTCAACTTTGAGTCACACTTGGCATAGTTTGACCTAGATGGCACTAGGAGTTGACCAGTTGACCAAAAGTCAACTGTAAGTCAACATTGACCCAGTTTGACCTAGTTTGACTTCCTTTGACTTAGTTTGATTTGGTTTTACTTTTCTTGACCTAGTTTGACTTAGAATCATGTAGTTTGCATTTACAGATTTTCATTATTACAATTTTAGTACTTTATACTTGTTTTACTAATAGGACCCTATGACACCAGTTCAGACATCTATTCATATCAGTCATACAGGGTGACAGGCGAGTACATTCTCTGACCGTTTCATACTTGCTAGGATTTATATTCTTGCTCTAGATTACTTTATATGATGTTGTCACGTTATTATCACGGATTGGTACTATATGGATCTTGTCATGCGATGTTATCCTCCTCGGGGTGCATCAGATACAGTAGTCATGTGCTTTTCACGAACTTCTTGTATTTCATGTACACCGCTATTCATGTATACTCTTGTACAATCTTGTACTCTCATGATCACATGAACAAACATGATAAAAACCCTTGTGCAAGGTAACGTAACTTGACTGGATCCTTGTGTATTGATTGGAGAGGGTGAGTAGGAAATGGTTATGTGATCAAAATCCCATCTTGTAAAATCTTATGAAAATCATGTATATGTCCATTGTACACTCACATAGGTTGGAGTTACCCTTGTATTGTCCTAACCCGTTTATATAACCATCTCATGCTCTAAATCACAGGTTACTTACAGTTCTTACTTATCGTGTATATAGATATTTCCAGTTATCAAATCTCTCTTTTTATATATATTTTCCTTACAGTCTATGTATCTTACTCTTTGTATGCTTATATTTCCCAACATGATATGAACTGCATGAGATGTATTGTGCTCGTTCCTGTCCTGACTGGACCTATGAAAATATTATAGATGATGATGGCGACTGCCCTACCTTCTATGGGCATATGAGGGTGACATTCAGGAGCCTGAGGAGATCTAGCTCACTAGAGGGTGCCTAGTCTAGTCTAGTATTTATAGCTTTCAGTTTGTACTGGATTGTTCGGATTGTTAGTTGAGATTTAGTTATATTCAGGACTTATATTTATTTGTGTGAACATCTATTTTGTGTGGTGTGATAACTCTAATTATATTCAGTTTCTTCCTTTTTATCTGATTCCATATTGTGCTCTATCTTCCCTAGACTTGTGATTGAGATATAGAGTTGAGATGTTATATTATACCTCTGTACGGAGATGACAGGTTTAATATCTTGTTGTTAGATGTTAGATGTTAGATGTTATAGATAACCTATACAGCGTTCTACTGCCGACACTGCAGGTAGGCTGGACGTACCCACGTTCTCGTGCCCCTAAACGGGGTGCGGGTCATGACAGCTGGACTTGGCTACGATCTCGTATCGAAATGCGAATGCGGATCCAGACACCACCACCATGGCCTAGGTGACCCCCGCCTTGTCGAGTCACGTGCCGTCCGACGCCATCCTTGCATTGGTCGAGCTTCCGTAGCCCCACCAGACCACCATCACATCAGAGGCCAGCCTTCGCTCTTGTGTCCCCCAACACCACTGCCATCAACGCCACCACCACTGTCGCTTCCCCCTGCTTCCTTCCGTTCGACTCCAGGTCCGCCGTAACCACCACCGCCATTTCCCAGATTTACCCAACCAATCACAACCCAGTTACCACTACCGGACCACCACCTCATCGGCCTACCACAAGGACGCAACCACGACTCTAACCCCGACGCCCTATCAAACAAGAAAAAAGAAATAATAACCTTCTCCGCCGGAGCCGCCTTACCATGCGGCTGCCCCCTTTCGACTGGATCCCACACCAGGCCGCTGCTCTCCACCTTCTCCCACCATTCTTGAGTCCAGCGCCACGCAACATGACCCCAACCTGTCCAGATCATCGACGACCGTTGTCCTCTTCTCCAGCGGCCTGTCATGCTTTCCCACGCCGACAAGTCGTACCATCGTACTACGAACACCAGCGACGGTCCCCGTGCGCCTCCTTAGGCCAGGACTCGGTAAGCTCCCCGACCGCTCTCCCTCTCGATATCTCATTTCTTCCCCTCTCTCCCGATGGTTCCTCTCCCCTCTCATTCCCTTTCTCATATGCTCTCAGTTTTTTCTCTGTCTTTTACTTTTACTTTACTTTTTTTTTGTTAATAGGACCTTAGTTCCTATATGGGTTTTAGTCCGGATCTAATGGGTGATATGTTGGGCTTTAAGCCCAACAAGAAATCTTTGATTTGGGATAAAAATTAGTATCAAAACTTATTTTTGGGCTTATATTTTATATAAGTATTTTCTAAATATGTTTTATATAAATCTATTTTCTAAAATGAACTTTTACATTAATAAGAATATTTCTTAATATGGTGGGCTTTGTATATTATAATTGCTTTAATATTCTATGGTCTTTATATTGGGCTTTTGATTAAATTGGTTTTATGAGATTTATTATGTTGGGCCTTATAAATGTATATTGTATTGTTATTTAATAATTTCTAAACACTATATATTTTTTTCTAAAACTATATATATATAATATATTATTATATATATATATATATATATATAATATATATTATATATATATATTATATATTATTTATATTATAATATATATATATTATAATATATATATATATATATGGAGCACCCTGGCGCGGGTTCGAGTCCCCTTGGAGGCATGCCTCTAAGCACCATTAAGAAGTGGACACCCTTAATATATATATATATATATATATATATATATATATATATATATATATATATATATATATATATATATATATATATATATCTATATTTGGCGAATAATAGTATCGAGTTCTAATAAATGAATATTTCTTTAGAAAATGGGTTTTGGCTAGAATATATTTTATCTAGTACTTCCTAAAATTATTATTAGGATTTTTATTCAATAACTTTATAAGTAAATATTTTCTTAAAGGGTTTTAATACCTATTATGTTTCAAAAAAATAGTTTATAAGTATTTCTCCAAATAAATTAATAAATATTTTCTAAATAAGAAATTCTTTTCCTAAATGATTTTCCCTTTTCGATTAAATCATTTCTGACCATGGCTAATCATATTCATATTTTTGCGAAATTGGACTTCTTCATATCGACTCTAGCCAAATGGACTTATGGACTTAATGGAAATACTTGTTTCATCAACTCAGGACCCCAGGCGAGTACCTTTTTTGTTTGTTTCCAGTATCGATATTTACTATAATTGCATGATTAGTGATGTTATACTTGATTCTTGACACGCTCGTTATACAGATTAGCAATATATGGATTTTAGTCATGATAACCTTTATTGTGCTTGTTTTACCATATTTTGTGACCTATTATTGTGACTTGATCCATGTGTAGTAGTCGGGTGGGGAAGTACCAAGTATATGTGTAATCAGATCTTAGACCTTGCTTTATTTTTATGCTATGTAGACCTTGAGGATGCAAATCTTATGTAGAGCTTGCGGTGTAACTATTCCAGACCGATCGCATATTGAAAAGTGTACTTCAAATTACATAGATGGTCATATTTTCTTGTTTCATGCTTTACTTGTCCTAATATAGCTTTTGTTAATTGTTTCACTATACTTTTAATGTCATGATTTATCAGTTGCCTATTTCATCATGTATGTCATTTCTATTCACTATTTTTATAGTCATTATCACGTATGTGCAACTGCATGCTTGAATTATACTCGTTCTATTCCTGACTGGAAACCATTTTTTCAGATAGTCGCCTACTACACTATGCATCCGGATCCTTGGGAGAGATATGGGTATATGCTGAGGTCGACCTAGAGACTAGCTAGATAGATGTGTTGATAGTCGTTTTTCAATTTGTGAGACATTGTATTTTATCCAAATGTAACATTTTAATATTGTAATTTGATTTAGTATTGTGAATGAGCAAAGAAATTAATTATGAACAAATATTGTGTATTTGATCATTGAGGTCTAGACAACGTTCTGCTGTCGATTCTGCGACATAGACTGGACTTGTCCATGCACTCATATCCCGAAAAGCGGGTGCGGGTCATGACAATCTCCAACAACTTCTTGGTAGATTTTCCAAAAAATTTCTTCTTGATTCCATTCCATGGTATGATCTACCAACAAATATGTGTCAACCCAACCTTCTAAACCCAAATATTTCATATCTTGATCATGTACGAATAATATAAAAAGATCATAACCATGTATCTAGGATTGGGAAAGTAGTTGAATCAAGAACATGCGTGTTGATAGAAATTGTGAATAGTTTTGAGAACAAAGTTTTGATACAATAAATCTGAAAATATATATGTATAAAATCATAAATTTAATTATTTTTATCATATATTTATGGTACTTATACGCCCAAATCTGAACCCTAAAATTGTGTGCCATTAAACTAGGTTCTTGGTTGTATTTTGGGCATAGTTTGGCATATAAGTATGTGCTGATTTTGAGGTATAAAAGGTTGTATATTTCTGAGTAATAATCATGATTTAACATGTTTATATAAGTTTTGATAAGTATAGGTCATGGCCATTTTTTGGTAATATTTTGGATAAGTTTTGAGCAAAACTAGTAGGTGTAACCTATCTAAAACCATGAACAGTATCTAAAAAATCTAAATCTAGAATTCAGAGGTTGAAATTAGTAATCTAAATTATATTTTTATAATTTTTATATGAATTATATTCATGTCCTTGTGTTGGGGACTTAACCTTGAATTTTGGATATGAAAACCCATGAAACTAGGTCGCACGCAAGGTGGAGCGGGAGTTGGGCTTGAAGCCCAAGAGAGATCGCGACAACTTTTTGGGGGCTACTAGTAGAATGCCCCCCCAGCTTCTGCTTCAATCATTACAGCCACCGCTAGCAGCAATTTCAAGCTCAAGTCAGGTCTAGGGTTCAGCAGTTTTATGTACCAATATGAGTGCCAGTATAGCAGGATCAGTTGTAGCATCAGAGGCAAACCGAGCAGTGTCATTTCTAGCAAGAAGCCGGGTCATCTTTAGGATAGTTGTAGGGTGATACTTGGCACTCTTTTTGTACTACGACACTACGGGACATCGAGTGAAGGATTGTCTCCTAGCTACTTATCTCTTGAACAACGTGCAGCTCCAAACCAAAGAAGTCCAGCTAGACCACCTGTAGCACCGCATCATGCCACGCACCAGCAGAGGGAGATACCCATCAAGGCAGGACATTTGCGATGGCGGTCGAGGAGACCAATACTGCAAGTGATAGGCTAGAAGGTTAGGTTTGTTCTTTCCTTCTTCTCGTTCCTTTCCATCTATTGATTGCTTGATTGATTTCTTAGTACCTTTAGCTTGCATCTGTAATTTTCATGCTAGAGTAGTAGTGGACCCTAGTAGAGACTGAAATAACATGACACTGTAGAGGCGATAACCATGCATGTTTGTTTACATTCTATATAATTATATGTTGTCTAATTTTAGATAGGACTTCCTTGGACCATGATTGTTGGAGGTTTGACCTAGAGAAGAGTACGACCAACTTAAATTTCGAAGACAAAATTTTTCTAGGGGGTAGGATTGTAACTACCTAAATTCGGGAGAGGGGTATTTTTTAATTCATATTATTTATAATTTTGAGCCTAATTATTTATTTTATATTATGTATTTATTTACTAATATTATGTTAGTTAATACAGTTAGTGGCTAGCCTATTTGTTAGACTTGTGTTAGTGAACCGATTAGCCTAGACACTTGACTAAAGCCCAATAATTAGCATAAAATGATTCATAAACCAACTCATTTGATTAGACCTAATTAGACTCATTAGTCATGACCGATTAATTAGAATATATGTTAGATTATTTACCGGAATAGGTCCAAACTTCATACAATTAATTAGCCACATGATAACATTAGAGGGAGTGAAGGACATTATAGATTAGCTAAACATAGCCTATATGACTAGCCATGTATGAAGAGAGAGCCTTCATTCTTTGTTTCATTCCATAGTCCCATTTCTCTCATTTTGGTATTCTCTTCCAAGTAGAGTCATTCCTCCACCATTTTCTCTCAAATCTCACTTAATCTTTCATCAATCCCTCTCATTCTCTATACTAGAAGGAGCCTAGAAGCTTAGAGACTAAGAGCACAAGAAGAGGTGTCCATTGCTAGGAGCTACGTGTCCTGATCGTGTCTATTTGGCTTTTTATTGGAAATCCATCTCCCAATAGGTATACACCTCATTCTCCTTGTTATTTAGACTCTATTTGTGTTATCGAACCCTTAGGAATTCACCCATAGACTAGGACTACCCATAGGAAGAGTTTTGAGACTCTAATGAATCTCTATTTGGAAGTTACAATAATTTTTGTGCCATTTTTGGAGGAATTTCGAGAATGATACACCAAGTGTTTGTCGTTAGGTTTGTTAGAACTAATAGTGTAGATTTGGTTGTGTGTGTCTAGATTCCTGTCCATAAATGGATATGTAGGTCGTGTCATGATACGATAGGACACTAAGTGATTTTGGGGTTTTTCTTTGACACTTGCAACATAGGTGTTTGTCATATTACCATGACATGTGTATACATTTACATGTGAGTATATATTCATGTGTTCCATATACGAACCTTTAGTGTAGCAGTTAAGGGTTAGTTCCTTGTGTGTGAGTGTTATACGGAACAGATTGATAGGGTCAGCTGTCGAGTATATATAATTGGACAGTAAGGGAGTGATGGGTGTAAATGAATGAATGTGTATGCAGATAAAGGGGTTGAGTGTCATAAAGACAGGGATTTTGTGTAATGCCCCGCTCCGCACGGTGCATTATGCTGAGTCGTTGACTCGAAGAGTTGCGTTGACCCGATTAAGTATCGATGCGAATCGATACGAGAGTTACGTTGTCCCGAGCAACGCATCGAACTAAGTCGATGCGAAGAGTTGCCTTGTCCCGAAGAATGCATCGAGTGAATCGATGCGAAGCGCCGCGTTGCCCCAAAGGATGAGTGCGTTGAATCGGCTCGAAGATTCTAAGAAATCGAATCGACCAAGGCGCAAGTCCAAATCGATGCAAGTATTGATTTTAGTTGGTTTCGTGTGCAGGTTATACTTTGACGCGAAAATATTAGAGGTCGATCTTCGGCAATATTTAGTAAGGGGTCCGCGAAACCAAATCGACGCCTTGCGACGGACGGAAGCGTTGGCACGCTAAGGCAAATCGGACATATATTTCAACAAGCACGAAGTGCTCGAATGGCTAAGTCAGGAGAGTGGCCGTGCAACAAAGTTAGGGAATCGAGCCGCATCGGCTCGGCGAAACGGCGAAGGCAAATCGACTCAAGGTGGGAGGATTGACTTCTTTTTACTCCTTTATTCGATAAGTCAAATATATCATTGTATGCTAAGAGTGAACCTATCGACGCCACGGGCGTGGTCCGATCGGAGATAAATCATAGTTTGTGTGTCGAACACTAAGTTAAAACAATTGAAATGAAACGTGCATCAAATGCACGAGTCGCTATGGAACATTGGATATCGCTAAGGCGAGCGCCTCGGTGCGCAAGCCGCAATAACATGGGATAACTGTACTCGACGAGTGCCTTAGTGCACGAACCATACCGTGCCTTCGCGCACGAGTTAGAACGGCTAGAACATTGAAAGACAATAGGCGAGCGCCCCTAGCGCGCAAGCCACGGATTATTGAACAGGGAAATACGGCTTCGACGCGTTCAGCAAGTGCACGACGCGAAGGATAAATGATAAATATGTCAGAACGTGCTTACGTGCACGAGATAACAAAAGATGGCTTCGTTGCGAAAGAATACAGTTGTGGCATGAATGTGGCGAAACTGTCGGATATGACATAATGTCTCGAAAGGTGTTCGGGACCTTCGGGTCGTTCGGTTGGCGAACATTGAGTTGAGGCATAATGCCATTGAACATTGAAACGAAGTACGAAACGTAAGTTAACGAAGGAAATACGAGATGGATAATGCGGCATGGTGCCCTTCGAAATGTTCGCGACCTTCGGGCGTTCGTCGAGAACATTCGGGCGTTGTGCCAATTGAAATAGTGATAAGCGAACTTGCTTGGTTGTATGAAAGATAAGATGCGTTGCATGGTCATGGACAGCTTGTGCACAAGCTCGTTTTCCTCGAAACGGCATCCGGGGCATCGGAACCAATTCGTCCTAGGGGGAAAAATTCATCGTGCTTCGGCGCGAGGCATACGGGACCTTCAGTAAGGCTTGCAACCTAGGCTGAAAGGGTAGCGTCGCATGCCGAGGCATGCGGGACCTCCAGTAAGGCTTGCAACCTAGGCTGAAAGGATAGCGTCGCATACCGAGGCATGCGGGACCTCCAGTAAGACTTGCAACCTAGTCTGAAAGGGTGGCGTCGCATGCCAACTTCGATTAAGTTCCTAGTGGTTCGTAGCACCAATGACCGCATATAGATCCTGCCTAGAGATGCACATATAACATGACAGGGAAGGAATGGGACGTATTCACCTTGCGTCAGGGCAAGGGACGCAAGGGCGAGTGCGTCGACTTGGTAAGCCACGAATCAAACACGAGAATGCTTGCTTGCCTATTCAATTCGATAACATGCTTGCTTTGATAACATGCTTTACGCTTTCGAATATGCCATAAAATTGACCCTAAGGAGAACATAGCAAGATCATAAGCTAAGTTGCATGATTCAACATAAATATTACAAATGTCGGTTTGGAAAGATGATCTTTGCTTCAGTACATGCGAGGACGAACGTACTGATCCCCCACCAGCTTCATGCAGGGTGCAGGGAATGGATGGCTCGCAGCGAAGCGTTGCTTGAACGCGTTAAGGCTTGGAATGCCGAAGCGCATTTAAGCGTACGATCGCATTGACTCTCGGACTACGCAGCTGGATTGATGCGGCCGAGATATAGAAGGCATGATGTATGGAACGGTGAAATCCTTTGTGGGCAAGAGAGAACCTGAGTGTTGTAGCCAATCTGGCATATATTGTTAGGCTATCGAAAGCCTTTGTAATCTCAGTTTCGAATATCAATAAAGAGAATTGTTTCGTATACTCTGTTTTCCTATCGTTGTAAATATCGAATCAAAAGATAACCATTTGAGAACTTGTCATCTTGCCTTGTATGAGCGCAACTCCAGGCTCGTGCGGCATCACGCCCCCTACGAGGACGATGATTCGGGTGATTCCGGGTCGGGACGTGACAAATTGGTATCAGAGCTCTAGGCTCAATTTCCTCTGGACGCTTGCTTCATTTCAGTTCCAAAACGTTGCCCACCACCAATCGAAATCACTCTTGACTCTACTCGATGCCGCACTGGATGTTCCATACAATAAATCTAATACAAACCATGTAATTTTGCCGCATGTTGTTTGGAAATTACATGGTGTTCGTTAGAAAAGTCGGAAAAGGTTTGTTGCTGCAAGTACAACAAGTTGCGAGATATAAATTCAAGGATTTGTTGCCGTGGATGCAACATGTCGTGAATTGTAATTCGAGATATTCGTTGGTTGCAACGAACGATACGAGAAATATTGGTTGCATCGGTACAATGAAAGTCGTAGAATGTTGCTGCAGCAATTGCCACGCGTTGATTGTAAATGATGCGTTGAAAAGGAAATAAAAGTTGATATGGAATGTGTCGAACGGATTCGCATATCGATTTCGAATGTGCGTTGCGATGAAAAGCGATAAGTCAATATCGAATGTGTTGAACGGATTTGAGCATTGACTTGAATGTCGAAAATAAAAACTTTGCACGAGATGCAACGAAAGAAAACAAACGTTATAAATCGAGAAACGAAAATCGGTTCGATTGCACACCGAGCATGTGTTGGCAAATGAATGCATTGGCCGAGTTGCGTCGGATTTTGATTAATCAGAGTTACGATTGTGATCAAGCACGATCACTGCGGAAATCGTGAGTCGGAAGAGATCGTTGGTTCGTAAAGAGTACGTTGCGACGGAAGTAACTTGATTTCCGGGTGGTATATGGCATACCACCGATGCAATGAATGGCTCGATTTCGAGTGGTATATGCAATACCACTTGTGCGATGAATTGTATCGACGTTTTGTGAGAATTGCGGAAGGTTTGTCCGCAACGGACAGGATAGCACCGAGACTCGATTGAGAATTTGTACACGGCATGTTGATGCAAGTGTTCTTCGATGATCGGTTAGAACGGTAAGGCGGGACTTGTAACATTGAATGATACGTCAATTGAAAATTTATGTATCGGTTGAATGACGGGAACTAGCGAAACTATTTTGCCTCGAGGCAATAATCGGATCGACGGGATAGGAAACTCGAAACGTTGAAATCGAACCGCACGACTTGTGAGCTCGATGAAAATGTTCGACAATACGAATTATAATTGAATCGCATGACTTGCGATCCCGATTGAAATATTGGGCGAGGCGAATCAAATCGCACGATTTACGATTTTGATAGAAATGTGGGGCGATGCGAATTGTAATCGAATCGCACGATATGCGACTTCGGTGAAGAGTTGGTTGACGGGAGAAATCGTGCCTAAGAAATAGTTGGTTACGTTACGGCGAAACTCATTTGAGTACGACCGAAAACACGCGAAACTTAGAGGGCGAGATCATATGACTTGAGGGTTCGATGTTGGATAATCGGTAACTCAGTTACACGATCAAAGTATAGCGGGATGCGGGAATCGGAAACGATGCGTATGGAAAAGTTTGTTGCGAACTTGGATGTATGCGATGCGAGCTAAGTTGACGTTGAAACGGATTCAAAGTTGACCCTTACGTTATCGAAATGGATACGGCGTATCGAGATAGATACGTAAGGAAACGTAAACGATGTGAGAATACAAAATAGAGTGTGCCTCGCGCTATGAAATTTTGTAAGTAACGATACGAGAATGAACGAACTTGGTTGATCGTAAATTTTGTGATTAATCAGGGCGAGACTATAAGTCATCGACGATTGCTCGATGCGTATAGCATCTCGTGTGTCGACCACGAAATAAGATAGACTCGAACTCATTGCGAGTAGACGCGTCGTGAATAGCAGAATCAACGACGGAATGCATGACCTTACTCGGAGGATAGTTGCGCTAAGATTGTGCCGATAGAAATGGTTTTGTTCGGAAATTTGGATAGTCGCATAGAATCGTCGGAACGTGATTTGGCTCCGAAATAAGATATAGCATGGTTCGTAGTACACTATCCTTCGGTGATGATCCACAATTATCGAGCGTAGCTTCGGGGCAGCTGACCCTAGAAGACATGACCGCCAAATCAAATTGAATGCTGCAGACCGTAAGATGACCCATGCGATATCGCATACGGGATTGCATCGATAACAAATTAACGCGATGCATGTTGACGATAAGTCTAGGCAATCGAGAATTGTTGGAACAACTTTCGATTGAGAATGATATAGATAGATTTTGAGTATTCGTCGGATGGATACTTGAATGGTTATGTTGGTTGACGATCGAACGAGAAATTCGCCAACGAACTTGGTGATGCGAGTAGACGATTGCGAGAAATGTGCTATGCACGAGAGAGAACGATAAAGGAATGATCTACGAGGCATGTCATTAGATTCGAATTCACCTTACAATTGAGCTTGCGTGAATCGAAATTATGTTCGATGTTGCGAGACGGATAATTTAGGAATTTGGCTAGTGAATTCCTACTCGTTAGGAATCGAACGTAAGACGCATCGTAAAGACCTTCGTGTCAAGGCGATCGTCGTCTTGAGCACCATCGCCTTGATGTAAACTTTCGTGTCGGATAGATTGTGGCCTTTGTGCAATGTTAATTTAAACTTGCATAAGGAGAAGTTAAGCACGGTACTAGGTAAGTCACCTAGCGGGCGTAGTCCCAAATGTTGATAAAGAAATCATATCGAGATAAGTTGCATAGCCAGACTTCGAAAATAGTTGGGTGGCGAATTCGAACGCAAGGCATTGCGGAGACTCGTTGTGATCGGATGCGCGACGGCTTGACGCGACGCGTAGAATTGATAGTCCCGATGAAACATACAAAGTGAGAAATGCAATTTTTGAATTGCATCATGTGCCTTGATTTTGTTAGACGATGACGTATGTATCAATATGCATGTGCGCTAGAATTGCGAGAACAAGTAATAGAGCCAAGTCCGATTGAGAATACGAGATGGTAAGTGATTGAGAATGAGAAGTTACATGTTAGCGTTGTTCTGATATCTTACAACTGAGCTTGGTTGAAATACATATATTGGTGGGACGCCTAAAATATGTGTATGATTCCAAAGTAAGTTGTACGATCCAAACGATAGTGAGATGAGATCGTGGAGTGATCTAATAAAACCCTTGGAAATTTAGTATTGGTTTCGGTTCGGGACGAACCTTGTTTTGAGTGGTATATTCTGTAATGCCCCGCTCCGTACGGTGCATTATGCCGAGTCGTTGACTCGAAGAGTTGCGTTGACCCGATTAAGTATCGATGCGAATCGATACGAGAGTTACGTTGTCCCGAGCAATGCATCAAACTAAGTCGATGCGAAGAGTTGCCTTGTCCCGAAGAATGCATCGAGTGAATCGATGCGAAGCGCCGCGTTGCCCCAAAGGATGAGTGCGTTGAATCGGCTCGAAGATTCTAAGAAATCGAATCGACCAAGGCGCAAGTCCGAATCGATGCAAGTATTGATTTTAGTTGGTTTCGTGTGCAGGTTATACTTTGACGCGAAAATATTAGAGGTCGATCTTCGGCAATATTTAGTAAGGGGTCCGCAGAACCAAATCGACGCCTTGCGACGGACGGAAGCATTGGCACGCTAAGGCAAATCAGACGTATAATTCAACAATCATGAAGTGCTCGAATGGCTAAGTCAGGAGAGTGGCCGTGCAACAAAGTTAGGGAATCGAGCCGCATCGGCTCGGCGAAATGGCGAAGACAAATTGACTCAAGGTGGGAGGATTGACTTCTTTTTACACCTTCATTCGATAAGTCAAATATATCATTGTATGCTAAGAGTGAACCTATCGACGCCACGGACGTGGTCCGATCGAAGATAAATTATAGTATGTGTGTCGAACACTAAGTTGAAACAATTGAAATGAAATATGCATCAAATGCACGAGTCGCTATGGAACATTGGATATCGCTAAGGCGAGCGCCTCGGTGCGCAAGCCGCAATAACATGGGATAACTGTACTCGGTGAGTGCCTTAGTGCACGAACCATACCGTGCCTTCGCATACGAGTTAGAACGGCTAGAACATTGAAAGACAATAGGCAAGCGCCCTAGCGCGCAAGCCACGGATTATTGAACAGGGAAATACGGCTTCGATGCGTGCAGCAAGTGCACGACGCAAAGGATAAATGATAAATGTGTCGGAACGTGCTTACGTGCACGAGATAACAAAAGATGGCTTCGTTGCGAAGGAATACAGTTGTGGCATGAATGTGGCGGAACTGTCGGATATGACATAATGTCTCGAAAGGTGTTCGGGACCTTCGGGTCGTTCGGTTGGCGAACATTGAGTTGAGGCATAATGCCATTGAACATTGAAATGAAGTACGAAACGTAAGTTAACGAAGGAAATACGAGATGGATAATGCGGCATGGTGCCCTTCGAAATGTTCGCGGCCTTCGGGAGTTCGTCGAGAACATTCGGGCGTTGTACCAATTGAAATAGTGATAAGCGAACATGCTTGGTTGTATGAAAGATAAGATGCATTGCATGGTCATGGACAGCTTGTGCACAAGCTCGTTTTCCTCGAAACGGTATCCGGGGCATCGAAACCAATTCATCCTGGGGGGAAAAAATTCATCGTGCTTCGACGCGAGGCATGCGGGACCTTCAGTAAGGCTTACAACCTAGGCTGAAAGGGTAGCGTCGCATGCCGAGGCATGCGGGACCTCCAGTAAGGCTTGCAACCTAGGCTGAAAGGGTAGCATCGCATGCCAAGGCATGCGGGACCTCCAGTAAGGCTTGCAACCTAGGCTGAAAGGGTAGCGTCGCATGCCAACTTCGATTAAGTCCCTAGTGGTGCGTAGCACCAATGACCGCATATAGATCCTGCCTAGAGATGCACATATAACATGACAGGGAAGGAATGGGGCGTATTCACCTTGCGTCAGGGCAAGGGACGCAAGGGCGAGTACGTCGACTTGGTAAGCCACGAATCAAACACGAGAATGCTTGCTTGCCTATTCAATTCGATAACATGCTTGCTTTGATAACATGCTTTACGCTTTCGAATATGCCATAAAATTGACCCTAAGGAGAACATAGCAAGATCATAATCTAAGTTGCATGATTCAACATAAACATTACAAATGTCGGTTTGGAAAGATGATCTTTGCTTCAGTACATGCGAGGACGAACGTACTGATCCCCCACCAGCTTCATGCAGGGTACAGGGAATGGATGGCTCGCAGCGAAGCGTTGCTTGAACGCATTAAGGCTTGGAATGCCGAAGCGCATTTAAGCATGCGATCGCATTGACGCTCGGACTACGCAGCTGGATTGATGCGGCCGAGATATAGAAGGCATGATGTATGGAACGGTGAAATCCTTTGTGGGCAAGAGAGAACCTGAGTGTTGTAGCCAATCTGGCATATATTGTTAGGCTATCGAAAGCCTTTGTAATCTCAGTTTCGAATATCAATAAAGAGAATTGTTTCGTATACTCTATTTTCCTATCGTTGTAAATATCGAATCAAAAGATAACCATTTGAGAACTTGTCATCTTGCCTTGCACGAGCGCAACTCCAGGCTCGTGCGGCATCACGCCCCCTGCGAGGACGATGATTCGGGTGATTCCGGGTTGGGGCGTGACATTTTGATTGAAGGGTTGTAGCAGCGGGGGTCTCGGGTATATGTAGAACAATAAATGTAGCATTAGCATATAGCAGCAGCTGTAGGGGTACACTTGTACAGACCGTTGAGGTAGAGGAAACTAGGGTCATGAGTTGCTTGTGCATGCAGTAGTGGGGGTCTTTGTACCTATGTACAGTCAGAGATGATAGCCATATAGGCAGGTAATTAGTCTGCAGGTGGCTAGGGGCTAACCCAGGTCAGTATAATCGGGAAAAGGACCTGTATTAGTAGTTGGTAGCAGGAAAAGGGACTAAAAGATCAAACCTGTGTCTAGACCTTGCCCAACAAATCTAGAGTGTATTAGTGTGCAAGGATCGGATTATTACAGACAGTAGGAATGATGTTGTAATGTGTGTGTGTTAGTAGGTAATTTTTGGAATGCCTGTGCGGTTTAACTAGATCTGTGTGTGTAGTAGAGAGAATGGGGCAATGTGTAGCTGCGATTGGAAACAACTAGGTCTGTGGCAGTCTTGTGTGTATTAGTGTGCGCGTGTGGGTGTACATGAAGGATTGCTATTGATTTTAGTCAGCCTAATGTGTATAAAGACATACCAGTATGTATCAAAGAGAGTAGTAGTCCATATTTTAGCATTAATCTGTGTAATGAGCTCAAACTGAGCTAGATAACAATAATGTTTGTGTGTATATCCCTATGTAGCATGGGTATGTGGATTTTGACTATATTGGTAAACCATGATACAAACATATACAAATATAGGTAAATGGGGGTAACAAGTAAGAGTATCCTATAGGTAGTATCTCAAAATAGGTAGACCATAGGATATGCTTTGGATATACCTATGTAAGAGAGGTAAGGCTAAGACATAGGTAATTGGTTTACCTATGTGGGAGTAGGTATGTGGATTTACCTAGGGATTGGTAATGGGTAAAGGTGTATGGGTAATCGATGATATCTTGTGTCATGAGAGTAGTGTAGATACATATATAGTTATCAAATAATAGGAATATTAGTTTTGGCACTAGTATGCGCTAGAGTAGTATGTGTATATGATATGTAGGGATATTGGATAGATAATTATAGGGTAAAAGATAATAGGAAAGGTTTGGGTATTACCTACATACTAGATATTAGGGTAATATAGGTAATTGTGCTATAGGTTAAGGTTTGTAACATAGAAAGTAGGTAAGCTTGGGAAATAGAATTTGACACATTTTTGGGAATGGATATTATCAATAGGTAAATGATTAGCTTCATGAATATAGGTATGTATAATTATGATAAGGATATTCATCTAGGTAATATATGGATAAGGAATAGAGATGTGTGTGTAGGTGCCTTGGTGTCAGGATACCAATTTAGATAGGATAAATGCATAGGATGATGGGCTTGAGTTAAGGTATTAAATTATTGAGTCTATATATATACACACTATAGGGCAAATACATAAGATATTAGCCTGGTACAGACTAGAATACCTTAGTATGGCCAGGTATGGACCCAATAGCTTAGTTTGACCTAGAAATGACTTGGAGTTCTAGTAATGACCTAGTATAGCATGTTTATGATTCCAAAACACTTGATATTTATATTCCATATTTAGGTCTTTGTGGCACCGTATCGGATACTGTTGACTTCACACTGGATCTCAGGTGAGTACATTTTCTGATAGTTTTCATTATTTGATATTTACTATGAAACTTGTATTAGTGATGCTATATTTGATTCTGACACGATGATACTCGGACTGGTATATAGCTGGATCTACAGTCATGGGATGTTATAATATTTATCATATTGACATTGTACACGACATGGACATTAGACATTGTATATGATAGTATTGTAAAATATTGATCGTGTATCGTAACATGTCATGGTTGGATCTACTATACTAGTTGGAGAAGGTAAAATTCTGGTAAGAGATGTAATCAATCCCTATTGTAATCGTAAACATTGTAAGTGTTAATCATACACCTTACACATGATTAATCAGGCCACCTAGCTATTGTACAAGTTCCCAAGTCGATCGCATCTCGAGACTAGTATTTCAAACACATAGTATTTATTGTCCACATCATATTTCTTGGACTGTACTTACATGTTATGTCAATTTATTTCCATTCATGTACATTGTACTCTTTACATCATTTATTCTTTATAGTACTATTGCCAGGTTACGATTATATATTTGTAGTTATATTCCTTCATCATTTATCGTACTCTCTATTTATAATTTTATAGTTTTAGTCAATTAACTAGAATTGCTATTAGTGGTGTGCTCGCTCCAATCCTGACTGGATATATTTCAGATGACGACTGGCCTACCTATTACGGCCCACAGGGTATAGTAGGTGTAGATCGGGAGACTCTGATTTAGGAGGGTTTAGCTGTAGCTGAGGAGGCTTATTTAGCGACTTATTTAGGTTAGATTTTACTCGATTTGTCTCCAGTATGATGACTCTTGGCCTGTTATTGTTTTAGACTTGTATTTGAGATTTGTTGACTCTTAGACTTTTTGGACTTGTATTATTTTTATGTTAGACTTTCTTTGGATATTCATTTCATGTAATTATCTTTATCGTGCCATTTATCTTCCCTATAGACTTGTGATTGAGTATGATCATATCATTACCTGTCCTCCATTTGGAGATGATTATCTCGACAGGTTATGATATATGTATTGCTAGTTAGCATTGTAGACCTAGACAGCTTTCTACCACCGATGTTGTGGCATAGGTTGGGTGCTGTCACGCACTCGTGCCCCTATACCGAGTGTAGGTCGTATCATGTTTCTAGTGGTGGCCCATACAGGTCGAGAGGTCACAATTAGTATGATGTCATAGTGGTCCTCGATTTACAGAGCTACTACGTGCCTACTATATATGTATAGGATAGGCTATAGGGTAAGGGATACTTAATCACAACTAGGAAAAAACTTCTAATCTATTGATTCTTGCAACTGTCCTTTCCTTGATATTTCATTCTTTAAATTGAAACTGTCCTTTAATATATTCTATCTTATGCCATATTGACTTCTTTCTTTCGATCTGTCTTTAGGATGCCGCCTAAGACCAGATCGCAGCATTTGGGACCAGCAGCTTTAGAGAGATCTGTGACATCCCGCGGGCCTACTCTAGTTACTTCTCCGAGGATTGGTTTATCGGCCTTCGGAGGCACTCCTCCTCCAGTGCAGAGAACTGCTCCCGAGGTTGTCACGACCTGCACCCAGTGTAGGGGCACAAGAATTAGATACGTCGAGCCTACGCCAAAGTATTGGCGGTAGAACGCTATCCTAGGTCACAACATCTAACAATATATAACTGTACCTGTACAATAATATACTCTCCAAAAAGGAGGACAACACAGAAGGTACAACTCAATCACATTGTCTAAGATGGAAATAGAAAGATAAGATATATAATCTCAACAGAGAACTACAAACAGAAAGAAATAAGTTTGGGTGTTTAAACAACACCAAAATCCAAATATCTGAAATACATCAAGGCAAAACAACTAAAATAAGATAACTAGTCTAGCAGTCTAATCTAGACAAGGGGCAAATCCTCAGCAACTGTTGGATCCTCTTGGGGGTCCAAGTCACCTGTGTCATCTAAGCCAGTACCATAATATGTGGTGAAGAATTCCTTCTCATTCTCTGTAATATTTTCAATAAGTCCAATCAGGACAGGAACGAATACATATCTCTCACACGGTTCATATCATGACAGGAAATATAAAACAAGCTATAGAATAAAATACATGAAACGCTGTAAGAAATGAACATGAAGACTAAAGGAATATATGATAAACTGAAATACATATATGGTAAGTAAAGACTGTAAGTGACTAAGTGAATTAGAGCACAAGATGGTTATGTGAACAGCTTGAATTGCACATGACTAAGCTACAGAGTTTGCAGATGATTACCTACTTTGAAATTATTTACATGACCACTTCTACTCCCCCGTACCCCAATCAATACACAAGGATCTAGACAGGTTATGTTATTGTATATGAAAGTTTATATATGAAGCTCATGAGATCATGAGAGTATATGAGAGCACATGAGTGTACATGAATAATAAGAGTCCAAGGAATACACGATGTTCGTGAAAAGCACATGACATGATGTATTCGATACACCCGAGGGGGATAACATCTCATGAAAAGATCCATATATTACTAATCCATGATAACATCATGACAACATCAAGTAAAGTAGTCTATAACAAGAATATAATTTCTAGCAAGTATGAAACGGTCAGAGAATGTACTTGCCTGATAATCTGAACAGCTGATGAGAAAAGATATCCGAACCGGAGTAGCTGAGTCCTATTTAGAGAAATCACAAGTTACAAAGTGTCTAATATGAATTAAAGGAAGTTTACAATGCATCCTATATGATTCTAGGTCATTCTAGGCCAAAGTCAACTCTTGGTCAACTCTGGGCAACCATTCTAGTCAAAATAGGTCAAAGCTAAGTTAAC
>JANAVB010019799.1:19426223-19900174 GCA_029216955.1 Iris pallida
AGAATATCTACTCAGTCTTCCAACATAAAAAACAATGTCAGGTCTAGTTTTATTTGTTATAAACATAAGAGAACCAATCATCTGTGAATATCTGTGTTGTTCTACAGGATAACTTTCATTCTTCTTGAGAATGATACTATTGTCATAAGGAGTAGGGACAAGTTTTTTGTCAAAATACTCAAATTTTAGCATTTTTTTCAATAGAGTGTACTAAGGATAGGGTATAACCCTCTTTGGTTTCCGACACTTGCATTCCCAAAAATCAAGTTGGCTTCTCATAGATCTTTCATATCAAAATTTCTAAATAAATAATCTTTAGTGCTATTTATCAAGTCAAGGGAGGATCCAAGTATGAGAATGACATCTACATACAAGCATAAAATAACACAGCTTTTACCTGTATTTTTAGAGTAAAAGCATTTGTCATACTCATTTGCCAAGAAACCACATTCTAAAATCACTTTATCAAATTTGTTGTGTCACTGCTTGAGAGCTTGCTTTAGGCCATAAAGATATTTTACTAATCTGAAAACTTTCTTTCTTGATCCTTAGCAATAACCTTCAGGTTGCTCCATATAGATTTTCTTCTTCTAAATCTTCATTTAAAAATGTTATTTTTACATCCATTTGATGGAACAACATGTCATAAATGGATGCTAAAGCTAGAAGTGTTATTATAGAGGTAATACTAGCTACAGGAGAATATGTATCAAAATAATCTAGTTCCTTTTTCTGATTGAAACCTTTGGCTACTAATCTAGCTTTGTATTTCTCTATAGTACCGTCGTCTCTAAGCTTCTTTTTGAAGATCCACTTGCAACCTATGGATTTACTACCGAAAGGTAGGTCTGCTAAAAACCAAGTACTATTCTCCATGATGGAGTTGTACTCATTGTTGATGGCTTCTTTCCAGAAAGGAGCATCGAAAGAAGATATTACTTCTTCATAAGTTGAGGGATCACCCTCAATCAAGTAGTTGAAAAAACCTTTCCCTAAATTTCTTTCAATTCTACCTCTTTTACTTCTTCTAGGTTCTATATTTTGTTCATCTTGTGAACTAGATGAATGAATATGGGAACTAGTAGAAGGGACAAGAGAAGAGCTAGTGGGAGTGAAAAAAATTATATTCTTAAAAGGGAATATATTCTCAAAGTAAACTGCATCTCTAACGTCTATAATGGTGTTGTTAGAGATTTTATTTACTTCAGAATGAGTCACTAGAAATCTATTAGCTTTGTTAACTAAAGCATAACCTATGAATATAGCATATACAGTCTTAGGTTCAATATTTCTCTTTTTGGGTTCAGGAATTCATGTTTTTGCTAGACATCTCCAAACTTTGAGATACTAGATCCTAGGAGTTCTTCCTTTCATAATTCATAGGGAGTCTTATCCTTCGATTTATTGGGGATCCTATTTAGGATGTAGCAAGTTGTTAATAAGGCTCCACCCCACAGATTATCAGGAGCACCTGAGTTGAGAAGTATGGCATTTACCATGTCTAACAGTGTGCAATTTTTTCATTCAGCAACTCCGCTAGACTATGGTGAATAAGGAACAGTCACCTCATGAATTATTCTGTGTTCTTCACAAAAGCTAGTCATTTCGTTTGAGGTATATTCTCCGTCTTGATCATATCTAAGTATCTTAATCTTTTTCTCTAATTGGTTCTCAGCTTTGGATTTGTAAACCTTGAATCCATCTAAACCTTAATCTTTGGTTTTGAGAAGATAGGTATAACCATACTTTGAACAATCATCTATAAAAGTGATAAACTATTTTCTACCGCCTCGGGTCAAAACTCTATTAGAGTTACACACATCACTATGAACTAATTCTAGAAGGTCATAATTCCTTTCTACTGATTTGGAAGGTAGTATAAAATGTTTGGCTTGAACATAAACCTCACACTTATGTCTATCATCTACTGGATACTTAGAAATAAGACCTAAGTTCATCATCCTTCTAAGAGAATCTAGATTTACACGACCTAATCTACCATGCCAAAAATTTGAGGGCTCTACATTGGAAACAATAAGAGGAGAATCTAAAATTTTATTGATAGTACTAAGGATAAAAATACCATCTTTTACAAATTATTTTCCAATAAAAGACTCATTCTTAGAAAATACTACTTTATTATTTTCCATTACAATCTTGAATCCTGATGCTACAAGAAGGGATTGATGAGAACATAAAATATTATGTTTTATCCCTTAATGTCTACTATTTTATGCTCATTTCATGACTAAAGGTACTCATTATATTTATATCTTGCTTTGGGATGCAATTTAGCTCCATTTTACACTTAATGTCTCCAATTGCATCCTAAAGCAAAATATAAATATAATGAGTACCTTTAGTCATGAAATGCACATAAATGGTAGACATTAAGGGACAAAATTATAATATTTTATGTTCTAATCAAATACCCCCGCACTTACCTTTTGTTCTTCCTCAGACAAAACTCCAATTTATTTATTTTCAAAATGATGCCATAAATAAAGAGTAAACCAAGTGTGTGCTGTCGTATGCACCCAAAAATAAAATATTTATTCTTAAAATTAATTGTAGAAGTGAGAGTAAGGATCGATCCTAAGGAGAGTAATTAGTATAGTTTTATGTTATGTGAACAAGGATGGGAGAAGAGAGTTTTGAATATGAGAAAAGAAATTTAAGAAGAGCTAAAAACAATTAAAGTATTAAAATCAATCAAAGGAACAAATATTGGTCTCAGTCAACATTCACCATTGGGATCTTAAAATTGATCATCGATGCAAGCATAAATTAACTTATACTTTGAATATTTATCGTTGGAAGTATCTTTCTCTCTCTCTTAGGTTTAGTTAATTAAAATAAGCGATCTAATTAACTTTAATTACTAAATAATCTAAGACAAGCACTGAAGATTTAATCTAGCAATGTTTTAAAGAATCAAGAGATCGATGAAGCAAAATAACACAAGCACAAGCTGTTGTATTTAGTTTTGTCAAAAGTTTTTCTCCTAGATCTAATAAAATAAAGCAATTCATTAAATCTTGGCTGCTTCACAAATTAGAGAAATCAAACAATTACGGATTTGATATCTAAATAAGCCATAGATCGAAATGAATAATAAACTAGTATGCCTCCTAATAATTAAACAAAACAATCATGAAGATGAGCATAGAAAAACATTCAATACTCAAAGTATAAATCAAACAAATAAAAACAATTTAGATCTCACAAGTTTATTGATTCCAAGGCTTCCGTTTCCTTTGACCAACAAGACTTTTAGTCGCACATGTTCATCAAAACTTCAAAAGAAAAGTTGGGGAAGAAGAAGAAGATTTGTGTGTTGTTCTTTCCTCATGATTGCTACCCCTTTTATACACTCTAAATTTGTTGTTTGAAGTCCACAATATCTCCCCACAAATCATCTAAGGGCTATTTTGGATCAAGTTTTTGTATTCCTAGGAATAGGTTTTCAATTCCTTTCCCATAGGAAATGAATTCAACATTCCCATATCCATGTGTGGTTAGGTTGGGAATATGCAGTTCAAATTTTTAAAAATTTTCATCTCCATGTTTGGTTTATAAAGGGATATAAATATTAATTTATTTAGTTTTCCTTTAATACCCTTTCATTAATTTCATGATGATTTACATGTTTAGGATAGAAGTTTAAAATTTAAAAATATAAATAGGGTATACTATCCAAACAAAATAGTCAAACATCATTCCTAGGAAAGCAAATCTATTCCCAAGGGGGGGCTTGGGAATAGCTTTCCCAAGTCAATGGGAATAGCTGCCCCCCCCCAAGCCCCTCATATTCCCTTTTCATTCCCAATCCTAAACATACCAAACATGGGTAAGGAATTCGAAACCCATTCCCAAGCCACAAAACTTGAACCAAACGCCTCCTAAAAGTTACAACTTCTCAAACAATAAAACTAGGTCATAGAACAAGTAGGAAAATAGTTATTTTGGGTTCTTATTTTTGTTCACAACATCTTTGACTCAACTTCAAGCCCGATGTCGTCCATGGTGCAGCCTGAATCATGGAAAACTCAAAATATGAAAGTTGTAGATCTTTGTCTTTTCTTTCCAAATATTTTTGAATTACCTCAATTGCATTTTGGGGGAGAACGTTATGCCCATTTTGGTAAAATATGTGAAAATTGTCCAAATTTATAATTTAGCTCCAATTTGCACTTAGTGTCCCTAATTGCATCCTAAAGCAAAATATAAATATAATGAGTACCTTTAGTCATAAAATGAGCATAAAATGGTAGACATTAAAGGATAAAATATATTATTTTATGTTCTCATCAAATACCCCACACTTAACTTTTGTTCGTCCTCAGACAAAACTCTAATTTATTTATTTTCCAAAATGACAATCAAGGTTGTAATGCCATAAATAAAAAGTAAACCAAGCTTTTCAAAACTCATAACATATCATGAAAGTATATTCTTAGACAACTTCTAATACTTAGTAAGTATTTTTACTTGAAGATAGAGTAAACTAAATTGGTAGACCCTCACGGAAATAAACTCTAACTCTCATCTGTTTGAAGGTTATGTGTTTCGCTCAAATTCATTCCAAAAGAAATAATCTATCATAAGCTTTCATATCTTCTCATTCTCTACCACTTGGACTACATGCATGACACAAGTCATAAGAACTTTTCATGGGTTGTAATGAGGCTTAGGATAAAGGTGGGATATATTTGGGAGTGTAGCTCAAAAGCCATCAAAACTAGTGGAGCAAAAATAATTTAACTAAAGCATAATATATAAAAATATGTAAAATCAATCACCCCATTCAGTAACTTCTTCAATTTGACTTGAAAGCATTCAATATACCCCTTTATTGGAATTTTAGGAGGAATTATGGATATGGTTATCGAAAGTAATTTCCTCCATCACCTTTTCTTTTATTACTTCTTCTTTCGATTTTTTTCTCATTTTTTCTATCATTTCTCTCTTTCTCTCTCTCTCTCTATCTCTTTCTTTTTCATTTTTTACAATAATGGAACTCAATAATTTGAGAATAAAAATATGTAGCCAACCTAGAAATTTAGATACCCCCCTACTTATTTCTTATACACTTATACATATCATAATGCTCCACTAGCTTTCCGGCTTGGGTAAGGACTTATTTTTTCAGGTTAAAGCTTGTAATATGGGTTCACAAAAATAAAAGCAATAAGGCAAGGGGTTCAACCAAAGAAAAAATAATTTCAGGATAGGCTATTTGGCTTAGTAGCGTATAACAAAGAGGGCCTTAATCATGTTCATGTATGCATGTGTCGATGTGACCTCGAAGAGAATAAAAGCAAGTTCTAGAGAAATAAATCTATGGAAGAATATCTCTCATGAAAAAATAATGAGACTGATGTGTCAGTCTAAGGGCTCAAAACCTCACCGACTTTTGTCTACCGAAATTTATTCACTACCATTTTGAAGGAAAATAACTAGACTAATTAAATCTAAGTTGAAAGATTACTTATTCAATCATGTTATGAAATTTTCAAACTTAGTTGAATCTTGTGCATGATATACACAACCAAAATTATTGAAAACTACAAAAAACAAAACTCTTTTTTTTAGAGAAAGAATCAAATAAAATAATATTGCTTAAAATAATTTAAATCCCCTCCCCCACACTTAAAATGACATTGTCCCCAACGTAAGGCTAAATGCAAAGAAAAGGCAAAAATAAACAAAAATGAAAATGCAAGAATAAGAACAAACTCTCCTTGGGTTGCCTATGTTTATTGTAGTATATGTGCCTCCCTTCAACCAATATCAGTTGGATCCTCAAGGTTCAAAGCTTGGACAATCAAATGAGCCAAATGGCTACATCAATTAATAGGCTAGAGGCACAAAGTTCAGGAAAACTACCATCTCAAACGTTAGTAAATCCGAAAGAAAATGCAAGTGCAATCGTTTTGAGAAGTGGTAAAGAGATTGACATTCAAGTAAAAGAAGCACCTACATTATCAAAACAAGAGGAAGAGAAAACAACTGTTGCAGATACTAACTTCCCCAATGATGATGAGGTACCCAATTGTAAGTGTCCACCTCTTTCTGATTATAAGCCAGTACCTCCTTTTCCTCAAGATTTAGCAGAATCTAGGAAAATTGAACAAAATAATGAGTTATATGAGACATTTCATAAATGTGAGGTAAATATTCCACTTTTAACCGTTATCAAACAAGTACCTTGTTATGCTAAATTTTTAGAAGAATTGTGTACAATAAAGAGAAAACAAAAACTTAAAGGATATGAAAAGGTGAAAGTAGGGGAGAATGTTTCTGCAGTAATTCAAAGAAAACTCCCTACGAAATGCAAAGATCAAGGAATATTTATTATCCCTTGTAAGATAGGTAATAATAAATATGAAAAGGCCAAATAGCTAAATCCACGATAATAAGGGATCCACTAACTAAATTTTTCCTAACTGACGGCACATAAAGTACATCATAAAGAGGCAGAATTTTTCCTGATATCATCTGCAAATCTATTCTTCCTCTTCCTACAATCTGTGCCGTTGAGCCATCTCCTAAGGTTATGCCTCCTCCACCTGATTCCTGATAGTTTAAAAAATAGGAGCGATCAAATAAAATATGAACATTAACTCCAGAATCCAACGACCAATCATCAGAATGGTAAAAAATATTGATTAAATATTTAAGTCATAGACTTGAAGGAACTAGAAGACCTGTTCAGAATCATGTTAGCTTCTGGTTTGGCTGGGCCTTTCCCCTGTAAGGGGTCTTAATAGCTTCTTTCTTTCTGTGGAAGCAGTCATAGGACAGATGGTTTGTTCTTCCATACACCAAACAACATTTATTCTGATCCTGAGTCTGACTAAAATTTCTAGGTCTATGGTTTTGCTGGTCTTGATGGTTCTCATGGTGAGGCTGAAAGTTCGTCTTCTTCTTCTTGAAGAAGTTCGTCTTGGGTTTGAGATGAGAATTAGACTTGGGTTTGTCTTGGAATTCTACAAGGTTTACCTTAGCCTTAGACTCAAACTTAGGTTTAGACCTTAACTAATTTATTCTTCTGTTCTACTTCTCTTTAGGACTTGTGCAAAGGTAATCTCTCCTTGTATGTGGATAAGTTCTTTAGCAGTATCAGACCAAGAAGGAGGGAGCTTATCTATCAGGCAAGCTATTTTATGCTCATTAGAGAAGGTTGTGCTTTTGGCTTGAATATGCCTAATGTATTCTTGGAATTCATGGATTTGATCATGTCACGACCCGCACTCGCTTTTCGGGATACAAGTGAGTGTGTAAGTCTAACCTACACCGCAGTGTTGGCGGTAGTACGCTATGTCACGACTCGCTCCTGAATATTCGGATACGTGTCGGACACATCCAGCCTACGCTATGAGACACAGCATAGTAAGCTATTCTAAACCTTTAATTATCTTTAAATTATATTATATTGAATCGGATTAATCACATCATCTATACGAGAGAAACTAGAATAGGTCGAAAATGTCACTTAGTTACAATCCCAAAGCAATAGTAAAATGGAAACAAATCCAGTAAAATGAATGTTAACTAATTATTACAAACCAAGTTCAAAAATGAAATATAAGCTAAGCTATAGGATATTTTTCGGCAAGGACATCCTCTGGAATGTAGGCTAGTGTCTCAGTGGCAGGTCCATAGTATGAATTACAAAACAACTCCTCCTCGGTCAATTCACCTGCAACGATCCAATCAGGAATGGAGCAAAGTACAACCCTACAATTTACGCTACTGAACATGGTATGATAAGAATGAACTGATAAAGAAGACAGAGTTGGTTTGAAAGAAAAGGCAACATACTTGGTTGGAAAATAAAAACAACATACTTAGGAGATTCTATAAAGTAAAGACAACATGTTCAAGAGATACTTATAAAATAAAGATAACATGTTTAGAAGATACTTGTAAAACATGTTCAGACTAGATAGGTAAAGTGCAGCTTTGAAAAAAGCTAGTATATACGTAATCGGCTAAAATAGGAGAACATGTAACATATAAATAAAGACAACTTGGGGGTACAACATTGACTACACGTGCACGATGTGCAGTCAAGCTCGGATACATGTACTACACTACAGGCTTTGATCATGTATTAACTAGACATTTCCCCCTTTCCAGTGTCGGTAATATGTACAACTTGCAACATGTGATACAATTCTTGTTAAAGAGGCTTGTTGCATGAGAAACATGTTATACTTGCAATCTTGGAATTTAAAGACAACATGCAATAAAAAGAAGATACAATTGGTAACAGAAGCATACAAATCATATTATGTACAGTTTTGTATGTTGTAATGCACTTGTCTTGATTTACCGAAGGATTGATGTTAAATGTTGATTAGATGCCCAAAGTCCTCAAGCTGTAACAAGATATAATGTTTCTTAGTTTAAAGGTTAAGTGCTATCAATGTGTTGTGCTACTTACGGGGTCACGTTGTGCTAGACATGGCACACTATCCTAATATTATAAAACATTAAGACTAACACAATATTTAATACACATCAAAATTAGGTTTTACTAAGTTAAAATCACAAGTCATGGATTATTTGTCTTTTACAGGAATTTAATAGTAATTTAAAAATATTTTATTTTAATTATTAAATAAATAAAGTATTATGAAAAATGGTTCGACAATGTTCGTTTAAATAGTTAGAGATATCAATCGAACATGCTAGTATTTTTTTATTGGTCAAAATTAGGTAAAATAATAAAGGTATCAAGTTTGTAGAAATTTGGATAGAAATTATTATTCATAGAATTATTTGAATGAGAAACTATTTTAAAAAAATTATTTATAATTAATTGTTAACAAAAAAAAACCAAAACTAACCTCAAATTAACATTTAAATAAATGAAAATGATCGATAGAAAATCTAGTATTTGATTCTGAATTTTATTTAATTTTATAACACTGTTTAATATTTACTAAAAATTCATATACATAAAATACATTAAATAGTACTTTCAGTTTTTAATTAATAGAAAATATAAATAATAATATTTAATGCTAAAAAATTTATAAAGAAATACTACATATGAAAACACTAATTACCAGTATTTTACATCACGCAAATACAATATATAATTATCAAAATATACGAATATATATAAATACATAAATACTACATACAATAATACCATAAATAATATAATATATATTACCCAAAAATAAGCTTAACATAGGATTCAAACTCGGGTCTGTCAGGACTGGATCCTAGGACCGGTTTGGTGGCCACTGGGCCAAGAATAATTTGGTGTTAGCATAAGGGATCCATTTGGATTTAAAATATACCAAGGCTAGAGTTTAGTTCTTACCGAGGAAGAAGAAGAAGGTGGTTCGTCGGTTGTCGGCGAAGCTTGGCTCGTCGGTGCGGCTCGGTAGCTCGGGTCGCTGGGTTGCTCAAAAGAAAGAAGATGGTAATGCTTAAGTTTTGTCTCAATGTTTCTCTTTTTATAGAAAAATGAAGAAAATTTACGAATGGGAAGGGTCAGAGGTTATTGAATGGAAAAGGTTATGAGTTACGGAATGTAAGTGGTTGGAAGTTACGAAATGTAAGAGGTTAAAAGTTACAGAATATAAGAGGTTGGGAGTAACAAATGTAAGAGGTTGGGAGTTACAAAATGTAAGAGGTTGGGAGTTACTTAATAGGAATGGGTTTATGGGCTTGAGTTTTGGGTTTGGATGTGAAAAGAAAAATTGGTTTGGACTTGGATAAAATGAATGGAAAATAGGATATTTATAGGCCTTGCCCCAAGCCATAGGCCTAAGAATACGTGGATAATTAATCTGGGCTATTTAGTTAGCTAGGTTCAACCTTTAACTAACTTTGAATTTTTTTAGAAATAAATTGACTAACCATCTCAATAATCATATGCTACTTAGTCCTAAATCTAGAACCTTTTAAATACTAATTAACCAATCCACCTTTCTATACCTAAAGCTCATAGCTGATGGTGATCCAATATTTTATATAAGGCTGAGACAAAGAGGAGACAAATAGCTGAGCTTGGTCGGCCTAATAAAAATATTAGAATTCTTATAGCTGTTAATAGTCACTAATTCCATTCTCCTAAAGAAAAGCTTAGTTGAAAATTATACTCTTAATAAACTTAATAAAACTAACTAGTTTTGGAGAAACAAATTTAAATTAGGATTTGGGGGTTACACGTTTTCTAGCCCACAATGAACAAGTGGTCATAAAATATATCTTTATTTTCTCATTCACAACAACTAAATCATTTACAATATTCACAAGATTATATTTGAATAAAATACAATATCTTATAAAATATTGAATACGACTATCAACACATCTATCTAACTAGTCTTATAGGGTTGATCTCATAATATACCTATGTCTCCCCCAATGGTCCAAAGCATAGAGTAGCCGCGACTAATCTGAAAAATGGTTTACAGTCTGAAATGGAACAAGTACATATATGACAAGCTATTCAAAACATGATAGAATTTATAAAACATAAAAATAGCATATGAGATATAAATTAACAGGTAAAACTGACATCATGCTTTTGCAAGGAAGGAAACAGATAAACTCTATAACAAGATATAGCAACTAGAAGGAAACATGTAAATATGATGACATGGCAGGTGATGACAAAAAACAAGGTAACACAAGTGAATCGACACCTATCTAAGTATGTTGAAATATCGTGTTCGACATGTGAACGACTAATGGATAAATCTGGCCAACCGTATGTGTCGTGTACGACTGCTATTCTTCACAAAAGACCATGGGATGAAAATGTAGTTCACACGTCTACTGAGATATTTTTTCGCCCGACTAGTACTCGTGGATTCAATAAAACGAACAAATTAATCATTGTAAATACATTAGTCACGAAATATAATAGGTAAGAAATCCATAATACTAACACCGTGTATCAAGCGTGTCAGCAAAACAGAAAATGTATATGTATAACATGTAATGAAAAAACTATCAGAAATTAAAAGCAATCAGTATATGTACTTCCATGGAGTCCTTAGCTGGTGAAATCGATAATTCCATTGAGTTCCGAATAATCTGAGTGGCTAGGGTCGATATAAAGAAGTCCAAGGTCACAAGAAAATATGGATACGATTAGTCACGATTTAGGATTTAATATTGAAGAGCAATTTGCATAAATAACTATTTATAACTATTTTATAAATTATTATATGATTTGAAATATATATATATATATATATATATATATATATATATATAGTCAAAGCTTATATCTTAGAAAGTTTATTTAGAAAATATCTGTACTCATTTTCAAATGAGTACAATACTTTTGGGCTTTTAAAATGAGTACAGATATTTTCTAAATAAACTTTCTAAGATATAAGCTTTGACTATATATATATATATATATATATATATATATATATATATATATATATATATATATATATATATATATATATATATATATATATATATATATATATATATATAGTCAAAAGTACTCATTTAAAAGTATTTCACTCATTTTAAAAATATATATATATATATATTTAAAAGCCCAAAAGTATTTTACTCAATTTATATATATATATATATATATATATATATATATATATATATATATATATATATATATATATATATATATACAAAATATATATATATATATATATATATATATATATATATATATATATATATATATATATATATATATATATATATATATATATATATAAAATATATATTTCTTTTTTGGGAACCCCACTCCTTTTATTAAAAAGGCTCAAAAGCTACCACCAAAAGGGGACAAAGAGGGACCTCCGCCAGCAAGAGCTAAGGGGGGGGGGGGGACAGAAAACCAAAAAGAGCTCGGAGTGTGGGAGCAAAGGGTGCTTCGTTTACGACACTGACGAAAGACTTCCCGAATGAGCTGATCGGCTAAGTAATGGTGACCTTCGTATCTCGCCTTGTTGCGATTTTTCCATAACACCCACGTTGCGGCCGCTGCGATGATCTGGTGGCCATGGGAGACAGAACCCCAGGAGGTCGCCAGATCGTGGAAGCGTCCACCGCCCGGCACAATGTTGTAGAGCTGATTGAGGGTCCTCCAAGAATTTCCTGGAAGGGTTCCAGGACAGAAGATGTGGTCTATGGTCTCCATCTGTCGATCAGGGCAGCAATTACAGGCCGACGCTAGACTAATCCCTATGGTTTTGAGGATCTCGTCGGTGGGTAATCTCTTGTAAATGACTCTCCACATGAGGATAGACCACTTCCGTGGGATGCAGGTCTGCCAATAGTGTGTAATGGGAAAATACCGCTGGCCTATCCCGATGATAGTAGTCCTCGCTGACCTCATCGAGAATACCCCAGAAGTATCGAGCGTCCAACTGAGCTCATCGTCGTCACTGCCGATGGTAATTCCTGTACGGCGGATGCATTCCACCGCTTCATCACCAGTCCAATCACGGATTTGGTCCCAGTTCCAGCTGTTAGTAGAGGGGTTCCACAAGTCTCTGATTCTGCTGTTTCTCGGAGTCTCCACAAGACTAGGGATAAAGCTGTCTCCAGTCCATCGTTCCAGGAATGGATCCGACTCGCCGGCCCCCAATATGAGTCTCATTGCTGGCTCGACGAGATCGCGATCGACGAGGATGCGACGCCAAGCCGCTGATGATCTGCTGTTGGATATTGCTAGTGATGGGTGAATGTATTTGAAATACCTAGCCTTCATAAATCTAGTCCATAAGTTCTTGCTCGTACGGAGCTTCTACCACAATTTCATAGAGAAAGATTTAACGATGTTGATTAGCTTGGTAAATCCCAGACCTCCGACAGCGGTGGGACGAGCCATGGATTCCCAGCTAGCCTAGTGGTGCTTGTCTTGTTCGTTGTAATGCCCCCAAAAGAAGTTACAGAAGATCTGTTCGATCGAATCAAGAACCTTCTGGGGCGGGGAGCACGCAGCCAGAGTGTGGATCGGGATGGATGTGAGCACATGATTGATAAGGATCATCTTGCCGCCTGGGGACAAAGTGGCATTATGCCACCCTTCGAGTTTCTTCCTGATTCTAGCTGTCAGGTTCTCAAAGATGCGAGAATTAGATTTCCCGTACACCATGGGACAACCGAGGTAGTTAAACGGTGGTTAGGCAACAGAGAATGATGTTAAGTGGGAGAGATTGATAGCGTGCTCTCTTTTGATGTTGTGATGGGCGTAGATAATGCTTTTGGACGGATTAATCTTCTGGCCCGAGCATCTGGAGTACCTCTGTAGAGTGTTGTGGACTACTTCTACTGCTCCAATGTCTCCAGAGGAAAAGATGAGTAAATCGTCCGTGAAGGCCAGATGTGTGATGGTGGGGCATCCACTGGAAGTGTGATAGTGTTGGAAGTTCGGAGTACTGACCATTTTGTTAAGGTTTCTACTCAGTGCGTCCGCGGCAATGATGAAGACGGTGGAGGATAGGGGATCGCCCTGTCTAACGCCCCGGCTGGATTTGAAGAATCCACCGGCTTGGCCGTTGATAACCGTAGAGAACCACGAGTTGCTGATGGATCTCCACACGGTATTGGTCCAAGATTCCGAAAACCCAAAGGCTCTGAAGACCCAGATCATAAATTGCCAGTCTAGTCTGTCATATGCTTTTTCCATGTCTATTTTAACAGCAATGTTGCCCCCTCTAGCGGGGAACTTCATGCAGGTGATAAGCTCTTGGGCCAGCATAATATTATCCTGGATATTTTTCCCTTGTACGAAGCCACTTTGCTTCTCTGAAATGATCTTAGGTAAAATCCCCGCCATCCTGGAAGCGATGATTTTGGAGATGATTTTGTTGGTGAACGTGCAGAGACTGATGGGCCGATAATCCCTAAAGGACTCCGGGTTATCTTTTTTCGGGATGAGGATGAGGTTGGTTCTGGATATAGCTTTGGGGTATGTGGCACCCTCGGAGAAAGCGATGGCCGCGTCGGTTATGTCTTGCTTGATGATATCCCAGTATTTGCGGAAAAAGACCCCCGTGAATCCGTCCGGGCCGGGAGCACTGTGCTCGTTCAAGGCCCACACCGCATCTTTAACTTCATGGATCGTCGGTGGATGTTCCAGCTGGGTGTTATCATTGTCATTTATGAGTCTGGGGATTTGGTCCAAGAAGGGTCTGTCGATATGCACAGTCTCTTTAGTGAATAATTTGGAGTAGAAATCCGCTGCAGCTTCTTGGATGCCTATATGGTCAGTAATGATGTTCCCGTTGTCGTCTGCCGTACTATGAATGGATAACTTCTGTCTGCGTCCATTGACGCAGGCATGGAAGAATTTCGAGTTTTTATCCTCCTCGCTGTCCCATTTCTGTCTCGCTTTCTGCTTCCAGAAGTCAGTTTCCACTTTAAGTCAGAATTTGAGCATGGCCTTGGTGATATTCAGGGCAGACCTGGCCGACGCGGATCGATCCGACGCAAAGAGGGTTTCGGTGCGGGTAACATCGTCCTTCGCAACCCGTACGGCTTGGAAAATGTCCCCGTAGGCAAGTTTGCTCCAATTGGATAGAGCTTTCCTCGTCGCACGGAGCCTGTTGCTCACCCGCGATAGGGGGTTGGAGGAGTCTTCCCGATTCCAGGCCTCCGCGACAATGCCCAGAAATTCGGGATAATCTGTCCAAAAGTCGAGGAATTGGAATTTCTTTTTGAGAGGATCGGTATTGTTTTTAATTTCAACCATTAAAGGGGCATGGTCTGATTCAGTAGAGTTGAGATGGGACAGGTTGGTGGTGAACCCCATTCTGTGCCAGCGATCGTTCGTGAGAGTTCTGTCCAAACGAGAGTATTATCGACGGTCGCCTTCCTGCATGTTGCACCAGGTGAAGACGTTGCCGGTGAACTGCAGGGTGGTGAGATGAGCATTGAAGATAAATTTGTTAAAGTCTTACATGGCCGATGTGGGTGGGGGTCATCCTCCAATTTTCTCTTCTCTGCAGGTGATCGCGTTAAAGTCCCCGATGCACAGCCAAGGGGAGTTGATGTGGTGGTGGTGGATGTTTATGAGGTCGTTCCAGAGGAGTTTCCGCTCTGAAATATCACAACTTCCATGAACCGCAGAAATGATGCAACGTTCAGGTAGCGAGGGGTGTTCCCACCAGCAAGTGAGGGCCTGCTGGGAGTCCTGGATAACCCCGATTTTGACATTCGACGAGCCGAGGATCCAAATGTCGTTTCTGTCGGCTACGGCCGTGGGAAGCCCTAGCTGTAACTGGATAGATTTTAATCTTTTGGGAGGGATTTTGGGTTCGATGATGATAAGGATGTCGATCTTGTAGTTTTTTTGCAAGCCGGAAATTCTTCTTAAAGTGGGTTTGTTCGCCAGTCCGCGGACATTCCACGAGAGGATGTTAATCATTAATGAAGTTGGGGGGATGGTTTATTGTTCCGCCTGGCGACGGATCTGGTTTGAATGGTTTTGTTTTCGTCAGTTGCTTTGTTGACCTTGTCCCCGCGTGAGGTTGACGCTTCTGCCCTGGACGAGGTACCATGGTCCTCTTGAGAGAGGGACGCCACCGCCTTTGTCGTATTTGGAGGGTTGCTTGAGGGTTGTTCTGGTGGGTTCGTGGGAATACTGACCAATTCCCCGGCTGAGTCCAAGATGGGATCTTCGGAGGGGATGACCAATGAGTCGCTGGCGCTCCTGATCAGAAGAATAGTTTGCTGGAGAGGGTAACCCGCGGCTTGAACTTGAAGTCCTCTCCGAACTTGGTCTGGCCCGAGGATAGCAAGGGCTTCTTCAACAGGGTCTTCGATGGGATGTTGTTGATCAATGCTGATGGTGTCGGTGATCTTCTCGTCAGTGGGGGTGTGTGCTGCCTCGATGAGATCAAGTTCGGCAAGTGGGTGGCCAGACTCACTTGATTCAGCTCCTTCCGCTTCTAAGACATCAAATTGGTTGGAGACGGTAAGAGCTAGGATGTTACAGGGGGTCTGTGCTTTGATCAGGGTTTTGCTAGGATGCTCGCTTCGGTCAGTCAAGCCGTCACTGGATTCGAATCGAGTGTGCGAGTTTGGGCGCGGCAGGAGGGGTGACTTGGGTGTCCTGACTTCTGCTGGCTCATTGTCTATCCGGAAGGCTTTCTTCTTGAGTTCTGGGTGAAGGCGATGGCAGTGCTTCATGAGGTGGCCTCTTAAATGGCAATGATTATAGAACAGAATGTGGTTGTCGTAGAGGACTTGTTGGGTGTGGGACTAGTTGCCCAGCTCTATGGTAATAAAATTGGGTGGTTCGGTGGTGAGGTCGAGTTCCACGCAAATTTTAGCATAGTGGGCCTTGGTTAGGTTGCTGGTTTCGGAGGCCGTGGCCACATACGTGCCGAAGGAGTTAGCGATGTGCCTAAGTGCCGTTGGGATGAAGCATATGAGGGGTAGATTGGGCAGGGTCACCCAAGCAGCGACTTTCGCGGAGTCTTCTTTGGTGGAAAAGCCTTGTGACCATTTAATGATCTTCATCAAGTGGGGGCCGATCCTGCACGTGCCTTTGGACCACACCGTCTGGTGATCGATGTCGGAGGAAAGATGGAGGAGAATATGCCTGGGGTCGAGGGGGGCTACCCGGTATTCCGCCGAAAGGCTCCAGCTGGCGATCTCTTCCTGCACCCTGGAGAGTTTGGGATAGCCGGTCGAAAACTTTAGGACAAAAGTGTGTGGGAACGAGGATGACAGGGAAGTCAATTCTGAGTCAGAGAAGGGGACCAAAGGAACTGAGGACTCCTGGGGGAAAGCAATGTCCGAGAGGCTGACATCATGGAGAAAGAGACCCTTCGGGGGGGCCAAGTCCGGGCGGAGAGCAGCGGCGAAGGACCGTTGGGCTGGGCCAGACGGGAGAGGAACCTTGGACGATCCCCCGAGGGACAGGGGTTGAGAGAAGGGGACAGTGGCTGCGACAGGAGAGGGTGGGCGAGGGCTGAGACGGGGCGGGAGGGGGCGACAACGGGGGCATCCGAAGGCGGGCTGCCAGAGGAGGGAGGGAGTGCCGAAGGGATGGCGAGGGTGGCGGCAGCTCCCCGAGCGGGAGGAGGCGCCGCTGGTGGAACGGCCACGGACGGAAGAGGAAGGATATGGGGGACGATGGCGTCGCGGTTCGCTACGGGAGAGTCCCCGAGGTCGGAGCCGCACGAGGAAAGGATGACTCCCGAGAGCCCAGGAAGGGGAGCGACGGAGGCGATAGGGTCGGAGGACAACGACACTGAAGGCGCAAGGGCTGAGGAGGGGATGGTGGCTGGGAGGGTGGCGAAAGACTCGACAGGGATTGAGGGGGTGGCGGGGATCTGAGAGGAGAGAGAGAAGAGGGAAGAGGGATTGGGAGGGGGGCCCAGGGGGGAGGGTGAGCGTAAGGCTGCGGGTTGGGGGAGCAAACGCCTGATTATGCAGTAAGGTGGATGGAGGACACGAGTCCAGCGTAAAGGGGAGAGGAAGAAAAGTACGCAGTAGAGGGGACCGCTGGTCTTGCGTAAAAGTTGTTGGGAGAAGATCCAGCGTAAAAGTGGTGGGGATCTGAACCAGCGTAAAAGCTGTTGGGAGCTGATCCACCGTAAGAGTAGTAGGGAGCTGCTCCAGAGAAAGCAGAATCACCAAACCTGTGTGGCCCATAGGGGAAAGAAGAGAGGGCAGCGTAGTGGGCGGGATAAGCAAAGGTTGAGTGGGACCCACTAAGATGGGACGAGAGCATTGCCGCGTACTGCGCTGCAGAGCTGAAAAGTGAGGGGTCTGCCTCGTGGAGAGGCCCTTGGGCGTCTAAATCGAGGGACCTAGGGAACGGGGTCCCCACACCTGCACCGCAGGGGGTTTTCCATCCTGATGGGATGCTGGATCTGGAGGGATTTTGAAAAAAAGGGGGGAACTGAGTCCGGCCACTGAGCTCCGAGGAGCTCCCGGCCCAGCCGGCGCTAGCCACCGGGGGAGGGGCCCACCTGGACGCCGGCAAAAGGACGCCAGAGCTCCCGAACGAGGAAGGTGGGGGAGAGGACGCCTGGGGAGTAGGGACAAAGGGGGGGGGGAGGAGAGGAGGATAGAGGCAGGTCCGGAGAGGAGGAGGAGGAGGCGGGGAGGGACTGGCCGACCAGGGCCAGCAAGTCGGCCAGCCAAGAAGCCACTGTCACGCCCCAGAACCAGAATACTGGAGAGCGGGGGCAGACATATCCAGCTACGTATATGAAATGGATTCCATCTCGCTATACGGTCACGACTGTCTAGATACATGAGGGTTTAACTACAAGCCAGCAGTCTCTTAAGGTCATGAACAAGCCTAGTATCTCAATCACAAGCAAGTAAGTAAATGTTACAAGATGTAAGATCACCAAATATACAATAGTAAGGCGTCCCAAACATTACATATTCAGTTGATCATGAAGCTAGTCATTACAAAATGTTAAGACTAGCAAGAGTTTAGTCATACATGATCAACCCTAGGATCTGTTAATCATGTTACAGCCCGTAGGCAGACAGTAAATAAGTACAATCGAGCTAAACAGGTGCTCGTCGGCTAAACGCCTCAAAAGAATATTTTTACAATAGAGTGGGAGAGCCAAAAATAACTCACTCGTTGTCCTGGTTACGTCTGGTGGTCACCATCGGGCTGGAAAGTCGGTAAATCCTCTGGAGCTGCTCCGAAATCTGGCCATACAAAACCAGCTGGGTCAGATCCCAGAAAGAGCAAGTGCCGCAAAGGAGGCTTCACTTAGGAACTAAAACCAACAATTAGCACAGAAGATAATAATATATAGTAACTGAAGAAAATATAACATCACGAGGATATACGGTAAGATAACTATGGGACCATTCAGATATCCAGGTTACAATCCTTAAACCAAACAAGGATCGAGATTGTAACCTTTCGTCTGAACCGAACTTGGTTTCTCCCATTTATCGGCAAGATAATGTAGGAAAATTAGGACATGTAACAATTCGTACAGGATCAAGACTAGACAGATTATTCCCCATTCAATCAATCACGGCCAAGCAATGAGTACGACTTGATACTTTAACTAACTAGGGTTATCACAGGCCTAGTTACTAGCAAGATGCAATGAGATTATTCCACAGCCACAAGCCCTGCAGACCATCCAGGTTACCCAGGTCAAAAATTAGGGGTTGAATTCAGGTGGGTACATCATCCAGGAAACGTATGTACCCTTAGGTAGCTTAAAGGGTGCAACACATGACAGTGTGCTAGAAATGTGCCCTACTCGACGGCAGCCTACAGATCCCAGGTGCGTCCAGGTAACGGGATTGCCTGTAGCTGGGAGATCTCTTTATGACTAATGTATTAATCTAGTTATTAGGCTTAGTCCATTTTAGTAGGTGCTCCTGACCGTGGTACTCAGGAGTCCCTTCCTAGACAAGATGCAAGACATGACTGGATTATTTGTACAAGCACAATCGCCCACGGTGTCCAGGTTATTTATACAGGTCATGTCATGTCAGGTAGCCGTCGTAACAGCTTATCAAGATATATCATGTCAGGTTATCATGTCAAGTGTACTGGTCAGGAGTGCGCCACGACGGGCCACTATCAGGTCATGTCATGTTCACTAGTCAGGAGTGCACCACGACGGATCACTTTCGTGTTCAGGTACATGTGCAGGGCATCATAGTGCAATCATTCAATCAGGAGACCCAATTACACTGAGGGTTACAAGGCATGAGTTAATAATACTAAATGAATAATAGCAATAATAATAAAATAACAAGACAAGGCATGGGGAGGAGTCATGCGGCCCAACGACAGACAAATCCATGCAGCAGGCAGAAGGGGCAACCCATGCGGCTAGCGGAAGGGGAGGGTACTCATGCGGCTAATGGCAGAAAACTTATGCGGCTGGGAAATTCAGAGTCATGCGGTTGAGAGGGCTCGGATCCTCATGCGGCAAGAAAAAGTCTGCAGTATGTGCGGCCATCGAGGATCAATGCCTATGCGGCTCTCAAGGAAAGGGGGTTCTCATGCGGTTGGAATGAGCTAGGGTACATGCGGCCGGGTCAAGTGAAGTCCCATGCGGCCAGCAGGGAGCGGCCCTTATGCGGTTCAGGGTGAAGGAGGCATATGCGGCTAGCAGGACCAGAAGGCACAAACGGCTCGGGAAGAAGTTCTCATGCGGCTAGCGGGAAGCAAGTCTATGCGGCTCAAGAGGAGCGGAGTATTATGCGGCTAGATGAGTTCGGCCCTCATGCGGCTCAAAAGTACTTCCAGTCATGCGGCTGAAGAGAACACTTGCCGTATAAAATATTCATGCGGTCAAGTCAAGCACAGTTCATCTTCTCCAAAATTCTGAGAAGAAGAACACCATGAGAGCCAACTTCTCAAGCTTCATAACTCCATCATCCGGAGCCCAAATCCGAACTTCAATAGGTCAAAATAGGGCAGAATGAAATGCTCTACTACATAGAACCATCAAAACTCAGAAATAACAAGATTAAATAGATCAAAACCCAAGAAATCCAAAAATAAAATAAACTTAGATCTACAAGAATCTAGCCATAGAAAGTAAAAATGCCAAGTACTAAAGTGTGTTGGAATGCTGTAAAGAAGAGTATGGAACAATAAAATTAGAGTTCCTCCATGAAGCAAGTTGCACTTGCCTAGACCCCTCTCTCCCTCTCTCTGGTAGGTAAAGAAGTTAATGGAGGAAGAAAGAAGAGTAATAAAGAGAGAGAAGAAAGAATGGATAATAAATACTAAAGGTGGTGGTAGGTAGGTGGTTCTCTCCTTGGTTCATAATAAACCAAAGAAAACCAAGCCTAGCCGAACCCAACCCAAGAATAAACCAAGCCAAGAAGAAAGCTAAGCAAGGAAATCATGCAATATAAGATAAAATACGTACACGTATTCTAAAATACGTAATACGAACCACAGGCATTACAGCCACCATCGAGAGTCAGGAAGGGGGAGAGAAGAGGAGACGGAGAAGATCCTAGTGTAGAAGCATGGAATTTCAGGACCAAAAATCCTGTGCGCCTAACATCACATGCGCCAGGGAAAAGAGCTGTACAAGAGAGAATTTCTACAAAGAAAAGACCTTAAGTCTACAGCTAGGCACAGCAACCGCCATGCGCTCTCAAAACAGGCACATCTCGCCATGCACTCTCAAATAGGAGCATCTCGCCATGCGCTCTCAGCCAGGCACATCCCTTCAGCAGCTCAGTTATGTACATCCTTAGTTATGTGCATCCCTTCAGCGGCTCAGTTATGTGTATCCCTTCAGCAGCTCAGTTATATGCCGCCCTTCAGCGTCCCAGTCAGGCGCATCATGAAGTATCAACATATGTGCCATAAAATGCTTCGACTAATGAAGCATTTATTGAGCAGAACGAAGGTGGCAATCAACCCTCTAGCTTCGAAAGAGCCTCCAAAGACCAAGAAAGACCGCAATCGAAACACGGCTAAAGGAGCAGCTTTCGACCCAACCAGAATGGGCAACACCCACTCTAACGGGAGGAGGAGCTCTCCCAAAGCCCAAGAAAGATGATCGGGGCACCGCAATTTCGATCTGCGGCTCTTCCGACATAACGGGGACGAGGCTCGAGTATCCCGATCTTTGGATGCAACAGGCACCTTCTGCCTGCCTCAGAAGCCCTCGACTCCGACTTTTGGATGTAACAGTCACCTTCAAGTGCATCAAAGAAAACAACGCGTCACATCTTCACCCTCGGGAGCATCTCGTAAACAGAATGTGCTCGAGCAAACAAGTTCATTTCGGGAGGATGTGAGAGAACGAGAAGCTAACCCTCTCCATGCCACTATTTATAGGCCGGGCAAATCAAACCCATACGCCAAGTGGCTGGCTCTCCGAATCTCGTACAATAAATTTGCATTAATGGTGATGAACCTGACGCTTCGAATTCAACCAAGCCAAAAACGGCTATTTAAAGCACTCGAAGAACGTAACAGGTGGGCTCCTCCCACAAGACGCTGGTCGTACGCCTCAATCAACAGGCGTATGAGGAGTTCATCTCTGAAGGCAGTGCGAGTCCTTCGAAGCGGCTGCCGAAGCCGAAGAAGACTCGCCAAGTCTGGGTGCGCAAGGTCGACGCCTCTGGCACCACCACCGAAGGGGATGCGCCAATATAGCCTTCCCTTCCTGCTGACGTCTTCAGCAACCAAGATGCACCCACCGGTGCAGCGCATCTCTCGGGGAAACGTGCGGCTGACCACATTCCCCAGCCATCTCCCTTTCAGGCAAGGAAGATGCGTCGACGGAGCAGGGGCGCAGCTAATGTCCCGCGTATCACCTCTGATGCGCCACAGAAGGTCTCTGTCTTTGACAGACTAACTCGCTGTAGTGGCAAAGAGAATTTGGACTCTGAGTACTATGCGCCCCAGCGGGCTGGTACGAAGAAGTCCAAGGCAGCACGGGCCATGCGCCTCAAACGTGCTATGCCGACAGCAAATCAGAAGCATGCACTCATAATCATACGCACTGCTGATGGTAAGTTGTATAAGGTCGACTCGGGTGCTTCTACGCCGGAAATGAGTTGGCCTTCAAAGTCCTTGTCTCACTTGGGCACATTTGTTGCGTTCGCAACCAAGTCGAGCAAGGTAAACTCTGTGGTCTTGAACTCCTGCGCCTCTACTGGTTGTGCGTCTGAGGTTCGTTCAAGTCATCGTAAATGTTGTTCCTCCACTACTGATCTGAGCGCCTATTTGGTGTTGGATCAGGGGACGCATCATTCACTTGACCACCCCGGCGCTTGGCCTTTCCATGTGCCTGATGGGGGTGCGAAGGTGGCACTCTCCTCCAACGATCTTCGTAACGTGATCACTCACAAACGCCGATCAGGAGAGTCAGTTGACAAGCATAATGTGCCCCTCACAGGGTATACCTGTGCTGTAGTCACCATCAACTGCTGTTGCAAGGCAGCAGTTCCACCAAGACAGTCGGTGTTTCAGCGGCTGCAATCATCAACACCCCTCCGACGTCGCCTCGGGAAGAAGGTGTCAATAAAAGAGGAGCCAGAACTAAAGGTTGCTTCATGCAACGTAATCTCTAACTCCTCCTCAATCCGAAAGGTGACTGGCAATTCCTCGTCCTCGTCCAAGAGCCAGCCGAGGAAAACCAAGACAACTGTCCCGTCCTACGGAGTGTTTGAAGGCACTCGGGGGAGAAAGAAGATCTTGGAGGAAGCTGGGGGTAGTCAAGCCCTTGTTGATCCTCCTTCTGAAGACGAAGATGTCCTCCATAGCATAGCTGGGGTGGATCATCATCCTGGAGACAAAATCAGCCTCCCGGACGTAGCTAGGGGTAGTCTGGCCCCTGTGGACCTGCGTCTCGAAGACGAAGAAGTCCTCCAAGACAGAACTGGAGGTAATCAGGCCCTTACGGATGCTCCTGAAGTTGAGGATGTCCTCCAGAATGTAGCTGGGGGTAGCCAAGACGAGGCTCCGGAAGAAGTTTCTCTTCTACAAGAGAGCGAGGCCGAAAGCGAAGCCTCAAATGATCCATCCGACTCCAGCCGTGTCATGGCAGTATACATGACTGGGGGTGATGTCGAGCCTGATGCGCCGCCAGCAGACCTCGTCTAGCGCATGGATACCTTGGAGGGAGGACTCAAAACCTTCTCTGCCTCCATGCAAATACTGACTCAAGCAGTGTTTGAGATACGGTTAGCTTTGGCCAGGGCACCGTCTACTGGTCCTGACCCTGGGGCCAATAGAAAATCAAGCGTACCCCTTCAACGGGTATCCTTGGATACAGATCGTCGCGAGGCACCACGGACGTCGGAGCCCTCAAATGCTCAACTCCAGGCGGTACCACCTTCCCCGACTCCCAGCTCCATGGAAGACGTGGTCGAGATGATCAGGGACTTGCGCGAGCGCTTTGAGTCCAAGAATAGACAAGAGGAGCGCCAAAAGATGGACATCCCCCAACCTTATCCCCTCGAATGGAACAAAGTGGTTTACCCTCCTAAGTATAAACCACAAACACTAATGCCATACGACGGGAAGGACTCTCTACGTCGTTATCTGACGTACTTCCAGTCTCAAACGGGACATCTCCCGAAGGAGGACGCACTACTCACCAGCATATTTGTCGGGGCACTGAAAGGAGTGGCGTACGACTGGTACTACAGTCTCCCAAATAACTCCATATCTTCCTTCGACGACTTGACGCGTCTCTTCCTTGACCGTTTCTACGACGGCGGGAAGGACATGGCAATGGCGTCCCTCATAGAGATACGCCAAAAGGAGAAAGAAATAATTCGAGTATTCATCGAACGCTTCCGACAAGCCTGTTTCAGACTGCCCTCGGGCATGCCAGAACATGCACTCCTCTCCTCCTACAGCATGAACATGCTGCCTGCAGTCAAACTCTGGCTCAACTCTACTCCTCCTTCCGACTGGAGTTTCCTGATCATCGAAGCCGAAGCAGCAGAAAAGAAGGCGTCCAATGCTCGCCTTCTGGGAGTTAGTTTCCCTGCCATTGAGGACAAGGGGAAGCGGCCTGCAGCCAACAACCCCGGACGAGAGACGAAGGGGAAACAGGCGTTGACTGTCAATGCCTCCAAAGGTGCATCGGCACCTACTCAGAAGCCTCCACTTGCACCAAGGCCAAAGGAGGTTTATTCTTTCAACGATGAAGACACCCTGCAACTCTTTGAGATACTAAAGCAGGGTGACAAGATCAAATTGCCGGACCCGAAGCGTCCCGATGAGGTTGGAAAAGTGGATAATCCGAGGTACTGTCACTACCATCGGTTTGTCGGACATCCAACTAAGGACTGCTACGTCCTCAAAAACTATATCCAGCGCATGATCAATGCGGATGTTATCTCCATCGACTACGAGGAGAAAACGGTCTCGGCCAACCTGGTGTCACTTCAATTTGGCACCTTGCCGCCAAGCAGAACACAAGATGGCGTTGTCCCCATCCCTAAGGCGACAATGGAGGTGGTTAACTTCTCGTGACAACGTGAGTGGACTCATCCCACTCGCCATATCTCGGGGAGAGGTCTTGTGGGTTCACCCTGATCTCGTCTCCGAGGTTACTCAACCGGAGGTACGCTCCACCTCCAAAACTAAGGGCAGGAAGATCAAGTCTTGCCGCATGGTCTCCTCCTCTGCGGAAGAGGCACTTCCTGTACAGACGCGTTCACATCAGAACGACCAACCTGACGAAGCTGCCGTCGAGGTGGTGCCTCCTTGCACCGTCCCTGCTGCCCAGGAAGAGGGCCCATCTAAGCCCCTAGCAGCCAATAAGCAGAAGCATGTAGAGGCCCGTTTCGACAAGCCTCTACGAAAGGAGAATGCTTTCGGGCTAGCCAAGCCCCACAACTTCGACATACTGGCGCAACTTGCCAGTACTCCTGTCCGCCTATCTCTGTTTGAGCTTCTTCGCCTTTCCAAGGACACTCGTGAAGCTCTCTGTGAAGCCCTGATGGATGCTGAGTCCTTCATCAGTCAGGTCAAGCAGCCTGAGGATACCCCGACTACATGTGCGTACTGCCATTGTACAGATGAAGTTATCCCCAACATAACCTTCACCCAACAAGACATGCTGCTCTAGCACAACCGACACAACAGGCCGCTGTATTATACAAGGTATATCGGTTCTGTCAAGGTAAAGCGAATTCAGATCGATCCGGGGTCTTCCCTCAGCATCATTTCGAAGACACTGCTCTCAACACTGGGGATCCCAATGTACCGACTGGCGTCTTCCAACACAACAATCAATAGCTTCAATGCCAGCAAAAGCGAGCCGCTGGGCAAAATACGGCTAAAGTGTCATATCGGTAACCTCAGGATCGAGGTGACTTGCTATGTCGTGGACGTCGACGTCAACTACAACCTCCTACTGGGATGTCCATGGCTGCATGAGTACATGGTGGTACCATCCATACTCCACCAATATATGAAATACGTGTCCACCAATGACATCATCCGGACGGAGTTCGCGGACATTGACCCTTTCAAGGGTGTTGAAGCCTGCTTCACCGATTCCACCTTGTACAAGTCACCTGACGAGGAGGAAGCCAATGATGTTGACGATAAATCAGAAACGGCAGCAGATCCCGACATGGAGCCAGAGACGATTCCCGACGCTCCTTTAAAAATTCGACTCAAAGGGAAGCCGCCTCAGACGTTGCCTCCTATGAACATCAAGCTACCTGGAAAAGCACCAACTGCTCCAGGTAGAACACCTACTGAAGCTCCCTTGAAGATACGGCTCAAAGGAAAGCCACCTCAAACATCGGCTCCCCTTGTGGCAAAACTACAAGGGAAGGCACCAATCACCGAAGGCGCAGTTGAGGCACCTCTGAAGGTGCGTCTTAAGGGCAAGCCGCCGCAATCATCTGTCTTGTCCCAGCTGCCGGAGAAGGCCCACGTAGCCCTCTCGGACCCCAAGATCAAAACTGTGGTGGACTCTCCCGATTAAACCCCAGTACTCACCGATGAAGAGCTAGGGGAATATATTTCTGCTGATGTAGATGCACCCTCTCTGGACAATGTAATCCCGCGGGACAAAATCTCGTGTTTCATCAATAATAGAGTGTCTTTTAATTATTCTAGTCTTCCACATTGGAATGCCATATATACAATAGATAACGCTCTACGGTCGTCGCAAACACAAATCACGACCGTCTATCATGTAAATCGAGTTGTCCCGTCCGAAGGGGTCTGTTTTGTAGTCCCACCGCAGAATCGAGACGAAGAATCTATCATCTTCGGCAAAGTCGAGCATTATCAAGACCTTCCGCCACTCGAGCAAGAACCAGATATCGGCATAATACAAGTCTATCGGTACACGGACAAGGCAAAGTACCTCATCCAAAAGATGGGTTACGACCTAAAAAGCAATAAAGGCCTGAACTACGGTATGGGTCGACGTCTTCCTCTCCGGCTTCCAACACCTAAAGGAAAGCCGCAGGACTACTATCATCGAACTCGACGGGGGGTGGGCTATGTCACGCCGCTGTCAACTCCAGAGAGTTCGGAGGCAGAAGAACTAGAACATCCTCATTAATCCAAAGCATCAACTTGGGATTCCGATACCAGTATCGGATCAGTCTTCAAGAAAGTGCTATCAGCCAACATGACATCTGCACAATCTCAAGAAGATGAAGGCGAAGACCAAATGCCAGAATTCTTCGAAGAAGAACCCTGGGCTTAATGCCTAGGAGAACAGTGGGAGTCTCGTTTTGAATTATGCGAACCTCCTACCGAAGACGAAGTCAAACAGATCGACCTCGGGGATGGATCTTCTTCCAAACCCATCTTCATCAGCAAAAGCCTAAAAGGAGAAGACCGGGAATCTTTAACCCAGCTGGCTAAAGAATATATCGATGTCTTTGCCTGGAGCTACGAAGATATGCCGGGACTTGATCCCCAGATCGCGATGCATAGGCTTAACATCTTACCTGATGCCAAGCCTATAAAGCAACAACAGCGACATTTTCATCCTGACATCCTGAACGCTATCGATCAGGAAGTAGACAAACTCCTGACCAGTGGATTTATTCGTGAAGAACAACACCCGAATTGGGTGTCCAACGTCGTCCCTGTCACCAAGAAGAATGGGAAGATACGAGTCTGTATCGACTTAAGGGATCTCAACACTGCTTGCCCGAAGGACGAATTCCTGCTTCCAATCACCGACGTGATGATCGACAACACATGTGGCTTCGAACACATGTCTTTCATGGACGGGTATTCGGGCTAAACCAGATTAAGATGTTCCCCGATGACGCAAAACACACGTCATTCAGGACTCCGAAAGGGGTTTTCTGCTACACAGTGATGCCTTTCGGCTTGAAGAACGCCGGTGCGACATACCAACGAGCTATGAGCACCATCTTCCGTCAACATCTTTGCAAGACAGTCGAATGCTATGTCGACGACATCGCAGTCAAGAGTCGACTCAAAGGAGATCACCTACAAGACCTTAAGACAGTCTTCGATCTTATGCGAGCGCATCAACTCAAGATGAACCCCGCTAAATCCTTCCTTGGGGTTTCTAGCAGAAAGTTCTTGGGCTTCATTATCACGGCGAAAGGCATTCATGTCGATCCCGAGAAGACCAAAGCCATCCTTGACATGGACCCTCCAAAGAACCTCCGAGAACTTCGAGGTCTGCAGGGGCGTCTGGCATACATCCGGAGGTTTATAGTAAACCTTTCCGAAAAATGTCAACCCTTCACCCAACTCATGAAGAAGGGAGTCTCTTACGTCTGGACAGAGGAATGCCAAAAAGCTTTCAACGATATCAAGGCTTACTTGACGAGCCCGCCAGTCCTGGTGGCACCCGTCGCCGGCAAACCTTTTCTCCTCTACGTCCGTGCCATGGATCATTCCCTCGGCGGTCTGCTGGCTCAGAACAGCGATACAGGCTATGAGCAAGCTATCTACTACCTTAGTAGAACACTGATCGGGGCCGAACACCGGTACAACCCTATTGAAAAAGAGTGTTTGGCTTTGGTATTTACCATCCAGAAGACTCGCCATTATGTCTCGGGCCAGACAATTCATGTCATCTTCCGAGTCAATCTACTCAGAGTTCTCATGACGAAGCCAGGGTCATTAAACTCCCGGCTAGCTACATGGGCGATCCTGCTAACGCCATACAATATGGTGTTCGTTCCACAAAAAGCCGTTAAGGGTCACGCTATGGCCGACTTTTTAGCTGCACACCCCATCCCAGGGTCCTCAAGACTCTATGAAGATATCCCGAATGAGGTCCAAGAATCAAACGTCACCGAAGAAAGCTCCGTCTGGCGGATGTTTTTCGATGGCGCTTCAAGAATAGGCCCCAAAGGCCAAATCATCGCAGGCGTGGGGGTAGTCCTAGTCTCCCCCGATCGGCTGGTCATCCAGCGTGCCTACTCCCTTTCGAAGCCGTGCTCCAACAATGTTGTCGAGTACAATACGCTCATTATGAGACTCCAGCTGGCACAACAGCTGGGGGTGGATCATCTGGAAGCCTACGGCGACTCAAAACTCGCCGTTAACCAGGTAAGAGGGCAATACGAAGTTCGCCATGAAGATCTGATTTCATACCATGAAGTTGTATTGAACATCATTTCAACCTTCACCAAGTTCTTTATCGAACATGTACCTCATTTATAAAATTTGGAGGCTGACGCTCTGGCTGGCCTCGCAGCCTCATTGGCAGCACCCCTCGGGACTCAACACTACGTCACGGTAGTTGGTCGAGACTTGGTCTGTCCTAAAAACAACCTATGCTCACAAATGGCCCATGCCATGTCAATAAGTGCTGGTGTTAATGTCCGAGACTGGAGGTTCCCGTTCATCGACTTTGCTGTCTATGGAATTCTTTCAGAGGATCCGAAAGAAGCCGTCTCAGTCAGGAGGCGTTCCCTTCGATTCTATTATGATACAGATACTAAAATACTTTACCGACGCTCCTACGATGGACTTCTCCTTCGATGTTTGTCTAACGAAGAAGCAGCCGAAGCCCTTCGAGAAGCTCACGACGGAACCTGCGGAGCCCATCAACCTGGCCCTAAGTTGCAGGATCGACTGCGATGCATGGACTACTACTGGCCAACCATGGTAGCCGACGCTGTTGACTATGCTAAAAAGTGCCATGCGTGCCAGCTTCACGCTGACTTCATCCATACACCGTCAGAACTACTACATCCTACGGTCGCCTCCTGGCCCTTTGAAGCCTGGGGCATGGACATTGTAGGACCGATCACCCCTCCTTCATCAAGGGGACACCGCTTCATCCTAGCCATCACCGACTACTTCTCCAAATGGGCAGAAGCAGTTCCACTGGCGGAAGTGAAGAGCTCCAGGGTGGTCAGCTTCATCATGCACTATGTCATCTACCGTTTCGGGGTACCTCGAAGGATTATCCACGATAACGGTCTCCAGTTCATCAGCCATGTTTTCTGCAGATTCTGTGACAAGAATCACATTCAAAATGTGGCATCAACCGCCTACAATCCGGCAGCAAACGGATTGGCCGGGGCATTCAACAAGACTATCATCAGGCTACTCAAAAAGGTCGTGTTAGCCAACAAACACGACTGGGACGAAAAGCTCGGCGAATGCCTTTGGGCCTACCGTACAACGGTACGGACTTCGATAGACAACACACCATTCTCCCTGGTCTACGGGAGCGAAGCGGTACTGCCTCTCGAGATCCAGATATCCTCGCTCCGTGTAGCGATCACAAGTCAACTAACAGAGGAAGACAATCAACGTCGCCGTCTGCGAGAATTGGAGGTACTTGACGAAAAACGTCTCCTAGCTCAACAACGCATCGAACTCTATCAAGCCCGTATATCACAGGCTTTCAACAAGAAGGTCAAGCAGAGGATTTTCCAAGTAGGCGACCTGGTTCTGGCAGTCAGGAGGCCGATGGTGTTGACTCACAAGACTCCAGGAAAGTTCGAGCCCAAGTGGGAGGGACCTTTCATCATAGAGAGGGTATACTCGAACGGTGCTTACCGCCTCGCCAAACCCAATGGGGACTTGTTCATGATGCCCATCAACGGCAAGTTCCTAAAGAAGTACTACTCTTGACATCCTTCAGAAATGTACTTCTATCTTCACCCAACAAGGGAGTCTGTGGACCCATTCATCAGGGCTCACATACAATTCCCTTCCACAAAATCTTACGCTTCCGGAACCCAGCTATTCCGTGGCATTCTCCAGTAGAAGGACAACCACGTCCATATTACCTCTGAGTTGTTCCCCTACACCCTACAAAGCGGAATCTTACACTCCGTAAGACTACGCTATCCATCATGTTTACCATGTCCACATTACCTCTGAGTAAACATCACGTACAGACAACCCCTACGTTGCCGTACATTGATCGCATAACTTCCACGTCCATATTACCTCTGAGTAGTTCCGCGTGTCCTCCAGAGTCATTCCTACCACGTCCATAACACATCTGAGTAGGAAGATTCCATCATTTGAATCCCATATTTGCCACGTCCACATCACCTCTGAGCAAACATGTCGGTTCTCTCAAACTTGTTATCTGTACCTAAAAACCAAGGTACGCAAAAGATAATAGGTCCACACAAATCATCAAGTTCATGACAGCAAAAATGAACACACCACAAAAACTCTGTATTCTTTATTCAAAAATAAAGGATTACACCCCCAGCAAGAGTTGCAAATTATACAAAAAGAAGAGATTACAATCCCTAAACATCCCCGGGGTTGGCCGAAAGCTCTTCAATCCGACGCTTCAAGTCTGCCGCCCGAGTCTCTACGGTCGCCAGGACCCGACGTTCGGCTTCTTGACGCATCCTTTCTATGGCCGCAGGAGAAGTGTTATCTACATGCTTCTCGTCCAACTATTGCCGTTGCTGGGCCAGGGCAAGAGCACGGCGGGTGAAAGCTTCTTCCTCCTCCTTAGATGCTACATGTTCAGCCTGGACTCGCTCAGCATCTAATAAAATTTGGGCCCGTTGGTCTTCAAGGAGGCAAATTTTGGCATCAACCTCAGCTATACTAGCGCCCAACGCAGCTCGCAACTCTACCTTCTCCTGCGTGGACTGAGATAACCTCTCCACCGCAGCCTCAGTTTCAGCCACCTCGCATTCCCAGACACCCACGGTGGCCCGATAAGAGGACTCAGTCTCAGCGATCAACTTCTTCTTTTCCGCGTTTATCAGGGCGGAGAGATTATTTTGCTGGATACATTGAAACTCGGAAAGCAGCTGGTCCAACTCGGCCACCGAGGCCTCCAGAATCTCGGCCATATGATCATGGCCCTGGTGGGAACGTATCAGACTGATGTGAGGGAGTGCCAGGGTTTTTGCCATCGTAAAACTCCCATTGGCATCTATCACTGCCAATACACCCTTCTGCAGCATCTTATACACCGCCTCAATAATAAACTTCACATACTCATCTGCATCCGCCAGCAACTGCGGCGTTATAGCAGGAGTTAGAGGAGCTGCTCTAGACAGCGGACCGGAAGAAGGCCCGCCAACGTCAATCTGCGAGGCTGAAACCTCGGCATCAACGGACTCTTCCTCAACAGGGGCTTGACTACTAGCCTGAGGAGCCAAAAGAACAGAAGGAGCCGAGAGAGGCGTCGATATCGTACCCCAAGTAGAAGGAGCAACAGAGGGTTCCGGCAAACCCTTACCTTTCTCAAGCTTGGAAGGACCACCGACGTCAGGGGCTACCGCATCCGTCCCCAGCACTCTATCAGCAGGCCGTACGGGGCATTCTTCCTCCGGCAGAGCAGCAAGATCGGTACTTGTTTCCTGACTCGGCTCCCTTGGGGTCAGGATCGGCGGACGAGTCTCATTTTCACCATCAAACCCCTCCGCAGGGATAGAATCTGCCGCTACCTCCCGGTCGGCAGCCACCTCAGCCTCCGCTGCTGAGTCTGGGGTAGGGCTCGGCAATGCTGCAGTCGACCTCCCCTCATCATGACAAGGAGGGGAATCAACCCTCTCATTTGTTTCAATCACGTCTGTTGCCTCCGCAACAGGCTCATGCATCGCTGGAGGAACGTCATCTGAAGACGACGAACTCCACTCTACTTCCTCAAGCCCCGTCTCTGCTGGACCCTCAATGTCCAAGGCCCCCACGATGGCTTGCACCATCTCGGGAACTGCTACATCCTCAGCTTCCCTCCCAACATAATCTGGAGATACTGGAATCTCCATGACCACGACATCGTCCGGGTTCTCCTCTACGGGAGACATCACAATCGGCGAAATGCGCTCTTCAGATGAGCCCGCCACCTCCTTTGGTCTGCTGGCACTAGATCTTGGATTACGGGGTCTCCTTTTTAGCGGCTCCTACAAAAAAAAGCATAGGTCACAAGATATCGAACCTAACCAAACTATATGGGACATCCTTACCTCCGCAGGTGCTGAGTCTGATGACACTATCGGTGAAAATGCCTTCTTCTGCCTCTTTGGCGCAGAAGAGCCAGCCTCGGTATCAGTACCTCTTTTTGGTTGATCGACCGAGGGCTCTACCTGAACCCCTGTGGATACGGCAGGGGTACCTCGATAACCTACCCCTGGCGGACGGTACGATCGAGCCTTCGCCAATATGTTCCCAGTAGCCCCTAACTGGGTGCCGACAATAAAACTGGTTTCCCGATCATATTCGGGGGGCACGGCGTTCATGACACAGTAAAATTTGGCAGCCGAGAAAAGAATCGGCGGCCGCGGATTCTGAACAGGCAGTGTAAAGCGAGCTCCAGTACATCCGACATTATAGTAATGCCAAGCTCGTGCACCATCCAACAAATTTCCAGTATACCCCAGGTTAATACTGGGGTTATCCAGCCGAATTGTCGTGTAAAACGGCTCGGCAAATACGATGGTTCCTATTCTGGTACACCAGATGGGACGGTTGGATACTTTGCAACCAGCGGAATCCCCATGGAGGCAGAGTGGTGGCATCTTCACCCGAATCTATTAAGTCTTCGTTGGCCTCAAAACCCAAAAAGACGGGACCAACTTTGGTGATCTCCCACCCCTAAAGGTGGGATAAAACTTTTCTGCAAACAGGAACACCAGTATGCGACCAGCTCCTCTGGTGGAAACGGCGGAGGAATGCATCTCCGGCCCTGTGGTCTTCTTCCGATCCCAGACTCATCACATTGGGATGGTGTAAAATTAACCACCCCATCAAATAACGAAATGGCAGTTCAGCACGGGGGAAGTTGTCATTCCGACCTCATTCATGAACCATATTTCCCGTAAATTCTCGTAAACCTCGTAGCAGGTTACACACCATTGCGGGGAGTAGAGCCAGGCGACGGCCAAAAACCAACTTCATAGCTGGCAGGATTAGGTTCCGGGTCACCCTCTCCACAGAGCCTGACCCGCCCGAGAAGACATAATCCCGAAGACAAATCATCAGATACGCAGCTAACACTGCTTTTGACGACATCCGATGAGTGAGGTTCCAGAAATAGCTATAGGAGCGTTCGTCCGACTGCCGGCCCTCGTTTTCCCGAGGATTCTTCTCACTTAACCTGCTCATTTCGGAGAGCACCACGCTACTGGAAAGCGCTGGCGGAGTGGTAAACTGAGAGGAATCCTCCTTGTCTACTTCCTTGAAGACGGCCATCATCTCCTCGGCTTTGTCCCCCAGGACTTGGAACTCCTCGTTGGTCGGGAAGTATTCCTCATAAGGTTCTGATCCCCAAGGGAGCTTTGACACTTCGTACATTTCATGAAGTGCGAGTCCCAGCTCCCCACCGGAGTGAAGAAAGTCCCGGTCTGGGTGTTAAACATCTCCAGAAGCGCGAGGAACATATGCCGGTTGATGTCAATGCCTGCCTGAGTAGCACGGATTACGGCAGTCAGCCCAATCTCTCGGAGTTCGATTCGAAACCGCGACAGAATCCAGAGTGTCAGCTTGTCCCATTTGGAAACATAGTGACACCAACCCTCTACCCAAAATTCACCTTTCGGGTACGACCGCTCCAACAATAGCATACGATTTGCAAAAGTCGATGCGCTAAAAGCAAATGTGTTGATGGGAACGTCACTGTAAATGCTTCCAAGACGGAGAGTCCGCTAGGTGAAAGAAGGCCCAGCCCGTACGGCGGTCAAAGTATCCCTCTGATCGGAGGTAGAGTCGATCTTGATGATGCCTGCCACCGTCCCCCTGAGATGAGGTAAGCTCCCAAGACATCCTCCTCTTGGAAGCAAGACGACAGAAAGCCGTCAAAGGCCATTGACGCTCAAGTTGCTTAACAGTCATATGCACCCCCTTTGCTGTAAAGAACCAATCTTCCTTGACCTTTAACACCTTTGCTTCAATAGAAGTAAGGCGGTCCCCAAACAGGAACTCAGGCTTCAAGAAAGTCATATTATCAGAAGTGGCAGATTTCAAAATACCACGCTCCATCATCCGTTGGAGGAACCTATGTCGTTGTTCCCGGATTTGAGTCATTCTTTCGGGAGGTTGATCCAGCATAATGGCAGCTTGGGCAGGGTTTATCACCTCCTCATTATAATCCACCCCCATCTGACAGAGGGCAGCGTCCAGAAGCACTTCATTCAAGAGCGGGACAGTCATCGACACTGGTGGTCAACAAAAGAAGGCAAAGATTCCGATATGTTAGAAACAACAAAAGAATCTGAGCCACGTTCTTATCAAAAGTGCATACCCTGAACCAAGGCTCAGGCACATCTGAAAAGAAGCTTCGGCGCATCATCAGGGCCTAAACCAATGCACGTCAGCATTGGAGCTTCGGCGTATCATCAGGGTCTAAACCCATGCGCGTCAGCAGTGGAGCTTCGGCGCATCATCAGGGTTTTAACCCATGCGCGTCAGCAGTGGAGCTTCGGCGCATCATCAGGGTTTAAACCCATGCACGTCAGCAGTGGAGCTTCGGCGCATCATCAGGGTTTAAACCCATGCACGTCGACGAAAAAACCTCAGCACATCATCAGGACTCAAGGTCCATGCGCGTTGGCGTATGTGAGTTCTAAAAATGGCACAGAAAGATATGGTAAAGAATGATAAAATCCACCAATCACCGTCGGCCGAACGTCGACGGGTGGCTGGAGGACATCATCTACGGCAGCCTCTACAGGCTCTTTCCCTTTGCCTCGTCCTCGGCCAGCACCGCCGCGAGGAGTCTTGGGAGCCATTTCTTGAAAGAAGGAAGTTAGGGTTTTGCAAAAGAAGAACTCTAAAAAAGAAAGTGAAGAGAGGAAGAACTCTCTCTCTCCATCAGACGCCTATTTATAGGCCCAGTCGCACGCATGAACCGATGAAGTGTGACCTCAGCCGCCGCCTCGGGTTCTGTGATGGAATAACTGCAAATAAATCCAAAAGATCATCATTAATCTTCTTGGTTATCGAAGCGTTATCATTTGCATTTACTGAGAGGAGCATGCGCCCCATCACTGATGCGCGGAGTAATCATGCGCCCGAACAGTCATGCGCCCCGTAGAAGACGCTACCATGCTTCTTATTCAAAGTATTCCAAAACTTGACAAAAAGTTTTGAAAACTTTGAAGGGGGTCTTGTAGAAGCATAGAATTTCAGGACCAGAAATCCTATGCGCCTAACATCACATGCGCCAGAGAGCTCAGACGAAGTACTTGGCACAGAAAGTATAGACATTTTTCTTTCATATAAAAGTCTACTACATGTCTTAAAAAAAGCTGTACAAGGGATAATTTCTACAAAGAAAAGACCCTAAGTCTACAGCTAGGCGCAGCAACCGCCATGCGCTCTCAAAACAGGCGCATCTCGCCATGAGCTCTCAAACAGGCGCATCTCGTCAGGCGCTCTCAGCCAGGCGTATCCCTTCAGAGCTCAGTTATGTGCATCCTCAGTTATGTGCATCCCTTCAGCGGCTCAGTTATGTGTATCCCTTTAGCAGCTCAATTATGTGCCGCCCTTCAGCATCCCAGTCAGGCGCATCATGAAGTGTCAGCATATGTGCCATCAAAATGCTTCGACTAATGAAGTATTTATTGAGCAGAACGAGGGTGGCAATCAACCCTCTAGCTTCGAACGAGCCTCCAAAGACCAAGGAAGACCGCAATCGAAACACGGCTAAAGGAGCAGCTTTCGACCCAACCAGAATGGGCAACACCCACTCTAACGGGAGGAGGAGCTCTTCCAAAGTCAAAAGAAGATGATCGGGGCACCGCAATTTCGATCTGCGGCTCTTCCGGCGTAACAGGGACGAGGCTCGAGTATCCCGATCTTTGGATGCAACAGGCACCTTCTGCCTGCCTCAGAAGCCCTCGACTCCGACTTTTGGATGTAACGGTCACCTTCAAGTGCATCAATGAAAACAACGCGTCGCATCTTCACCCTCGAGAGCATCTCGTAAACAGAATTTGCTCGAGCAAACAAGTTCATTTCGGGAGGACGTGAGAGAACGAGAAGCAAACCCTCTCCATGCCACTATTTATAGGTCGGGCAAATCAAACCTATGCGCCAAGTGGCTGGCTCTCCGAATCCCGTGCAATAAATTTGCATTAATGGTGATGAACCTGACGCTTCGAATTCAGCCAAGCCAAAAATGGCTATTTAGAGCACTCGAAGAACGTAACAGTCGGGCCCATAAAGACGTATCATGCAAAAGGATGCGCCGGCCAGACCGCACATCATATTGATGCGCCCATCAGCACCAAGCACCATACGAGGATGCGCACCATGCGTCCCCATGCGCCCAGTGGAACGCCGATCAATGTGCCCACTCAACAGCCCATCACATGTCAAGAACATTAAATGCTAAAGTCTGACAGAGTAGGCAGCACGTCCCCCGAGGACTGAACAGTTGACAGCTTTTTCAGAAGACGAAGCATCGCCGACGTCAGCATCATCATTGCTTTCCTCAGACGGTTACAAGCCACGTGGCCGCCCAACCATCTCGTATGTGCCTCCGCAGCCATGTGCCCAAATCTCTGCATGCGCCTCAAAAGCCATGCGCCTCAGACTTTTTTTTGATCCCTAAAGACAGAAGTAAAGTCACTACTGAAGCCCCGCATGCACCTCAAAAGCCATGCGCCCCGACTGGTTCGTGACTCCTAAAGGTTACGAGCCAAAGTCTCCTCATGCGCCCAATCCCAGGCGCATCCTATCTGTTCACTCTCCACCAAATCCGAGATCTTTGAGCCATGGACCTACAACACGTGTCCTTTGACTTGATTCAGCCTATGAAGGGGTGCTAATCACCCAAGATCTCAGCAACTGAAAGATCTTCTCCATTGCTACGTGTCAGCTCGGCCGCAGCCCACAAAGACAACATGAAGGGTTCAACTCCTCAATGAGAGCGCATCGTCCATGCGTCTCCATCAGCAATCACCACGTGGCGTCCCTGCGTACAGGCGCATCCTACATATGCGCATGAGCAGCCAGCCTGCAAAGCTATAAATAGAGGGATCACTTCCTTCTTACAAACACACATCACACAACCACCAACATACATATACAGAGAGGCAGATACAGACACTCAACGTCTTCTTCCTCTCCGCAAGCTCCGGTACCCAGAGTAACTCAGCCCTTCAGAGAACCGAGAACCGTCGTCAAATCGTCAACGGAGTCAACGTATTACCACTCGCTCCATCGGCACAAGGGACCCAGATAAACAAAAGTGTACTCCTAGGACTATGTCTAAGTCCTACATTGTAACACTGTTCTGTTTGTAATTAAAATTTGCAATCAAAAGATTTTAATGGCAAACACCTAGGGTCTCCATGGGGAGGGAGAGCAGCAACGAGAGAGAGCCATATATATATATATATATATATATATATATATATATATATATATATATATATATATATATATATACACTTAGTCAAAGCTTATATCTTAGAAAGTTTATTTAGAAAATATTTGTACTCATTTTAAAAGCCCAAAAGTATTTTACTTATATATATTAAGAAAATATTTGTAACATGATAGGTATTAACTCATTTTAAGAAACTATTGATTTTATGAATATAAATCCTTATTAATAATTTCATAGAAATCAAATAAACGCAGCATAAATATATATATATATATATATATATATATATATATATATATATATATATATATATTTTAATATATATATATATATATATATATATATATATATATATATATATATATATATATATATATATTAAAATATATATATATATATATATATATATATATATATATATATATATATATATATATATATATATATATATATATATATATATATATATATCAGCCCCAGCGGAGACGCCCAGCCAGATTACCCAAAGTCCAGCTGTCATACGGGACGGCATAACCACCCCCACATACATCAACCCGGCATCGACATAGATCACAACGCGCCAACCACCATCGCAAACCACAAACTCCCTGAGTCAACACACCCCCCGGCGGTCTTCCAATCTCCCTCTCTCACCTCCAGGCACCCGGATCACCCTGGAGAGGTTCAGGCGGAGAGCCGCCCTGAGCGGGTATCAGAACCTGAGCCTACCATCGCCCAACCGACTTATCCCTTTCTTACCGGCAGGTTCTAGAAAGCCAAGGAAGCGGGTTTTCTGGATCGCGATAATCCACTATGCGCCATAGAAGAATACGACAACGATATTACTACCTCCCTGACTGATATCAATGGTAGCACCGAGCCCGGCTGCACTAGCAAAGGTACCGGAGACACCAGGCCGACCATCACACCCACCAAAAAAACCTCCTCCAAGAAGAACAAAAATAAACAAAAGCAGCAGACGGTCATGACAACAAGGTCCTCCACGAAGCTTATCCACCTCCCAACCACTAACACACCAAATGCTTAACATCATCTCATAGAACGTGAGAGGTCTAGGAAACAAACCGACGTTGAATAGAATCCTCAGCCTCAAGAAAACTAATCGCATTGACCTCCTAATCATCTTTGAACTTAAAATTCCTCAAAGCAGAACCAAAGCCACTCAACTCAAGCTTTGCTTCCCTCAAGCCATCACTGGATGCAATGACATCTGGATTTTTTTGGCGCCTAACTTCAAATTCGACATCATAAAAGATACGCCTCAGGCCCTCTCTTGTTGGGTTGAACATCCGGCCCTCAAGTCCCGCTCCATCATGTCCGCCGTTCATGGAAGCTGCGACATTCCCGAGCGGAGAGCGCTTTGGGAAGACCTATTAGTAGCTGCTTCACCCTACCAAGGTCATCCGTGGCTTTACATCGGCGATTTCAACACGGTGTCATGTAGAGAGGAGAAATCCGATGGCCGCCCACCCCCCAATCTGTGATGGACGATTTCAACAATTTTATCTTCCACGAAAACTTAACCCCCATCCCCTTCCAAGGTAGCAAATTCACCTGGTGCAACATGTAAGAGGGACATCGGCTGTAGTACTCCCGATTGGACCGGGCGATGATCAACGACTGCTGGTATGACATGGGTCTGATCATCGACCTATCCCATCTGAACTCCACTGAATCGGATCACTCCCCTCTCTTCATCAAGATCAGCAACAATCACAACATCACTAAAAACCATTTTGATTTTTTAACTTTTGGCGTCACCACTGTTACGACCCGCACCCTTATCAGGGGCACGAGCACGTGGGTACGTCCAGCCTACGCCATAGTATCGACGGTAGAACGCTGTATATAACGTATACAAATACTACGACTAACAGTATTAAGGTACCTGTACAGTATATACACTCCGAGTGGAGGTGACACAACAATACAGTCTCAATCACAAGATAAAACTAAGGTAGATAGCACAGAAGAGAAAAATATGATAGATGAAATAGGAAATAAGTTCAAGATCCAACACAAGCCCAGATATATACACAACATCACAGGGTTACAAAATATAATATAGAAAGCTACAGTCTGATAGTACTAGCTGGATCGCAGTCCAGACAAACCCAACTAATCTACACTACTCTGGGAGTGCAAAGTCTAGTGGCTCTACTATCAGGCCACGGTCCTGGACTACTCCATCTAACTCGAGCCCATAATAGGTCGAGCAGTCTGTCTCAGAATCATCTGTAATATATCAATGGTATCATGTAAGGAAAATGAGCAAGTACAAGCACTAACAGCAGTTTCATATGAATTAAAAAATTCTATAAGAGACAGTATAATAAAATACAAGACAAAGATATAAGAAGACTTGGAAACCGTTCGAAAGCTGAGTTACAACTCTTAAACCAAACAAGGACCGGGGTCGTAACCCTTCTCCCGAACAGAACTTAGTCTCCAATCAAGGTACAACATAAAGGCATGTAGAACATGTGAGTAACTGAATATCATAGCATGGTGAAAAAGTACTGAATGTAGAACAGAGTAGGATATAAGATAAGATAAAGTAAATATAAAATGTACCTTGAATTATTAGAGCGTTATGCGATCGGCTTTGGGAAATGTTACAGGGCAGGCTATCCACTTGGCCTGACAATCACAAAAAAATTTGGGAAGGGTCATGCCGGCCAACCTGGATAGCAAGCACAAGGAAAATAGGATCTCGCTACACCCTACGTGAAGGGAGAGTGGCGTGAGCACAAGAATATAGTGATAAGGTGGCTTTGATCACATAGCCTCTAATAATTCTCCATCCCCGAATAGTATAATGGATCTGGACATGACACGTCATGGCATGTGATTCCATAAGAGGGTAGCAAGTCCCCTTAGAAATCGGTATCTATACAAGTACAGGGAACAAGACAGGAATCTACCAATATACCGAAAAAATCTAGGAACAACATCTCATGTCATGAATCAACATAAACTAGTCCGTGAACTATCGTGACTGGAAATCAAGTAAGACACTACAACTGAATCGGATATAGCAGATATCAAGACAATAAAAACTATCAGTGAATGTACTCGCCTGCTGTCCTGAGCTGTAGGTATATCAATGTTCAGAGTGGTAATAAGAGACCTAAAGATGAGATATTACATGTTAATTTAGGTTTAACAAATTTATGAATGATTTCTAATGCATGATATGAAATCTAGGTCAAACTAGGTCTCACTGAGTCACACTAAGTCCTGTCAAGTCAATATAGGTCAAACTAAGTCATATCAAGTCAATCTAAGTCAAACTAAGTCAACTCTAGGTCATACTAGTCATAGCAAGTCAAAACAAGTCAAAGCAAGTCAAACGGGGTCAAGAGTTGACTTACAGTTGACTTTTAGTCAACTGGTCAACCCTGGTCAACTCTAGGTCAACCCTAGGTCAAACTGGTCAAGTGTTGACCAATAGTTGACTTTTAGTCAACTGGTCAACTCTAGTTTGGATTTGGTCCATTTTAGACAAAAGGTTGACTCATTGTTGACTTTTGGGTAAAAAGTCAACTCTGGGTCAACCGAGCCGAAATTGGTTCAAATATGACATTTGTAGGGTGTACCTATCAAGACGTCTAAGTTTTAAGTCACACCGAGTACCCGTATCCCGTATCTACCCGTTTACCTTTTATATATATTTACCCTTCACCACTCTAACACTAAAGCCAAGTGGCTTTCCCTTGGAAGTTTCACTCCCGGCTTCCTAGGGTAGTAGGATACTAGCCTATACTAACATTACCTACCAAGTTTCCTCGGTAAAGTGGACATCCAGTCCATCTTACGGTCCATGTTACTCAATTACCCATTATCTTGAGTATCGTAGGATACTCAAGGGTATCGTGAGATACCATTCTCTCCACATCAAACGCAACGCCGATTCTAACTTAGGAGCCTACCCACAAACTCTATTTCACATTAGCTAGGTCCTATTTCAATTTCGATACGTTCCGACACTCGTATCTCAATATCCCCCTTCACTTGCCCTCACACAACCACTCACTCACTCATACAAAACTCACTCTTCACACACTCACATAGGACTAGTTTGGGGGTTAATTTAGGTGGTTATATGGGGGTATATATAGAGTATATATATATATATAGGTATATATTTATTGGTTTATAGGGGGGTCAAATGGGGGCTTGGGGGGTTGCTACTGCTGCTGTTTTTACTGCTGTTCCTGCTGCTGCTGCTGCTCAGTAGGGGGGGGGGGGGGGCAGCAGCCCCTAGCCCCTTCTTGTTGTTGTTATTGCTCTTCCTTCCCCCCTCATTCTCACCCTCTATTCTCCCTCTATTCTCCCTCTCTAAATCTTCTTCTCTAACTCTCTCTCTATATGTAAAAACACTCACTAATTCAATCACTCTCATTCTTTCCCCTCTCTTCTCTATATATATATAAACACACACACTAATATATATAGCGACACACACATATATATACATATAAACACACACACACACACACACACACACACACACACACACACACACACACACACACACATATATATATAGACACACTCACTCATATATATATATATATATATATATATATATATAAATATATATATATATATATATAGACACACTCATATATATATATATATATATATATATATATATATATATATATATATATATATATATATATATATATATAGACACACACACACACACACACACACACACACACACACACACACACACTCATATATATATATATATATATATATATATATATATATATATATATATATATATATATATATATATATATATATATATATATATATAAAATATATATATATATATATATATATATATATATATATATATATATATATTATATATATATATATATATATTATATATATATATATATATATATATATATATATTATATATATATATATATATATATATATATATATATATATATATATATATATATATATATATATATATATATATATATATATGAGTGTGTCTATATATATATATATATATATATATATATATATATATATAGACACACACACACTATATATAAATAATACTCCACATAACACTAGTACAAATATGAAGTTTAAAGTGTCTAAACCACTTAGAGGCAAAACTAATATTCTTGGGGTGTCCAAATTGGGGGAAAACACTAGGACACAAACACAAATCATAACTCTTCCTAGGACACACCAAATGGACTCAAACTTGACACGAATAAGGACACAACCATGGGGATTAATCCTACTTGGTCAAACTAAATTATATGATGAAGAAATGGAAATAGAGGATAGTTTGTACCTATTAGGAGATGGATTCCAATACAAAATCCTCCGACATGGCTCCGACACAAAATGAATTGTTTAGGACACAACTCTTCTCCTCTTGCTCCCAAAAGCTTGTAGAAGTACCACTTGGGGTAGAGGGAGAGATTGATGGAAGAAAATTGGGAAGGAAAACCTTATTTGGAGATGATTTCTAGGGATTTCTATTCTTTCTTTTGGAGAACACTTGGAGAAGAAGGAGATGGAAGAAATTTTGAAGTGAATGGATGAAAAGGGGGAAGGGAGGTGGCCGGACATTAAAAGGGGTTTTGGGCCCTTGGGAAATTACAAGTTTGCCCCTCTAACCTATTCTATGTAAAGGGTTAATTCCTATTAGGGTTTGGGGGTTAGAAAAGACCAAATAAAAATCATAATTAGGCCTAATCACTCATGTGGGATTAGACCAAACTCCTAGACCTAAATGATAAGTTTGGTGGGCCATGGCTAATTAATGTGTTAAGCACAACTTAAGTCGAAATTCCTCGGAGTCCCGAAATAAGTTGGAATGAGATGAAATTCGAACCCGACTCCTATAATCATTTAATATTAACATTCATGAAATAAAAATCCCAAAAATATTCAAAAATGGAAAATTACCATTTTACCCCTATCTTGGAAAAGTGAGGGTGACAAGTCTATCCACCTTAAAAAAATTTGTCCTCGAAATTGAAGACAACAAACACAGAAAATCACAAACAGAAAAATAAAAGAAATGGACTTATACCCCAGGGCTCGAAAAGATAAGAAAAATGCTCCCGTATGTCGTCCTCCCTCTCCCAGGTAGACTCACCTGGAGAGTGATGTCTCCATGCAACCCGTACCAAGGGTATGACCTGGTTCCGAACCACCTTCTTCCTGCGATCCAGAATCTCCACTAGCTGTTCCGGATAGCTGAGAGTAGGTCCCTCCTGTATCGCTGAATGGTCCATTATATGGCTAGGATTTGCCACGTACCGTCTCAGCTGAGATACATGGAACACGTTGTGCACTCCCTCGAGCTTAGGTGGCAAGTCCAGTCGGTAAGCTACTGCACCGATTCTCTCTACGATGGTGAAAGGTCCGATGTAGCGTGGACTAAGCTTCCCACTGCCGCCAAAGCAAATCGTGCCACGTGTCGAGTATATCTTCAGAAACACCATGTCAACAGCCTAGACATAAGAAAAAGATCAGCACATAAACTAAACAAACAATCACAAACAAATACGACAGAAAACTAAAACTAACCTCGAACTCTAACGGTCTCCGGTGACTATCGGCCCAATGTCGCTGCCTATCCTGAGCCACCCGAAGTCTGTCTCTAATCAACCTGACCTTCTCGGCCGCATCCACAACCATCTCCGGCCCAAGAAGCGCCCTCTCGCCGACATCGTCCCAAGACAAAGGAGTACGGCATCTCCGTCCATATAGAGCCTTGAATGGCGATATCTCTATATTGGCCTGGTAGCTGTTGTTGTAAGCAAACTCTACCAGGTGAAGATGGTCCTCCCAAGAACCCCCGAGATCAAGCACACACGTGCGAAGCATATCCTCCAAAGTCAGGATAGTCCTCTCCGACTGCCCGTCTGTATGGGAATAATAAGCGGTACTAAACTTGAACGAGGTGCCCAAGGTAGTCTACAAACTCCTCAAGAAGTGGAAAGTGAATTGACTATCCCGGTCTGAAACTATGCTCACCGAAACCCCGTACAATCTCACGATCTGACGAACGTGCAGCTCTGCAGCCTCTCCGTAGATAAACCCACTTTGAAAGACAAAAAGTGGGCCGATTTGGTCAATCTATCAATGATGACCCAAACCGTGTCTTTCCCTCCTGGCTATCGTGGAAGTCCAGACACAAAGTCCATGGTGATGTGCTCCCACTTCCACTCGGGAATGGACAGCAGCTGAAGTAATCCACCTGGTCTCTGTCTCTCGGCCTTCACCTGTTGACACACAAGAAAACGAGATACAAACTGAGCTACCTCGCGCTTCAGGCCATACCACCACACGTGCTCTCTCAGGTCCCTATACATCTTGTTGGCTCCAGGATACATAGAATACTGAGAGCGATGCACCTCCTGAAGAACCTCCTCCCGAAGCTCTCCACGCGGAATGCACAGCCTAGTACCGTGCCGCAACGACCCATCTTCGGCTAAAGAAAAATCATCGAGCAAACCCGTCCGCACCTGCTCCCTGATGCTCCTCAGGGCAATATCATCATACTGTACTGACCTGACTCTATCCATCAGCTCAGACTGAATATGCAAACCCCATATCTGGATCTCTACGCCCGGAATGATGACCTCGATACCCAAACTATCCAGGTCGGCCAAAAGATGACGATCTGTCGTCAAGAACATAGCTACTGGATATCTGCTCAAGGCATCTGCAACTACGTTGGCCTTCTCCGGATGGTACTGCAGTGATATCGAAGTCCTTTATCAGCTCTAACCACCGCCTCTACTGCATGTTCAGCTCCTTCTGAGTGAACACATACATCAAGCTCTTGTGATCTGTAAAGATCTCAACTCGCTCTCCGTACAGGTAATGCTTCCATAACTTCAAAGCAAAAATAACCGCAGTCAACTCCAGATCATAAATAGGATAGTTCTTCTCATGAGGACGTAACTGCCTAGATGCATAGGCAATCACCTTTCCGTGTTGCTGAAGAACACAACCCAAGCCCTTCCCTGAAGCATCGCTGTAGATCGAGAACCCACCTGACCCAGATAGCAAAGTCAAGATCGGAGCTGAGGTCTGTAGAAGCATAGAATTTTAGGACAGAAATCCTACGCGCCAAACAATATTACATGCGCCAGGGAGCTCAGAGGAAGTACTTGGCACAGCAAAGCAAAAATATAGACATTAAAAGAAGATTTTTATTTCATATAAAAGTCTATTACACGAGCTGTACAAAGGAGAATTTATACAAAGAAAAGACCCTAAGTCTTGTCACGACCCGCACCCGCTTTTTCGATACGAGATGTGTCCAAGCCAGCCTACGCCACAGAGTCGACGGTAGAACGCTGTCAAGCCCGCAATAAATAGATGCTCAAAATAAAACAATTGCTGCTCATTCACATTTCTAAATTTATTACAACATTTACAAGATTTATATTTAAAGAAAAACAAGACTTTACATTTAATGGAATTGATACAACTGCTTTCTATTTCTAGGTTGACCTCAGCATACCCAAGCCTTCCCAATGCTAAGAGTGATCGTGGCTAAACCTGAAAAATGTTGGTTTCCAGTCAGGAATGGAATAAGTACACAATCCGACGACAATACGAAAATACAATAGAATTAACAAGACATGAAAATAACATATGAGATACGAAAACTGGAAGATAACTGATGACATAGCACGATAGAGAAATAAAGGAAAAATAAAAGACATCTACCTAGGTGGTGTGAAATATCCGTTTCGACATATGAACGGCTAGGGGGAAAATAAGGCTCACTGCACGTGTCATGTGCAGCTGCTAGCATTCACGAAAGACACGGGGATAGTTCTGGGTAGTCCACATGTCTACTAAGATATTTTCCCTTCCGACTACTCTGTGTGACGAGCGTGTCAACAAGCAGCAAGATATATATATAGACATGAAATAAAAAGACTACTATGAATCGAAAGCAATCAGAAAGTGTACTTGCCTGAGGTCCTTAGCTGGAGAAACCAATAATACTATACCACTCAATGAGCCACAATCAGTCAACACATACAGAAGTCTCCAATTGCTGAAATAAATAGTATCAATGTTTTCAGAATAGTCAAATTAGCTAGGATTGCCTGTCCTTAAGTCCAATTCTGGACACAGGGGCAAAACGGTAATTTCGGGCAAAAACGATGTCCGCCGTTGGACCCGCTTTGCACCGAAAAGCATGCCCGAGTCAACGGTCTCTAAAGTCGTCAAACTATATGTCTACAGATCCGGTTTTTTGATACGAACCCAACCGTATGTCCAGAGTTGGATTCCGGCGGGCCGTGCACAAAATCGCCCGTTGAGTCGGACCGTGGGGCCCGTAAAACGGCGTCCGATTCAACTGTCTCAGAATTGGACCAAACTTTACATACAGGACCAAAAAAATGATACGTTCCTGTTGGTACAAGTTTCGTCTCGATCTGATGAGCGTGCACAAAGTAATTGAAAAACTTGCACAAAGGCCGATACGGTGAATTTCGACGGATACGTGTCAAATTCGTCGCGCACACGTGACCAATTTGAATTCCGTCAAAGCCCACACGACCACGAAGCCGTTACACAGCTTTCGATGCCTACGGTGCGCGACCACGTCGTACGGTTTGGTGGGACGTACGTCGTATCGAAGGGTTTTTCATAATTTCTAATTATTTTTACGTAGATAAATTCTCAACTTTGAAAACTGTTTTCTCTGCATGTAATTAATGAAATTCAAAAATAAGAAATAGGTTGCGAAGTCCTATATGTTGTCAATAATTGCCTTCAAATAGATTATCTAAACTGTCGAGGAATCGGCAAATACTTGCCTTCCAAATTGGGTTCCCGAAATAGTTCTAATACCCTATTTTTGATGGTTTTTCCTGAAGTTTTAGGAATTTCTATAATTTATCTAGGGCTAACCAAACCATTCCAGTTGAAGGTATGGATAGGGGGTTATGTGGTGCATCCATGCAAAAATTGGTTCATGAAACAAATCGATGAGGATGGAGAAATCATACCCGAAATATGGTGTCTGCAGCGGCTGTTGCTATCGACCTTGAAACTCGCGCGCACGTGCACGGCCTTTTTCGGCCGGCGGCGGCCGCTCCCCGGCGGCGCGCGGGGTCAGGGCGGGTCGCCCATCCTCTAGCAACGCTCTGGGGGTGGCGTGGCAACGGATACTTAGGGTTTGATGTTTTTCTTCTCACGTTCTTAAGTATACTCGACAGACTCGGGTGGGTAAGGTTCGGTTCTGGTAGAGCTTGGGGGGGGGGGGGGGGGGGGGCTCGGCTGGCAGACCGCAGGCCGGGCCTTGCTGCTGGGTCTTTGTTCCTTTTTTAATTTCTTTCTCTATCTCTTTTTCCTATTTTTTTATTCTAGCAAATAATATATATATATATATATATATATATATATATATATATATATATATATATATATATATATATATATATATATATATATATATATATATATATTCTACTATATAATAGGAAAACTTAGATAGTGAAACTTTTGAATTCTGAAAATACCCTTATATGCTTATACTAATTAAAAATAGTTCATTAATTTTAATAAGGACAACTTAGTAATTAGAAAGATTACCTTTTGGTCTTCCTAAAGAGTCTTCCTAAACTAATTAAGAAATGTTAAAATGCGTGCAACGCACGTACACATATGCTAGTATATATATATATATATATATATATATATATATATATATATTACTATATAAAAAAAAAATTACTATATATGTTTGTATATATACTACTATATGTATTTATATATATACACATTCACATATATATTTTATATATATATATATATATTATATATACACATAAATATATATATATATATATATATATATATATATATATATATATATATATATATATATATATATATATATATATATTGTAGGTAAAAAAAATCAAACTGCGCCTAGTTGACTGCTTAAAGACAAACTGCGCCTAATTCATGAATCTGGGCAGACTGCGCCTAGTTTTCCGTCAACAGGGCAGACTGAGCCTAGTTTTCAGCCAGCTAGCCAAACTGCGCCTAATTCATGAATCTGGGCAGACTGCGCCTAGTTTTCCGTCAACAGGGCAGACTGTGCCTAGTTCTCAATCAAACTCAAATAGCGCCTATTCAGTACTCAGAGAGCGTAGCACTCGAGGAAGATATGATAGCTGTCTAGACAGATTGCACCTACATCGAAGAACCAGGCACTATCGACAGACTGTGCCTACTTTTGACTATATCAAGCACACTTTGCAGATTGCGCCTACGTCTCAGTGAAGAAGGCGCAGTTCAATACAACATCAATTCAGAGCTTACCACGTGTCCCTGAAACAGGCGCGTTTTGACTAAATCAACGCCTAACTACCACTCTACATGTCCAACACGTGTCCCACTAACTATACACGACCAAGCGCATGTCAATCAAATAATGCCACGTGTCTAGAGCAGTTGGTGCACGTTCGTGATAATGGAGTGAAAACAGGCGCAGTTTGTCATACGTGCTCAAAACAGGCGCAGTTTGTCATACGTGCTCAAAACAGGCGCACTTCAACCAGGCACTCTCCAGAATAACTGCCCAAAACAGTTATTTCAGAACTCTATAAATAGAGTTTCGTTTCCATTCAACAGAGGGGAGATCAGAGAGATCAGATTACACACAGAGAGATTATTCTCTTCAGAGAATCCAGGAGTTCTTGCTAAAGTGCTGCTGCGTTCTTCAGAGGCTCTTCGCCTTCAGTTCATCAGAGGCTTCCTGCCTTCGTTCCATCAGAGGCTTCCTGCCTTCAGTCATCTTCAAAAGCTTTCGTCTTTAAAAGTTCACATCGTCCAAGGGATAAAGCGATCGTCATCCAGATCGGATTCCTATAGTTGTACTTTCCCAGAATTCTTGTAATATTCTTTACAAAGTTTGTGAAATAAAGATTATACATTTGTTTTTGCAAACAAAATGGCGACTCTGCTGGGGATAACCTTTTCCTCTGATGAAAAGGTGACAACTAAATGTGACACGGCGTCTATCGGCTCGACGCAGAAGACTTTGGTCGTGAAAGTCGACCAAACGGCTTACGAAGCAATGATTAATGCACAAAGCACTCCTCGCCGCACTACGACTTCCGTCAAGAGCAAGACTCACTCAGTGTGGGCTCCCAAGAACTCTGCTCCTTCTCTGATGAAGAACGCTGCCACTTCTTCGGCACAACCTGCTGTTTCCAAGACACCAGTGCCTATCTCTAGCAACCTGGCGCAGTCTATTCCCTCTTTAGGGAAACAGATTGTTCAGGCGCAGTCTGCGGCCAAACATGCCAACCAGGCACAGTCTGTTCTCTCCTTAGGGAAACAGACTAGAACTGTGAACCAGGCGCAGTCTGCTGTCAAACCATTTTCTGGCGCAGTTCATGCCAAAACAGCACAATCTCTGCCTCACAATCAGGCGCAGTCTGTTCTCTCCTTAGGGAAACAGGCACAGTCTGCCACCAAACCTTCTTTTGGTACAGTTTGTGCCAAATTGGAACAAGTCAAATCTTCTGCTGCTGCCCAGGCGCAGTCCAATGCATCTGTTACCCTGACTAAACAGGCGTAGTCTGTTCAGGCGCAGTCTGCCCAGGCGCAGTCTACTCCGGATCATTCCAGAATCCAGAAACCCAAAACTGCACAGGCGCAGTTTGCTGAGGACAGTCCTTTGGCTGCTCTTTCTTCGATTCTATCAAAAGGAAAAGGCCCCTTGGTCTTCTCCCAATCTTCCCAAGCGCAAAACTTGGAAGATAACAGAGGGAAATGCTCTTTAGCTATCCCTTCATCTCAAAACAATGGAAAGGGTCCTCTGGCCTTTTCCAAGTCTTCTTCGATTCTTATCGAGGAGGATCCAACTGATGGTGCCTCTGCACCTATTAGTACGAATATCCCCCTTAACAAGGGTTCTCGTACTAATCAGAGAGGTATTTTACCTACTCCCAAGGCAAATATTCAGGAATTGCCTAATTTGCGGATTTCTCGATCCAGACAAGGCAAATTACAAGTTTCACAAACTGAGATTCCCAGGGGCGGTTTAAATGATTTACGGGCATATCTTAATAGAAAACCCCAATCAAAACCTACCTCTGTAAAACGCAAGCATGCTAAGATCAACTTGCCTCAGTATCAACCTTTTGAGGCAAGGAATCCTGACAACTACGCCAATCAGATGAGTACCTCTCTTTATACTCATGGAATCGAACGTTTACGAAATCGGAATCATGTTCCAAATGTCATCTATGAGTATATCCCTGCTACTTCTTCTCGTCCCATTGTCTCTGATCTTCGGGATCATCTCAGGCAAAAACGGAATATCACCCCCAGTTCTCCCAAACAATCACAAATTCATCATTGCAATCATCCTCACGAAGTGGTTATCAAATGTTGTTGCCAAACAACCAAACGTTCTATCTTCGAGCGTCTGACTTTCCCTTCTGTTGATCAAAAGAGTGATGATGAAGAAGAGGTAATGTTTGCCTCCGTCAACATGACTTCCAGAGACTCTGGGGGTAGAAAATCAAGCACGGAAAGACCCAGAGACCTAGCCAGCACTATCTTGACCGACTTAGAGAATCAGATGATGGTGTTTACCAGCATACTCGATCTCGAAGCCGAGAAACAATAGGTCAAAGGAATTTTCCTTACCGTGATATCTCTACCTCTCATGCTGGGGGTAGTTCTGACTATGCTGTCGACAGTGATAGCTCTGAACAAACTGTGTCATCTGTCATGGCACGAGAAGTGACAGCATACGTCGCTGAAGAACAAGATGCTTCTGGTTCCAACAATCAGAATCAAAGGATTATTGCACTAGAAGAACAACTGAAGACTATGGCCGAAATGATGGCTAAAATGCATGATGTTATTATGGCTCAGCATACTCCACCAGTCATAACTCCTGAACCATTGATTTCTTCCACTCCTCAGAATCCTGGTATGGGGGTATCACCTCCTCCAGTCACCACAGTACCAGTTCAGGTTACTCTTAGCCAAACTGGTGCTGGGGGTGATACTTACCATGCGGTTCCTCCTCCGGTCATTACCAATCAATCTAGCAATCCTCAATCTTCAGGGAATGCTAATGATGCTGTTGAACAATTGCGGAATCAATTTGAAGCCTATACACAAAGGGAAGGCTTACAACGGTTGGGCATTAAACAACCCTATCCCGCCGAATGGAAGAAAATACAGTTTCCACCAAAATACAAATTCCCCACCATTATGCAGTTCGATGGCACTTCATCTCCCAATCAGTATATTAATCATTTTGAATTGATGACTGATCCTCTTCAGCCTAATGATGCCCTTCTTACTCGGGTATTCGTCAGTTGCTTAACTGGCGCTGCTTATGACTGGTACCGAAGTCTACCAGACGGATGTATCACTTCTTTTGCTGGTTTCAAACAGATGTTCCTTGAACGATTTTATGAAGGCGTCAACGACATGACCATGTCAGCCCTCATTAAAATTAAACAAAGAAATAATGAGCCTGCTGAGCAATTTATCGAGAGGTTCCGTCGCGAAGCTCTCAAAATGCTAATGGGAACACCATCTGCTGTTACAATCGATACTTGCAAGAATAATCTCTTGCCAATTATCAGTATGTGGACAGGGGCAACTCAATTCCAGGATTGGCCTTCTTTCATTATTAATGCTAAGGCAGCAGAACTCAGCGCTGAAAAATTCAAGACATTGGGGGTTCACATGAATCCTGACCAAGGCGATCATAGCTCAAACTCTAACAACAATCACCAAAATAACAAGAGGGGTAAAGATACATCTACTCCTAAAGAAGCTTTGGCCATAAATCTAAAGAATAAAGAAGCACTGGTTGTCAATGTTGCTCAATCTGCACATACTCCATCACAACAACCTCAAAGAGCACCACGTCCTAAAGAAGAGTACTCTTTCGATGAAGATGACATCATGGGTATCTTTGAATGTCTTACAAAGAGCAACAAACTGCAATTACCCGACCCTAAAAGGGCGGAAGAGGTTGGTAAGACTGACCATCCAAAATATTGTGTCTATCACAGGTTTGTTGGACATCCTACTCGAGCATGCTACGTGCTCAAAGGCAAGATCCAAGAGCTAGTCAACGCTGGGGTTATCACTCATCAACAAGACGAAAAGACTGTGACCGCAAACATGGTCTCAGTTCAATTTGGAGACTTTCCTCCTCTGATGGTGCAAGACGGCGTCATTCCAATCCCCAAAGCTACTCTTGAGATTGAGAATCTCCCTCTTTCTCAGAATAAAGGCCTTGTTCCATTATCTCTTGATAATGGTGAAATTATGTGGATCCATCCTGATCTCGCTTCAGAGTTTGAAGACTCATCTTCCAAGAAGAAAGATCGTTCTAAAGGCAAGATAAAGACTTGCAACATGGTGTCCTTCGACCCTACAAACGAAGAAGAGATCTTGATCGGCACCAGATCAGGAAAAACATATCAACGGAAAGTCCCAGAAGCTCCAGAGTCTTCTTCGGAGTCTGCTCCAACACAACCTGCATCTATTGAGGAGAATCCTTCTGCATCTGCACCAGTAGTGGTGTCTATTCCTCCCAAATCTACTGTAGTAGACAAAGGCAAGCAACAAGTCCGCTTCGACAAACCTCTGAAGAAATCATCACTCACAGGATTTGAGAAGCCTTACAATTTCGATATTTTAGTTCAATTAGCTAATACACCAGCCAGATTGTCAATCTTCGAGCTCTTGCGTCTTTCCAGAGAGACTCGGGAAACTCTAAGTGAAGCCCTGATGCAAGCAGAAACCTGCTTGACTTTCCTCAAGAAGCTGGAAGCAGAACCAGTTTCTTGCCTACACTGCCACAGTGTTCTGGACTTGATGCCGAACATCACTTTTACGCAGGACGATATGCTGCTAGAAGATAATCGACATGACCGTCCTCTATATTTTATGGGCTATATCGATTCCATGAAGGTTGATCGTCTATTGATTGATCCTGGGTCCGCTCTCAGCATTATGACGAAGACTATGCTAGATACACTGAAAATACCTGTGCATAGTCTTTCTGTTACCATTACCACCATTCTGGGATTCAACCAAGGTAAAAGCGAACCTTTGGGCAAGATTCGCCTAAAACTACAAATAGGCAATCTGCGCACTAAGGTTACCTTTTATATCATCGACAACCATGGCTGCTCATACAATGCTATTCTGGGGAGACCATTCCTGCATGAACATAACATCGTTCCTTCCACTCTTCATCAATGTTTTAAATACGTTGATGACAATGGAGAAGTCCATAAGGAGGTGGCTGATCTCCATCCCTTCAAAGGAGTTGAGGCATATTGCAATGACTCTCGCATGTATAAAAAGGAATTCATGAAGATTGTTCTGTCTCTTGACACAGAAGAAGATCAGGAAGCAACGTCCAGTGAAACCCTCATCATACCTGTTAAAGGGCGGGTTTCTTATCCTCAGTCCTCTAAACTATTGGCTATTCACTTGCCAATTCAGAAACAGCCAACTGATGATGATTAAAGGGAGCTCACCTCCTCTGAGCCTCTTGTTATTGACTTACGTCGTAACAAGATAAAAAAGCAGCTCACTTCCTTTGAGCCACTTGTTATCAAAGACAAGGAAAATAGGGAGCTCACCTCCTCTGAGCCGCTTGTTATTGACCTCCGTCGTAAACAAGTCTAAACTTCCTTCAAGTTCTTCCTCTCCTCCTCTTGTAATCAATCTGACCAAGTCTGCTAAGGCTAAAGGTCCTGTTGTAAATACCACTGTGTATATCAATGAAGATGTATCTCCTTTCCAGTATACTGATGTCATCTACTATACTAAGTATTATTTGGAAATGTTAGATAGCTTCCAATCATTCACAATGGGAGTTGTGCAAGCTCTTCAGACGGAAGTCTCAAATGATCGGCCAGAGAAGTCCTGCTTTATTGTTCCTTCTCGAAAGAAAGGCGAGAATCCAATACTTTTTAGTAAAGGACCAGAACAAAAGTTCAGCTATACGGATGACAGCAAAGTTAACGATACTGGACCTATTCAGCATCATCGTTACAGTCAGCAGTGCAAAGACATCCTCCGAAAGATGGGCTACGACTTCAAAAGTGGCCTCAACTACGGCAAAGGAAGGCGAACTCCTGTTCGTACAGCTGTTCCATATGGAAAGTCTGAAATGTACTACAGCAGGACTAACAGAGGGCTCGAATATGCTTCTCTGCAAGTGTTATCCCCAGCAGTCTCTAAATCTGATAGTGACGAGCGCTCCAATTCTTCTGATTCCAGATCATGGGATTCTGACACCAGTATTGGTCAAATTCATCGATTGACTATATCTTCTAAATGAACATCCTATACAAAATTATCCGATGGTTCATCCCGTTCATCATCATCATTTGACGGTTCATCCCGTTCATCATCATCATCTGACGGTTCATCCCGTTCATCATTATCATTTGACGGTTCATCCCGTTCATCATCATCATCTGACGGTTCATTCCGTTCATCATCATCATTTGACGGTTCATCCCGTTCATCATACCATTTGACGGTTCATCCCGTTCATCATCATCATTTGACGGTTCATCCCGTTCATCATCATCATCTGACGGTTCATCCCGTTTATCATCATCATCTGACGGTTCATCCCGTTCATCATCATCATTTGACGGTTCATCCCGTTCATCATCATCATCTGACGGTTCATCCCGTTCATCATCATCATCTGACGGTTCATCCCGTTCATCATCATCATCTGACGGTTTATCCCGTTCATCATCATCATTTGACGGTTCATCCCGTTTATCATCATTTGACGGTTCATCCCGTTCATCATCATCATTTGACGGTTCATCCCGTTCATCATCACCATTTGACGGTTCATCCCGTTCATCATCATCATTTGACGGTTCATTCCGTTCATCATCATCATTTGACGGTTCATCTCGTTCATCATCATCATTTGACGGTTCATCCCGTTCATCATCATCATCTGACGGTTCATCCCGTTCATCATCATCATTTGACGGTTCATCCCGTTCATCATCATCATCTGACGGTTCATCCCGTTCATCATTATCCCGTTCATCATCATCATTTGACGGTTCATTCCGTTCATCATCATCATTTGACGGTTCATCACCGTTCATCATCATCATCTGACGGTTCATTCCGTTCATCATCACCATTTGACGGTTCATCCCGTTCATCATCACCATTTGACGGTTCATCCCGTTCATCATCATCATTTGACGGTTCATCCCGTTCATCACACCATTTGACGGTTTATACCGTTCATCTTCATCATTTGACGGTTTATCCTCTTCCTCACATCATCCGGTGGTTTATATTCCTCCATAAAGAATTGAATTCAATCAGTCTTGAAAAATGAAGATTCATCATTCGGATATTCATTAAATGTCTGAAACGTGAGGTTAATCCTTCCAGATTGAGCAGACAGCTTAGCCTATGCGCAACTTGATTTGATTTTCAAAATTCAAAGTATTTCGAAATTTTCAATAAAATCAACTTTCGAAAACTTTGAAGGGGGTCTTGTAGGTAAAAAAAATCAAACTGCGCCTAGTTGACTGCTTAAAGACAAACTGTGCATAATTCATGAATCTGGGCAGACTGCGCCTAGTTTTCCGTCAACAGGGCAGACTGAGCCTAGTTTTCAGCCAGCTAGCCAAACTGCGCCTAATTCATGAATCTGGGCAGACTGCGCCTAGTTTTCCGTCAACAGGGCAGACTGTGCCTAGTTCTCAATCAAACTCAAATAGCGCCTATTCAGTACTCAGAGAGCGTAGCACTCGAGGAAGATATGATAGCTGTCTAGACAGATTGCACCTACATCGAAGAACCAGGCACTATCGACAGACTGCGCCTACTTTTGACTATATCAAGCACACTTTGCAGATTGCGCCTACGTCTCAGTGAAGAAGGCGCAGTTCAATACAACATCAATTCAGAGCTTACCACGTGTCCCTGAAACAGGCGCGCTTTGACTAAATCAACGCCTAACTACCACTCTACATGTCCAACACGTGTCCCACTAACTGTACACGACCAAGCGCATGTCAATCAAATAATGCCACGTGTCTAGAGCAGTTGGTGCACGTTCGTGATAATGGAGTGAAAACAGGCGCAGTTTGTCATACGTGCTCAAAACAGGCGCAGTTTGTCATACGTGCTCAAAACAGGCGCACTTCAACCAGGCACTCTCCAGAATAACTGCCCAAAACAGTTATTTCAGAACTCTATAAATAGAGTTTCGTTTCCATTCAACAGAGGGGAGATCAGAGAGATCAGATTACACACAGAGAGATTATTCTCTTCAGAGAATCCAGGAGTTCTTGCTAAAGTGCTGCTGCGTTCTTCAGAGGCTCTTCGCCTTCAGTTCATCAGAGGCTTCCTGCCTTCGTTCCATCAGAGGCTTCCTGCCTTCAGTCATCTTCAAAAGCTTTCGTCTTCAAAAGTTCACATCGTCCAAGGGATAAAGCGATCGTCATCCAGATCGGATTCCTATAGTTGTACTTTCCCAGAATTCTTGTAATATTCTTTACAAAGTTTGTGAAATAAAGATTATACATTTGTTTTTGCAAACATATATATATATATATATATATATATATATATATATATATATATATATATATATATATATATACACACATACTCATGTATATATTTACACATTCATACGTATATAATTATATAACTCTATATATAATTATCATATTTATCTGACAAAAATAATATAACCAATAAAATAATAATATTAAATAACAATCTCAATAAAATAATACTAATAATAATAACGAAGTTCAACAAACCAATAATGGTGTATATTCCATCATGCACCGCCTAATAATTCCAAAATGTACAAGGGCCTATTTTATACAAACGTCACTGAATATCATTAATAATAATATTTATAATATTAAACTAAGAATACTTAGAGAATATTATTAGATCACTAATATGGAATACAACACAATCATTCCAAATTCCATCAACACGATTGTCATTGGACGTGTCGCATGACTACATGGGCTCAGGCTCAGTTCGGGTCCAGTCTGGACTAGTTCGGTACAACCGGGTTCCCTAAAACTCAATAATATAACTAAATAATAAATAAAAACTTCGGTAAGGGTTAAGTCGCAACTTGGCCTGGTTTTCCTAGTTAGAACAATCATATGACTCGGCCTTCCCCTACCATGGCTAAACACTAGTCAAGGCATGCTACTGCGCTATCCGTGCCATGATTCCTAGTCGTCTTGTACTCCAATTCTTAACCATGGCTAAAACCATCTACCGTAATAATTAACTAAATAATTATTTATAAAAATCTAAAAATCACCATTTCAATAAAAATAAATAATCACAAAATATTTTAAAAATTCCGGGAAGGGAGGCTACAAGTCTACAGCTAGGCACAGCATTTTGCCATGCGCTCTCAAACAGGCGCATCTCGCCATGCGCTCTCAGCCAGGCGCATTCCTTCAGCAGCTCAGTTATGTGCATCCCTTCAGCAGCTCAGTTATGTGCCGTCCTTCAGCATCCCAGTCAGGCGCATCATGAAGTGTCAGCATATACGTCATCAAATGCTTCGACTAATAAAGCATTTATTGAGCAGAACGAGGGTGACAATCAACCCTCTAGCTGGAGGAAGATCTCCCTAAACCAAGGAAGAGGAGAGCACCGCAAATCAACCTGCGGCTAAAGGAGCAGCTTTCGACCCAACCAGAATGGGCAACACCCACTCTAGCAGAAGGAGGAGCTCTTCCAAAGCCCAAAGAAGATGATCGGGGCACCGCAATTCCGATCTGCGGCTCTTCCAGTATAACGGAGACGAGGCTCGAGCATCCTGATCTTTGGATGCAACATGCACCTTCTGCCTGCCTCAGAAGCCCTCGACTCCGACTTTTGGATGTAACAGTCACCTTCAAGTGCATCAATGAAGACAATGCGCTGTATTTTCACCCTCGGGAGCATCTCATCAACAGAATGTGCTCGAGTAAACAAGTTCATTTCGGGAGGACGTGAGAGAATGAGAAGCAAACCCTCTCCATGCCACTATTTATAGGCCGGGCAAATCAAAACCATGCGCCAAGTGGCTGGCTCTCCGAATCCCGTGCAATAAATTTGCATTAAATGGTGATGAACCTGACACTACGAATTCAGCTAAATCAAGAACGGCTATTTAAAGCACTCGAAGAACGTAACAGTCGGGACAATAAAGACGTGTCATGCAAAGTGGATGCGTCGGCCAGACCGCGCATCGTGCTGACGCGCCCAGCTCCCATCAAAGGATGCGCCCCCATGCATCCCCATGCGCCTAGTGGAACGCCGATCGATGCACCCACTCAACAAACCCATCACCTGTCAAAAGAACATTAAATGCTGAAGTCTGACAGAGTTGGCAGCACGTCCCCCGAGGACTGAACTTGACAACTTTTGCAGAAGATAAAGCGTCACCGACGTCAGCATCATCATTGCTTCCCTTCGGCGGTTACAAGCCACGTGGCCGCCCAACCAGTTCGTATGCGCCTCCGCAGCCATGCGCCCAAATCTCTGGATGCGCCTCAAAAGCCATGTGCCTCAGACTTTTCTCTGATCCCTAAAGACAGAAGTAAAGTCACTACTGAAGCCCTGTATACGCCTCAAAAGCCATGCGCCCCAAATGGTTCGTGACTCCTAAAGGTTGCGAGCCAAAGTCTCCTCATGCGCCCAATCCCAGGCGCATCCTATCAGATCACTCCCCACCAAATCCGATTCGAGCCATGGACCGACGACACGCGTCCTTTGACTTGATTCAGCCTATGAAGGGGTGCTAATCACCCAAGATCTCAGCAACTGAAAGATCTTCTCCGTTGCTACGTGCCAGCTCTGTCGCAGCCTACGACAGCAACGAGAAGAGTTCAACTCCTTAATCAGGGCGCATCGCCTATGCGCCTCCATCAGCAACTACCACGTGGCGTCCCCACGTACAGGCGTATCCTACATGTGGGCATGAGCAGCCAGCCTACAAAGCTATAAATAGAGGGATCATTTCCTTCTTTCACAGACACATACAGACAGAGACACATCGTGCAACCATCGACAACACATAGAGAGAGGCAGATACAGACACTCGACGTCTTCTTCCTCTCCGCAAGCACTTACACCTAGAGCAACCCAGATCTTCAGAGAACCGAGAACCTTCGTCAGATCGTCAATGGAGTCAACGTATTACCATTCGCTCCATCGACATAAGGGACCCAGATAAACAAAAGTGTACTCCTAGGACTACATCTAAGTCCTACATTGTAACACTGTTCTGTTTGTATTGAAATTACATCAAAAGATTTTAATGGCAAACAAGCTGGCGACTCTACTGGGGACCTCTTTCTCCTCCGCCGAGAAAGCTGTGTCGCAATCTGACAATGTAAAGGTGGGCTCCTCCAACAAGACGCTGGTCCTATGCCTCAATCAACATGCGTATGAGGAGTTCATCTCTGAAGGCAACGCGAGTCCTTCGAAGCGGCTGCCGAAGCCGAAGAAGACTCGCCAAGTCTGGGTGCACAAGGTCGACGCCTCTGGCACCACCATCGAAGGGGATGCACCAATGCAGCCATCCCTTCCTGCTGACGTCCTCAGCAACCAAGATGCGCCCACTGGTGCAGCACATCTCTCGGTGAAACATGTGGCTGACTATATTCTCCAGCCATCTCCCTCTCAGGCGAGGAAGATGCGTCGACGGAGCAGAGACGCAGCTAATGCCCCACGTATTACCTCTGATGCACCGCAGAAGGTCTCTATCTTTGACAGACTCACTCGCTGTAGTAGCAAGGAGAATTTGGACTCTGAGTACTACGCGCCCCAGCGGGCTAGTACGAAGAAGTCCAAGGCAGCACGGGCCATGCGCCTCAAACGTGCTATGCCGGCAGCAAACCAGAAGCATGCGCTCACAATCAGGGGTACTGCTAATGGTAAGCTGTACAAGGTCGACTCGGGTGCTTCTGTACTGGAAAAGAGTCGACCTTCAAAGTCTTTGTCTCACTTGGGCGCATCTGTTGCGTTCGCAACCGAGTCGAGCAAGGCAAACCCTGTGGTCTTGAACTCTCGCGCCTCCTCTAGTTGTGCGTTTGAGGTTCATTCAAGTCACTGTAAATGTTGTTCCCCCACTTCTGATCTGAGCACCTGTTTGGTTTTGGATCAGGGGGCGCAGCATTCACTTGACCACCCCGACGCTTGGCCTTGCCATGCGTCTGATGGGGGTGCGAAGGTGGCACTCTCCTCCAACGATCTGCGTAATGTGATCACTCACAAACGCCGGTCAGGAGAGTCGACTGACAAGCACAATACGCCCCTCACAGGGCACGCCTGTGCTGTAGTCACCATCAACTGTTGTTGCAAAACAGCAGTCCCGCCACCAAGGCAGTCGGTGGTCCAGCGGCTGCAATCACCAACACCTCTCCGACGTCGCCTCGGAAAGAAAGTGTCAATTGAAGAGGAACCAGAGGTTGCTTCATGCAACGTGATATCTAATTCCTCGTCAATCCGAAAGACGACCGGCCATTCCTCGCCCTCGTCCATGAGTCAGCCGAGGAGAACCAAGACAACTGTTCCATCCTTTGGAGTGTTCGAAGGCACTCGGAGGAGAAGGAAGATCCTGGAGGAAGCTGGGGGTAGTCAAGCCCTTGTTGATCCTCCTTCTGAAGATGAAGATACCCTACAGAGCACAACTGGGATGGAAGTCAACCTCCCGGATGTTGCTAGGGGTAGTCTAGCCCCTGTGGACCTGCGTCTCGAAGACGAAGAAGTCCTCCAAGACAGAACTGGAGGTAATCAGGCCCTCGCGAATACTTCTCCCGAAGACGAGGGTGTCCTCCAAAATACGGCTGGGGGTAGCCAGGCCGAAACTCCAGGAGAGGCAACTCCCCTACAAGAGAGCGAGGCCGAAAGCAAAGCCTCAACTGATCCATCCGACTCCAGCCGTGTCATGACAATATACATGACTGGGGGTGATACCGAGCCAGATGCGCCGCCAGCAGACCACGTCCAGCGCATGGATACCCTGGAGGGAGGGATCAAAACCCTCTCTACCTCCATGCAAATACTGACTCAAGCAGTGTTCGAGATACGGTCAGCTTTGGCCAGGGTACCTTCTACCGGTCCTGACCCAGGGGCCAATGGAGAATCAAGTGTACCCCTTCAACGGGTATCCTTGGATACGGATTGCCGCAAAGCACCTCGGACGTCAGAGCCATCAAATATTCAACTCCAGGCTGTACCACCTTCCCCGACTCCCAGTTCTACGAAAGACGTGGTGGAGATGATCAGGGACTTGCGCGAGCGCTTTGAGTCCAAGAATAGACAAGAGGAGCGCCAAAAGATGGACATCCCCCAACCTTATCCCCTAAAATGGAACAAAGTGGTTTATCCTCCTAAGTATAAACCACAAACATTGACACCGTACGATGGGAAGGACTCTCCGTGCCGCTATCTGACGTACTTCCAGTCCTAAACGGGATATCTCCCGAAGGAGGATGTACTACTCACCAGCATATTTGTCGGGGTACTGAACGGAGTGGCGTACGACTGGTACTGCAGTCTCCCAGATAACTCCATATCTTCCTTTGATGACTTGACGCGTCTCTTCCTCGACCGTTTCTACGACGGCGGGAAGGACATGACAATGGCATCCCTCATAGAGATACGCCAGAAGGAGAAGGAAACAGTTCGAGTATTCATCGAACGCTTCCGACAGGCCTACTTCAGACTGCCCTTGGGCATGCCAGAACACGCACTCATCTCCTCCTGCAGCATGAACATGCTGCCTGCAGTCAAACTCTGGCTCAACTCTACTCCCCCTCCCGACTGGAGTTCCTTGATCATCGAAGCCGAAGCAGCAGAGAAGAAGGCATCTAATGCTCGCCTTCTGGGAGTCAGTTTCCCTGCCTTTAAGGATAAAGAAAAACGGCCTGCAGCCAGCAACCCTCGATGAGAGGCGAAAGGGAAACAGGCGTTGACTGTCAATGCCTCCAAAGGTGCATCAGCACCCACTCAAAAGCCTCCACTTGCACCAAGGCCAAAGGAGGTTTATTCTTTCAACGATGAAGACACCCTGCAACTCTTTGAGATACTGAAGCAGGGTGACAAGATCAAATTGCCGGACCCGAAGCGTCTCGACGAGGTTGGAAAAGTGGACAATCCGAGGTACTGTCACTACCATCGGTTTGTCGGACATCCAACCAAGGACTGCTACATCCTCAAAAACTACATCCAGCGCATGATCAATGCGGATGTTATCTCCGTCGACTACGAGGAGAAAATGGCTTCGGCCAACCTGGTGTCACTTCAATTTGGCACCTTGCCGCCAACTACAATACAAGATGGCATCGTCCCCATCCCTAAGGCGACAATGGAGGTGGTTAACTTACCACCTACTCTTGACAACATGAGTGGACTCACCCCGCTCACCATATCTCGGGGAGAGATCTTATGGGTTCACCCTGATCTCGTCGTCGAGGTTACCCAATCGGAGGTGCGCTCTGCCTCCAAAACTAAAGGCAGGAAGATCAAGTCTTGCCGCATGGTCTCTTCCTCCGCAGAAGAGGCTCTTCCTGTACAGATGCGTTCACATCAGAACGCCCAACCCGACGAAGCTTCCGTCGAGGTGGTGCCTCCCTGCACCATCCCTACTGCCCAGGAAGAGGGCCCATCTAAGCCCCCAGCAGCCAATAAGCAGAAGCATGTAGAGGCTCGTTTCGACAGGCCTCTGCGAAAGGAGAATGCTTCGGGGCTAGCCAAGCCCCACAACTTCGACATACTGGCACAACTTGCCAGTACTCCCGCCCGCCTATCTCTGTTTGAGCTTCTTCGCCTTTCTAAGGACACTCGTGAAGCTCTCTGTGAAGCCCTGAAGGATGCTGAGTCCTTTATCAGTCAGGTCAAGCAGCCTGAAGATCTTCCGACTACATGTGCGCATTGTCAATATACAGATGAAGTTATCCCCAACATAACCTTCACCCAACAAGACATGCTGCTTAAGCACAACCGACACAACAGGCCTCTGTATTATACAGGGTATATCGGTTCCGTCAAGGTGAAGCGAATTCAGATCGATCCGGGGTCTTCCCTCAGCATCATCCCGAAGACGCTGCTCTCAACACTGGGGATCCCAATGTACCGTCTGGCGCCCTCCAACACCACAATCAGTGGCTTTAATGCCAGCAAGAGTGAGCCGCTGGGCAAAATACGGCTGAAGTGTCATATTGGTAACCTCAGAACCGAGGTCACTTGCTATGTCGTGGACGCCGATGTCAACTACAACCTCCTACTGGGTCGTCCATGGCTGCATGAGTACATAGTAGTACCTTCTACACTCCACCAATGTATGAAATATGTGTCCACCAATGACATCATCTGGACGGAGTTCACTGACATCGACCCTTTTAAGGAGGTTGAAGCCTACTTCACTGATTCTAACTTGTACAAATCACCTGACGAGGAGGAAGCCAATGATGCTGACGATGAAGCAGAAATGGCAGCAGAGCCCGACATGAAGCCAGAGATGATTCCTGATGCTCCTCTAAAAATTTGACTCAAAGGGAAGCCGCCTCAGACGTTGCCTCCCATGAGCATCAAGCTACCTGGAAAAGCACCAACTGCTCTAGGTAGAACACCTACTGAAGCTCCCTTAAAGATACGGCTCAAGGAAAAGCCGCCTCAAATATCGGCTCCCCTTGTGGCAAAACTACAGGGGAAGGCACCTATCACCGAAGGCGCAGTTGAGGCACCTCTGAAGGTACGTCTTAAGGGCAAGCCGCCGCGATCATCTGTCTCATCCAAGCTGTCGGAGAAGGCCCACATAGCCCTCTCGGACCCCAAGATCAAAGCTGTGGTGGACTCTCCCGATCCAACCCAAGTACTCACAGATGAAGAGCTAGGGGAATATATCTCTGCTGATGTAGATGCACCCTCTCTGGACAATGTAATTTCGCGGGACAAAATCTCGTGTTTCATCAATAATAGAGTGTCTTTTAATTATTCTAGTCTTCCACATTGGAATGCCATGTATACATTAGATAACGCTATACGGTCGTTGCAAACACAAATAACGACCGTCCATCATGTAAATCGAGTTGTCCCGTCCGAAGGGGTCTGTTTTGTAGTCCAACCGCAGAATCGAGATGAAGAATCTATCATCTTCGGCAAAGTCGAGCGTCATTAAGACCTCCTGCCACTCAAGCAAGAACCAGATGCCGGTAGAATACAAGTCTATCGGTACACAGACAAGGCAAAGTACCTCATCCAAAAGATGGGTTACGACCTAAAAAGCAACAAAGGCCTGAACTACGGCAAGGGTCGACGTCTTCCTCTCCGGCTTCCAACACCTAAAGGAAAGCCGCAGGACTACTATCATCGAACTTGATGGGGGGTGGGCTACGTCACGCCGCCGTCAACACCAGAGAGTTCGGAGGCAGAAGAAGTAGAACATTCTCACTCGTCCGAAGCATCAACTTGGGATTCCATCAACTTGGGATTCCGATACCAGTATCGGCTCAGTCTTCAAGAGAGTGCTATCAGCCAATATGACAACTGCATAATCTTAAGAAGATGAAGGCGAAGACCAAACGCCAGAATTCTTCGAAGAAGAACCCTGGGCTCAACGCCTAGGAGAACAGTGGGAGTCTCGTTTTGAATTATGTGAACCCCCAACCGAAGATGAAGTCGAGCAGATCGACCTTGGGGATGGATCTTCTTCCAAACCTATCTTCATCAGCAAAAGCCTAAAAGGAGAAGATCGAGAATCTTTAATCCAGCTGGCTAAAGAATATATCGATGTCTTCGCCTGGAGATTCGAAGATATGCCGGGACTTGATCCCTAGATCGCGATGCATAGGCTTAACATCTTACCTGATGCCAAGCCTATAAAGCAACAACAACGACATTTTATGTCACTACCACATTTCTAGTTTGAGGATATTTTTGTAATCATTTGAATTTAGTATATTTTATTAGGAATTTTTAAATGAATTAATTGAATGGGTTAATTTAAATACTAATTTAATTATTGTCATGTGATTTTGGTTAGCCTAACCTAGATTGGACCTAACCTAGATGGGTCATAACTAATTTAGTGAGCCACTTTGAGAATTAGATGGTTTTGGTTAATGGGTTAAGTCAAGTTAGTTATGGTTAAGTGATTTGCAAAAGACTAGGAAAGAACCCTTTATTCTAGGCCATCCATTTCCCTTGATTCATTCCTAGCCCTAGGATGTAATCTAAAAACCCTAACCCAAACTAATAAGACCAGCCAAGACCCCCCCTTGCCTATATAATGTCTCCATAGGTTTTTGTGCCTCTTTTTAATTAGTTCTTCATTTCCTAAAGAATTGGTAAGCCTTCATTTAATTTTCTTCATAGTTTAATGAATAGGACTCCATTTTATTTGGAATTTCTTCCATTGTGATCTAATCAACGTTCTCTTGCTAATTGTGGAGTCCAATCACAGTTTTAAATCAATTTGAAGGAATTGGGTGAGCTTTTGGAGGTTTATTTTGAAGAGCTTTTGTGTGGAAGAACACATAGAGGTAAAATCCTATTCACTCATTAAAACTAGGTTTTCCTTACATTAACACCTAGCCCTAGGTGTCCTGATTCTGTAGGATTAGGTTTCGTTCCAATTCGTATCCTGTACGTGTCCGTATCGGACACGTATCAGTGACTGTGCAAGTGTTTGACGAAATGCCTCAATGGGCATTTCGTATTAATTTTCAATTTGTATTTAAATAGAAATTATCATTTTGATGTCGCTTACACATTTGTGTTGGACTGGGGTGAATTTGAGTCATCTCCGAGTCACACAGGACTCACGGACACGCCTGCGCGTGCGCGGACAGCAATGTCCTGCTGCTCGTGGGGGCTAATGCGGACACGTGGACGCATGTCATTTGACATGGAGCTCGGGGCAGTGTCTGACACGACACTCCCCAAGTCTCGTGTCACTTGGTTGTGTGTCGGGTGCGTGCGGACACGTGCACATGTCACTCGAGCTCGTGCAGTCTCGTGTGTGCGTGTGCATTGGTTTGGAAACATCCGTGTCTGGTTTCTGGACACGAAATTGAGTGTATGATACGTGCACACACTAAATATTATTTACCAACCCTTTTCATGGATTATTAAATGTTATTTCAATGTCGAATGGGATTTTCCCAATTTTTGATACTGTTGAGTATCAGTGATAGAATTTACTGTTTGTTCCCTGTTTCGATTTGCAGTTAATGGGTTAATATCATGTATTATGTTATGTTTAAATTACTACACATTTAATATCATGTTTAGGATGTAGGGGTTTCATTTTGGGTTTTAATTGTTGAATAGAAGTTTAAATTACAGGGAAGGGAAAAACCTGATTGTTCACTGATACATGTGCTCTGAAAAAAAACTGAGATGGTTCCTATTTGATTTGATTTCAATTTTGTTATCAGCTGTTATTATATCTTACATGTTATCTAGCCTATGATTGGTTGATTTTCACAGAAGACACCATGTTTTAGTTTAACTTCTCAGTTTGGATTAAATTCATAAATGAACTGCATGTTATGGTTCCTGTTTTTGATAGATGGAGTATCAGTCCCCTCTATTTAATTCAAATGGTTCAAATCCTAGTTTCTATGATAACTTACACCTATTTTATATATGTTATATAGGAGTTATGTGTTGGTTTCATGTGGGGATATCATCGGGTTTGAATGCTAATTATGGTTCTTCGAAATCCTGAGAATAAATTGTGAACTGCAACCTGAGATTTTGATTGCCTAAGAACACTGAGTTTATTCTCAGTTTCAGTTCGAATGGGATTCTATATTGAAGGTTTACTGTTGTATTTTCCATTCACTCACACACTCAAATTCCTGTCATACATATCCTGCACTGTTGTGTTTTCAGTCACATAATTTCCTTTTTCCTGCTAACACCTTGTTCACAATCACAACATCTGAGAACTTATTTACTTAAGCTACACACACTGGAACACACAGGTCTTCCTGGAATACACACACACCCTTCACTGATTTTCTGATTTTCCTATACACAGACATTTCTCTATACATTACACACACATTATGATTTCAGAATTTTACTCTTCTTTTAACCCCTGTTTCCCCTCATTCACCCTACACACACACAAGCATTCATGTACACACACACACACCTAAGTTCCTGTCACACAGGGACAGCCCCACCCTCATACTCTCACTCACAGTTCACACTCTCACAATCTCTATCTCCTATTTTTCCTAAACTAAATATATGTATTATATATATATGTGTATGTGTGTTTACTATATATATGTAATATATATATATATATATATATATATATATATATATATATATATATATATATATATATATATATATATATATATGTGTGTGTGTGTGTGTGTGTGTTATGTATTAAATTAGGTAAATATATCAATATGTGTAGTATTTTAGATATAGGTAAAGTCATGTAGTCATGTATTATGGGTTGGCCTATAGGCAAGATATAGCCTATAGCTTGTGTATGTCTGTTTGACTAGAGAGTCTATATTAGACTTGTTTAGCCTTGTTTAGACTAGTTTGGGCTAGTTAGACCTAGAATGACTTGTTTGACCTAGTTTGGACTTGTTAGACCTAGTTTGACCATAGTTGACCTAAGTTTGACTTCTTGGTTGACCAGGGTTGACTAAGAGTTGACTTTGGACTAGTTTGACCTAGACTCATGTAGAATACATTGTAGTGCTTATCTTTACCATTCTGGACTTGTTGTGACTTGTGCTGTTCTAAATAGGAGCCAGACACCACTCCTCGGACAGTACTTTTCAGTTGGACACTCAGATACCAGGCGAGTACATTCTCTGATCATTTCATATCCTGCTTAGAATTATTTTCTGCATTAAATTACTTTACTTCTTACTATCACGTTGGTCATACGGATTGGTACTATATGGATCCCTTCTTGAGATGTTATCCTTAGGAAGCATCAGGTACTACATGTTCTGTGCGTTTCACTTACATGGCGTATCACTATGCTTCATTGGTTCTTTGATCACTTGTGACATATACTCTTATGATCACAGAGTCTCCTAGAAACCTTATCCCATTTACTGGGTATCCTAGAATCTCATAGAATCCCCATTTATGGGACATCCATGTATCACCCTTCGGGGGCCTTTGCATGGAATCATATCATAACCTGGTTGGATCCTTGTGTATTGATTGGGGGTACGGGGGAGTAGAAGTAGACAAGTGAATAATACCCAAGTAGTATCTCATCAGAATCTTTCTATAGTGTCTTATCAGAATCTCCTATGCCATTTATATGTCTATATTGTACTCTGACTCACTAGCCACTGTTAGTCTCTATTTATAGTAGATATTTCTATTACAGCTCTCTCTCTCTCTCTCTCTGTTTACATACTGCATTTCCTTCAGTACCTGTATCTTACTTTACTGCATGATTATATTTTCTAACCTGCTATGAACTGTTGAGATGTATTGTGCTCGCTCCTGTCCTGACTGGACCTGTTGAAAATATTATAAAGGACGAGGAGGAGGCCTGTGTGGATACCTTCTACGGGGCAGCCCTAGACGACACTTGCGAGCTGGACTCTCAGGAGGACCCAGCTCTAGCTGAGGACATCACCCCCACTGCCTAGACTAGTTTAGTTAGGCTTATCTTATTTTATGTTGTCTTGAGACTGTTTAGCTAGACTTTACTCCTGTTCAGAGATTCTGAGTTGTATATATTCTTTCGTATTCAGTAGCTGGAATTTATACTCTGGATATTTGCTGGGATATTATCTTAGACTACTTTATCATCTACATTTCCTTGAGTTCTATATCATATCGTGCTATCTCTTCCTTAGTTGTGATTGAGTTCATTTACTGCTATGTCACCCCCATTCGGGGAGTATAAACTGTGTAGAGTTATATTGTTAGATGTATGTTGACCTAGGACAGCGTTCTACCGCCGACACTGTGGCGTAGGCTAGACGTACCCATGTCTCGTGCCCTTACACTAGGGTGCGGGTCGTGACACGTTTTTAGTGGTGGCCCATGCAGGTCTAGACTAGAAGTGTAGTGGTATTCGAACTAGAGTATCACTACAGCCTGCAGTAGGATATAGGACATTAATTTTTAAGGTACTCAATCACATTAGGAAAAACTCTTTTATTTCCATCTAAATCCTTATTTTCAGCTGATCCTTTTGAATTTTAATTGTCAGCCCTTGTTATATCGCTTCTATCTCAGAAATTGATACTCTTTTTTGTCTATCTTCAGGATGGTAGAGACTCGATCGCAGCGTACCATTCATGGGGATGCTATAGAGGGGAATGCTACCTCTCAGCCAGTACAGCAGGGCCAGGGGACTGCAGTTCCTGCCATCTCTGCTCGTATTGAGACCTCGACAGCAGCAACAGGGGGTATGCCTCCACCGGCTCAGAGGCAGGACCCAGTCATCACAGAGATGCACTTCCGGCAGCTGTCGTCTACAAGATACGTGGATGCGACGTAGATGTTCACATACTTCCAGCTGTTCATGGACCGGCAGCAGGCTCGACAGGACCGGGGCATGGAGTTGGCCCTTACGACGGTTGCAGCTCGACCAGTGGTCCATCAGCTGAGGACACCGGGGATAGAGCAGTTCCAGGAGATTAGCCCCAGAGACTTTCTGGGGACAGAGGGGATACTACACGCTGATGAGTGGATCGAGCATATAGAGGAGATCTTCCGCCTGGCCCGGATACCAGCAGATCTCCAGATTGAGGTCGCAGCTAGACGGATGTGAGATCTTGCTCGCACCTGGTATCAGTCAGACCCCAGGGTGGGGGTGGCTGGGCAGACTTGGGAGGAGTTCAAGGGCTTCTTCAAGAAGAAGTTCTTCCCAGATTCAGCACTCAGAGCCTTGGAGTCGCAGTTCGAGAGCCTAGTCCAGGGGAGCCTTTCAGTGGAGGAGTACGCTGGGGAGTTCGGCCACCTCGGCAGGTTCGTAGAGGGCTTGAGCGAGTCGGCGAAGGCCCAAAGGTTCCGGAAGGGTCTAGTCAAGGAGGTCAAGTCCTTGACCAAGGGCAACAGGGATGCCACATTCGAGGAGATCTTGACGGGAGCCTTGTTGGCAGAGGATGATCTTGAGCTTAGGCTCAAGAGGAGGCGAGACCCAGTTGGAGGCAGCAGCAGTGGAGGCTAGGCCAAGAGGCCCCACTTTCAGCACCAGGAGCAGGCGATTCTACACCCCTTGATAGCAGAGTATATGGATGTTTTCCCAGAGGAGTTGCCGGGATTGCCACCAGACAGAGACAATGAGTTCTCGATAGACTTGGTTCCAGGAGCGGAACCCATCTCTCAGCATGTCTATCGAGTGAACAATAGTGAGCTGGTGGAGCTGAAGAAGCAAGTGGATAAGCTGCAGGACAAGGGCTTCATCCGCTTGAGTTCGTCGCCATAGGGTGCACCAGTATTGTTTGTGCCGATGAAGGATGGGTCAGTACGGATGTGTATTGACTATAGGGCACTCAACAACCTGACGATCAAGAACAAATACCCACTGCCGCGGATCGACGATCTTTTTGACCAATTGAACGAAGCTTGGGTATTTTCTAAGATTGATCTGAGGTCGGGATATCACCAGGTGAAGGTGAAGGGGAATGATATTCCCAAGACCGCTTTCAGGATGCGGTACGGGCAGTTTGAGTTTTTGGTTATGCCGTTTGGGCTAACCAATGCACCAGCAGTGTTTATGAACCTTATGAACAAGGTGTTCCACCAGTATCTAGATCAGTTTGTGATGGTGTTCATTGACGACATCTTGATATATTCCAAGACTGAGGAGGAGCATGAGGAGCATTTGAGGATCGTGCTGGAGACTCTCAGGAGGGAGCAGCTTTATGGGAAGCTCTCCAAGTGTGAGTTCTTCTTGGATCGGGTGGACTTCTTGGGGCATGTGGTGACTGGAGATGGTATCTCAGTTGACCCCAAAAAGATTGTAGCAGTTGAGGCATGGGCAGCGCCGACTTCAGTTGCAGAGATCAGGAGTTTCCTGGGGCTGGCAGGATATTATCGGAGATTTGTGCAGGATTTCTCTCGGGTTGCAGAGCCGTTGACTCGGTTGACCCGGAAGGATGCTGAGTATGTTTGGTCAGAGGAGTGTCAGACAGCTTTTGATGAGTTGAAGAAGCGGCTTACGACAGCTCCAATTCTGACATTGTCTTCAGGATCAGGTGGTTTCACTATTTATAGTGATGCTTCAGGGAAGGGGCTGGGTTGCGTCTTACAGCAGCATAGGAAGGTGATTACCTATGCTTCCAGGCAATTACGTCCCCATGAGAAGAACTATCCTATCCATGACCTGGAGCTGGCAGCAGTGATTTTTGCTCTGAAGTTGTGGAAGTATTATCTGTATGGAGAGAGGGTGGAGATTTCTACAGATCACAAGAGCTTAAAGTATGTGTTCACTCAGAAGGAGTTGAAGATGAGGCAGCGCAGATGGCTAGAGTTGATGAAGGACTTTGACATCCTACTTCAGTATCACCCAGGGAAGGCCAACGTGGTTGTCGATGCCTTGAGTAGGTATCCGACAGCCATGTGTTTGACCATGGATCGGCATTTGCTTGCAGACTTAGAGAGCCTTGGGATTGAGGTGATCATGCCCGGAGTGCAGATGCAGATGTGGGGCATACAGATTCAATCAGACTTAGTGGAGAGGATCAAGTCGGCACAGTTTGAGGACGATGCTCTACGGTGTCTCCGAGAGCAGGTTCGAGCAGGATTGCTGGAGGGCAAGTTTTCTCTTGCAGAGGATGGTGCCTTGAGGCACGGTTCCAGATTATGTATGCCCAGCGAAGATCTCAGGGAGCAGGTTATGCAGGAGGCCCACAGATCTCAGTACTCTATACACCCGGGTGCCAACAAGATGTACCGAGATCTGAGGGAGCATGTTTGGTGGTCCGGGATGAATCGGGAGGTGGCTCGCTTCATGGCTAGGTGTTTGGTCTGTCAGCAGGTCAAGACAGAGTGGCAGAGGCCCGGTGGATTGTTGCAGCCGCTGCCCAGTCCCGAGTGGAAATATGAGCATATCAATATGGACTTCGTATCAGGATTGCCGCGTACACCAGGAGGAAAAGACGCAATTTGGGTCATCGTTGACAGGTTGACCAAATCGGCCCACTTCTTGCCATTCAAGGTGGGTACGTCTACAGTGAGGCTGGCGGAGATGTATATACGGCAGATAGTCAGGATTCATAGGGTTCCGGTCAGCATCGTCTCAGATCGGGATAGTCACTTTACTTTTCATTTCTGGAGGAGTCTGCAGACCAGCTTGGGCACTCAGCTCAAATTTAGTACTACATACCACCCCCAGACGGACAGACAGTCAGAGAGGACTATTCAAACACTTGAGGATATGCTGCGGACATGCGTCCTAGACTTTGGAGGTTCCTGGGAGGATCATCTACATTTGGTGGAGTTTGCTTACAACAACAGTTTTCAGGCCAGCATCGAGATGACACCTTTCGAGACTCTGTACGGGCGTAGGTGTCGTATACCCTTATCTTGGGATGATGTTGGTGAGCGAGCTTTACTGGGGTCAGAGATGGTTGTTGACACAGCCGAGAAGGTGAAGCTCATCAGGGACAGACTTCGCGTGGCACAGGACAGACATCGGTACTGGGCCGATAGCCACCGGAGGCCCTTGGAGTTTGAGGTACAGATTAGAGTAGGGTTAGATTTAGGTTTGACTGTTTGTGTTTTTATTAATCATGTTTGTTTATCATAATTAATTGAGACCTTGCTTGTGATTAGGTCGGAGACCAGGTTTTCTTGAGGATATCTCCGACTCGTGGTACGATACGTTTTGGTGGTGGCGGGAAGCTTAGCCCGCGCTTCATCGGCCCTTTCGTTATCAGCGGGAGAGTCGGTGACGTGGCATACAGGCTAGACTTGCCACCTGTACTTGTAGGGGTCCACAACGTATTTTACGTATCACAGTTAAGACGGTACGTGGCTGACCCTAGCCATGTGCTTGATCATTCGGAGATTGAGGTTGGGCCTTCTCTCAGCTATCCAGAGCAGCCAGTGGAGATTCTGGATCGACGGGAGAAGGTTCTGAGGAACCAGGTGATACCTTTGGTACGCGTCGCATGGAGGCATCATTCTCCAGGAGAGTCTACCTGGGAGCGGGAGGATGAGATGCGCGAGCGTTACCCATATCTTTTTGGACCGTGAGGTATACTTTCTATCCTTTTCATCAGTTGCATTTTGCCTTTCAATTTCGAGGACAAAATTCTTTTAAGGAGGGTGGATTTGTCACTACCATATTTCTAGTTTGAGGGTATTTTTGTCATTTTTGTAATTATTTGAATTTAGTATATTTTATTAGGAATTTTTAAATGAATTAATTGAATGGGTTGATTTAAATACTAATTTAATTACTGTCATGTGATTTTAGTTAGCCTAACCTAGATTGGACCTAACCTAGATGGGTCATAACTAATTTAGTGAGCCACTTTGAGAATTAGATGGTTTTGGTTAATGGGTTAAGTCAAGTTAGTTATGGTTAAGTGATTTGCAAAAGACTAGGAAAGAACCCTTTGTTCTAGGCCATCCATTTCCCTTGATTCATTCCTAGCCCTAGGATGTAATCTAAAAACCCTAACCCTAACTAATATGACCAGCCAAGACCCCCCTTGCCTATATAATGTCTCCATAGGTTTTTGTGCCTCTTTTTAATTAGTTCTTCATTTCCTAAAGAATAGGTAAGCCTTCATTTAATTTTCTTTATAGTTTAATGAATAGGACTCCATTTTATTTGGGATTTCTTCTATTGTGATCTAATCAACGTTCTCTTGCTGATTATGGAGTCCAATCACAGTTTTGAATCAATTTGAAGCAATTGGGTGAGCTTTTGGAGGTTCATTTTGAAGAGCTTTTGTGTGGAAGAACACATAGAGGTAAAATCCTATTCCCTCATTAAAACTAGGGTTTCCTTGCATTAACACCTAGCCCTAGGTGTCCTAATTCTGTAGGATTAGGTTTCGTTCCAATTCGTGTCCTGTACGTGTCCGTATCGGACACGTATCAGTGACTGTGCAAGTGTTTGACGAAATGCCTCAATGGACATTTCGTATTAATTTTCAATTTGTATTTAAATAAAAATTATTATTTTGATGTCGCTTACACGTTTGTGTTGGACTGGGGTGAATTTGAGTCGTGTCCGATTCACACAGGACTCGTGGACACGCATGCGCGCGCAGACAGCAATGTCCTGCTGCTCGTGGGCTCGTGTGGGCTAATGCGAACACGTGGGCGCGTGTCATTTGACGTGGAGCTCGAGGCAGTGTCTGACACGACACTCTCCAAGTCTCGTGTTACTTGGTTGTGTGTCGGGTGCGTGCGGACACGTACACAGGTCACTCGAGCTCGTGCAGTCTCGTGTGCGCGTGTGCATTAGTTTGGACACATCCGTGTCTGGTTTCTGGACACGAAGTTGAGTGTATGACACGTGCACACACTAAATATTATTTACCAACCCTTTTCATGGATTATTAAATATTATTTCAATGTCGAATGGGATTTCCCCAATTTCTGATACCGTTGAGTATCAGTGATAGGATTCACTGTTTGTTCCCTGTTTCGATTTGCAGTTAATGGGTTAATATCATGTATTATGTTATGTTTAAATTACTACACATTTAATATCAAGTTTAGGATGTAGGGGTTTCATTTTTGGTTTGAATTGTTGAATAGAATTTAAATTACAGGGAAGGGAAAAACCTGATTGTTCACTGATACATGTGCTCTGAAAAAAAAAACTGAGATGGTTCCTATTTGATTTAATTTCGATTTTGTTATCAGTTGTTATTATATCTTACATGTTATCTAGCCTATAATTGGTTGATTTTCACAGAAGACACCATGATTTAGTTTAACTTCTCAGTTTGGATTAAATTCATAAAAGAACTGCATGTTATGGTTCCTATTTCTGATAGATGGAGTATCAGTCCCCTCTATTTAATTCAAATGGTTCAAATCCCAGTTTCTATGATAACTTACACCTATTTTATATATGTTATATAGGAGTTATGTGTTGGTTTCATGTGGGGATATCATTGGGTTTGAATGCTAATTATGGTTCTTCGAAATCCTGAGAATAAATTGTGAACTGCAACCTGAGATTTTGATTTCCTGAGAACACTGAGTTTATTCTCAGTTTCAGTTCGAATGGGATTCTATATTGAAGGTTTACTGTCGTATTTTCCATACACTCACACACTCAAATTCCTGTCATACATATCCTGCACTGTTGTGTTTTCAGTCACATAATTTCCTTTTTCCTGCAAACACCTTGTTCACAATCACAACATCTGAGAACTTATTTACTTAAGCTACACACACTGGAACACACAGGTCTTCCTGGAATACACACACACCCTTCACTGATTTTCTAATTTTCCTATACACACACATTTCTCTACACATTACACACACATTATGATTTCAGAATTTTACTCTTCTTTTAACCCCTGTTTCCCCTCATTCACCCTACACACACACACAAGCATTCATGTACACACACACACACCTAAGTTCTTGTCACACAGGGACAGCCCCACCCTCATACTCTCACTCACAGTTCACACTCTCACACTCTCTATCTCATATTTTTCCTAAACTAAATATATGTATTATATATATATATGTGTATGTGTGTTTACTATATATATGTAATATATATATATATATATATATATATATATATATATATATATATATATATATATATATATATATATATATATATATATATATATACATGTGTTATGTATTAGATTAGGTAAATATATCAATATGTGTAGTATTTTAGATATAGGTAATGCCATGTAGTCATGTATTATGGGTTGGCTTATAGGCATGATATAGCCTATGGCTTGTGTGTGTCTGTTTGACTAGAGAGTCTAGATTAGACTTGTTTAGTCTTGTTTAGACTAGTTTGGGCTAATTAGACCTAGAATGACTTGTTTGACCTAGTTTGGACTTGTTAGACCTAGTTTGACCATAGTTGACCTAAGTTTGACTTCTTGGTTGGCCAGGGTTGACCAAGAGTTAACTTTGGCCTAGTTTGACCTAGACTCATGTAGAATGCATTGTAGTGCTTATCTTTACCATTCTGGACTTGTTGTGACTTGTGCTGTTCTAAATAGGAGCCAGATACCACTCCTCGGACAGTACTTTTCAGTTGGACACTCAGATACCAGGCGAGTACATTCTCTGATCATTTCATATCCTGCTTAGAATTATTTCCTGCATTAAATTACTTTACTTGTTACTGTCACGTTGGTCACACGGATTGGTACTATATGGATCCCTTCTTGAGATGTTATCCTTAGGGAGCATCGGGTACTACATGTTCTGTGCGTTTCACTTACATGGCGTATCACTATACTTCATTGGTTCTTTGATCACTTGTGACATATACTCTTATGATCATAGAGTCTCCTAGAATCCTTATCCTATTTACTGGGTATCCTAGAATCTCCTAGAATCCCCATTTATGGGACATCCATGTATCACCCTTCGGGGGCCTTTGCATGGAATCATTACATAACCTGGTTGGATCCTTGTGTATTGATTGGGGGTACGGGGGAGTAGAAGTAGACATGTGAATAATACCCAAGTAGTATCTCATTAGAATCTTTCCATAGTGTCTCATCAAAATCACCTATGCCATTTACATGTCTATATTGTACTATGACTCACTAGCCACTGTTAGTCTCTATTTATAGTAGATATTTCTATTACAGCTCTCTCTCTCTCTGTTTACATACTGCATTTTCTTCAGTACCTGTATCTTACTTTACTGCATGATTATATTTTCTAACCTGCTATGAACTGTTGAGATGTACTGTGCTCGCTCCTGTCCTGACTGGACCTGTTGAAAATATTACAGAGGATGAGGAGGAGGCCTGTGTGGATACCTTCTACGGGGCAGCCCTAGACGACACTTGCGAGCTGGACTCTCAGGAGGACCCAGCTAGCTGAGGACATCACCCCCACTGCCTAGACTAGTTTAGTTAGGCTTATCTTATTTTATGTTGTCTTGAGACTGTTTAGCTAGACTTTACTCCTGTTCAGAGATTCTGAGTTATATATATTCTTTCGTATTCAGTAGCTGGGATTTGTACTCTGGATATTTGCTGGGATATTATCTTAGACTACTTTATCATCTATATTTCCTTGAGTTCTATATCATATCGTGCTATCTCTTCCTTAGTTGTGGTTGAGTTCATTTACTGCTATGTCACCCCCATTCGGGGAGTATAAACTGTGTAGAGTTATATTGTTAGATGTATGTTGACCTAGGACAGCGTTCTACCGCCGACACTGCGGCATAGGCTGGACGTACCCACGTCTCGTGCCCTTACTCTAGGGTGCGGGTCGTGACATTTTCGTCCTGATATCATGAACGCTATCGATCAGGAAGTAGACAAACTCCTGACCAGCGGATTCATTCGTGAAGAACAACACCCGGATTGGGTGGCCAACATTGTCCCTGTCACCAAGAAGAATGGGAAGATACGAGTCTGTATCGACTTCAGGGATCTCAACACTGCTTGCCCGAAGGACGAGTTCCCGCTTCCAATCACCGACGTGATGATCGACAACACATGTGGCTTCGAACGCATGTCCTTCATGGACGGGTATTCGGGCTACAACCAGATCAAGATGTTTCCAGATGACGCAAAACACACGTCATTCAGGACTCCGAAGGGGGTTTTCTGCTACACAGTGATGCCCTTCGGCTTAAAGAACGCCGGTGCGACATACCAACGAGCTATGAGCACCATTTTTCGTCAGCATCTTCGCAAGACAGTCGAATGCTATGTTGATGACATCGCAGTCATTGGAAAACTCCTAAATTTCTACTATTTTTTTATTTTATTTGGTACTGATTTAAATTTTTGTATTTTACGTCGCGTAGTTGCATTGTACGTCGCGCGTAAAATTTTATTTTTCGTAATTACTCGACGAGTGCGAATATGTGCGAGCGTACATATTTTTAGAAAAATATTTTTTTTCCATTTTTATAGTTTCAAAATAATATATCATAATTACTTTATTTTTATCATTATAAAAAAAGGGCGTAAGATATAACTTATGTATAAATTAATTCTCAAAATTATTTATTAATTTTCTTAAATTATTTCAAAGGTATTTTTGAAATAGATCCTATTAATATTTAAATTGATTTTCGAAATTTATTAATATTAATATATTATTATTCAAAAAGATATTTAAATATTTATTATTTTCGAAATTATTATTATTAGTATTTTTGGAAAATATATTTCAAAAATTTTGTGGCGATTTAAATCTTGATTTGAATTTAGGAATTTATTTAAATAGTTAAATATTTAAAATTTGATTTATTTCATTTGATTTTAAACTAAAAATTTAATTAGATCTAAATTGGATTTGATTTGAATTTAGATTTGATTTTATTGATTTAATTTAATACATGAGTTATCAAATTGGGTTTTAAATATTCCTAGTTCTTATCCAAGTGGGAATTCCCACATCCTATAAATAGGCAGGTACTCCTCCAATATTTTCTCCATAATATTTCTCCAAATTTCCATAACCCAAACCGTGCATCGTATCGGTGTCCCCCTTCCCATCCATTAAATTTTTTCTTTTACAAATACATTATTTCACCTTCTCCGTGTCCACATTTCGGACACACCTCCTCATCACCATCCGTGTCTCGTAGGACACAACCCCGACTCGATACAATCAAATTCCTAAACCTAACCTAATCCTACCCAAGCCAACTGCCCACCTCCACGACCCGTCCCCCGGCCATCCACCGACTAGCCCTGTCCCCGAACGTCGCCACCAGCACCCCGCTACTGCCCTGCCATCCCGACATCCCCGTTCAGCCCAACCACCACGTCCAGCCATTCCCCTCCTCCGCCTGTCACTGGTGCTCACCAGTCCTCCGTGTCTACCGCTACCATCAATCGGCCACGTCACCACTCCGACCATCATCCCCTGTCAGATCCAGTCGGGTCCAACCACCTCGTCTTCAAACACCATCACCACCGTCATAACCGAGACCCTATCCCAACACCCGACCAAACCGCTACCACCACCCTGCCATCAGCAGCGTTCCGGCGGCTCCGCCTACACCACCCACTTCACCACCACTGCCACCACTATCAACCCGCCTCCTCCTCCTCGGCGGAACCACCACCTCCGGCCAGTGGCCAACCCCGGTCCCCTCCTCGACCCACTCCGGCAAACATCACCACCAATAAAATAGCAAATAAAAAAACCCACACCACATACCTCGCCCGCCGCCCGCGGCCAGCGCCTTCCGTGGTCGGTGTCACCCGAACCTTCCCGTCCGACGAACGCGCCACCCCCACGTCGCTGGGAATTCTCGATCTCCCCTTGCGCCGCCCAGATCTACGCCCAGCACCCGCGTCGACCACGCCCGACGAATGCACCGCCCCACCACGGCGAGCTCAGCTCCTCCCCGCAGCCGGCGACGGCAGTGCACCCATGGTGCCACCCTAGGTCGGACTGAGTAGCCGTTCTCTTCGCGACTTCCCCACCTTGGCCTACCCTCCGCCGTGACTCAGCTCCTCCAAGGATTCAGCGCCGATAACCCTTCACCAGGCTCCGCCGTGACCGCCGGTAGAAACCCCTCTCCGCCGAGCCCTTGCCGATCCGAGCGCCGGCGTCAGCCACCGCCCGCCTCTGTGTCCGTCGCCTGGAGCAACGGCTGCACCAGCACGCCAATCCCCCGCTCAAACCCCTCTCTCCGACCTTCTTCTCTTCCCTCCGCCTCGCAACGCCGCCTCCAGCCGCCCGACGCGCCGCCGACTCCCCCTGCTTTCGATCTCCTTCCTTTTCCTTCTCACTCTCTCTCCCTCCCACTCTCTCTCACCGATTTTTGGGGAGTAGCAGTATGTTTTGGTTTGTTTTTTTTATTTTTATTTTTTATTTTTATTTTATTTTTGTGTTTGTGTTGTTGTTTTCTTTTTTCAGTTCTTTTTCATTAGTTGTTATTATTATTATTATTATTATTATTATTATTATTATTATTGTAAGCATTATTATAGTATTTATTATTATTTGTTTATTTAATAATGCTATTGTTATTTATTAAAGTATAATAAACATTTCTAAAAATTATTTTTTCTAATAAAATATGGTGTTGACTTAAACTTGTATTTTGACAAGGATTAGGTTTTGAGCCTGAAATAATTTTCAAGAATTTTTAAGTATTTATTTAAATGTTCTGATCCATAAAATAGAGTTTCCACTATAACAAATATTTTCTAAAATATTGTTATATTATTTTGTATTGTTATGTCTTTTTTAGTTTAAAAACTATATTTGACAGAAACTAGTTTTAGCCTAAATTGCTTCTTATATTTTGAAGTAATTATTTGTAATATTTTGGAATAAAGGAAAAACATAGCTTTATTTACAATTGATTTCCAAATATAGTTTTCGAATATTATAAGTAATTTTCTAATATAGTTATTAAATATTTTAACTGCGTAGAGTTTTTCAATATATATTTTCTAGAATAAATATAGATATTTATCTATATCAAATCTCTTTGTTTATCTAATCTTATTCATGACCAATCGTTCGCTCCTATCCTTTTCTGAACTTTCGAACTTCCTTATATCGTCCCTAGCAATTGGATCGTTCCGGACCCAATGGCATGGTCCATCCCATCAATTGAGATTTTCTTGCATACTTTTGGCATCTACGACTATCTTCATACGATATGATCAGATCGCGCTAGTCAGCTCCAAATCAAACCAAGTCCATGTCATCATCATAAGCCTTTGCGTGGTTGTAACACCGAAGGCGATCTTGTGCCACCTTTATTGTACCATACCAGGCAGCTCACCAGGCGTCACAACATGCAAGTATACCTTGCTAATTAACTGTCAAATTATTTATTTTCTAATTATTTATTTTGTTTCATATTGTTAGTTTCCTTTGTTATAAACTGCGCATCCAAGCCACACTTGGGTGCGAGCGACTTTATTAGTCGTTACTTTATTTTATGCATGTTAACTTAGTGTTAGCAGACTACCTTCTTGTTGGGGGATACTCTTATATCTCCTTTGGCTGTGACACTCACACTACACGGTTTGAGACATGTTGCTAGGGGCACGACTTATTGACTAGCTATCTCTAAAGTCGTGTGACGGATAGATGATCGTAACTGCTATGACTAGGGTTTTAGAGACTCAAGCAGTTACAAAACTGGACGAGCCATGGACGTGACTTGAACAGTGTGGGAAATATTAGGGGAGGACAGTCGCTAGTGCGTATGGGAATCCAAACAGGTAAACCACAGTATCCGGATGGAATTGTGGTAATTTATTTGCAGATACCCTCTGACGTTTTGGACGTTACGGTCGGATACAGATGACTGGATGCCAGTTACGTACACATAGCCTAAAATCCACCCATGCGCATGAAAGTTGTCCTCTAAATTGCACATTAGGCGGTTAGAATCTCCTTTGCATATTTGTATCTAGGATAGTCTTTTATATACTATTTTATTATTCTGACAGTTTATATTAGCTTGTTCTTCCTGTATCTTGCTACGTCCGTCTGAGGACCTGGTTTTTTCCCAGGTGTGTGTTCATGTTTTCCGCAGGTATCCTAGTCAAGGCCAGGGTCTTCTCCATTCCTTCGAAGACGATTGCGCTTGGTTCATCTTGTCATTTTATGGATTGATTCTTGTACATTTCTTTCATTGAGATAGTTGGTAGTGGACTTTGTCTCCGCCTAATGATTGTATCATAAATATTCAAGTTGAGTTTTATATTATTATTCTTTTCATTGTGGATAAGATTTAGTTTGTCTTGGACTACCATATTTTACAGCTTATGTATTTATTCGAGTCCTACGTACTTCGTATGAATACAGCTGGCATGTCTACGTACTTAGTCCAACGTATTTTGGGACTGGGGCGTTACATGTTTTTGTGGTGGCCCATGCAGGTCAAGTTAAATTGTTTGGTTACTTTACCGTATCAAGCAAGCCTGCTGATAGGATTAGAGTCTAGGATCTCATCCACATAATTGACCTCCTCGATTCTACTTTGACTCCCTTGATTTGCATCTTGCTTGATTCTCTCTACCGTTAATTCTTATCCTTCTTTCGTGCTTGATAAAGATTAATAAGGTAACCCATACTAGGTAGACATGACCCATTGTTCCAGCACCCTACTAGTTTAGCTCTTGTAAGTTGGGTATAATGCCTCATGACCTAGCATTGCCTTCATCCATATGACTCATTATAGTAGATACTAAGTGGATTGCCTAGACTATAAATTTTTAAGGACCATACCTTATTGGTCGACCAAAGCCTTAAACAAGGATACAATAGTTCAACTGTATAGGCACCAAACAAGACTTAGATTCTTAAGGAGTTCGAACTAATTCTAGTCTCTTTCAATAATAATCTCACGTGTCTATATTTTACCATCTTGACTAAATGTTGCTACTATATCCTAGTTTTACAAGTTTAACCGTTATCAAACTTGTTCAAGACACATGTTATTGAGCGCGCGCTTACTAGCATATTGTCTAATTAGAACCGGTGCATGATGGTCTGATCAACCAAGTGCACTTTGGTTCGCTTTTATCTATCGTTCTACGTGGATGAGGACATAATTAAACTTGTCCTCTAAGGTCCCATCCGCGACAGCCTTGGCAATTCTTTTTGAATTACTCCCTCGCCGTTGAACCACATATTGATATTTGAAAACTTCTTTGGACTCATATTGGTTCTCATCTTTCACTTATTTAGACAAAGACTCGTACCTAGTAGATAAACCCAAGGTATCACCTTTAGTTATCCCCAACTATTGCCAAAATAGTTAGCCACCGACCAACCGATGGGACTATATCCCCATCTCGAGTTACTCGTCCTTTCCCTTAAACCTAGATTCATTGTCGCGACCATCATTCACCCCCTAAATTAAATTCATGATTTATTTCCGTAGTTATCGAAGTCACGATTTTCTAATGCATATTTTGAACGTCGTGAATTGATTGTTCCTCATCGATATACCCTTGTACCCTCTTAACCCCCTACTTATTTTTAATTTCGAGGACGAAATTCTTGTAAGTTGGGTAAGATGTAAAACCCCTAAATTTCTACTATTTTTTTATTTTTTTTATTTCGTACTGATTTAAATTTTTGTATTTTACGTCGCGTAGTTGCATTGTACGTCGCGCGCGAAATTTTATTTTTCGTAATTACTCGACGAGTGCGAACATGTGCGAGCGTACATATTTTTAGAAAAACATTTTTTCCATTTTTATAGTTTCAAAATAATATATAATAATTACTTTATTTTTATCATTATAAAAAAAGGGCGTAAGATATAATTTATGTATAAATTAATTCTCAAAATTATTTATTAATTTTCTTAAATTATTTCAAAGGTATTTTTGAAATAGTTCCTATTAATATTTAAATTGATTTTTGAAATTTATTAATATTAATATATTATTATTTAAGAAGATATTTAAATATTTATTATTTTCAAAATTATTATTATTAGTATTTTTGGAAAATGTATTTCAAAATTTTTGTGGCGATTTAAATCTTGATTTGAATTTAGGAATTTATTTAAATAGTTAAATATTTAAAATTTTATTTATTCCATTTGATTTTAAACTAAAAATTTAATTAGATCTAAATTGGATTTGATTTGAATTTAGATTTGATTTCATTGATTTAATTTAATACATGAGTTATCAAATTGGGTTTTAAATATTCCTAGTTCTTATCCAATTGGGAATTCCCACATCCTATAAATAGGCAGATACTCCTCCAATATTTTCTCCACAATATTTCTCTAAATTTCCACAACCCAAACCGTGCATCGTGTCGGTGTCCCCCTTCCCATCCATTAAAATTTTTCTTTTACAAATACATTATTTCACCTTCTCCGTGTCCACATTTCGGACACACCTCCTCATCACCATCCGTGTCTCGTAGGACACAACCCCGACTTGATACAATCAAATTCCTAAACCTAACCTAATCCTACCCAAGCCAACTGCCCACCTCCACGACCCGTCCCCCGGCCATCCACCGACTAGCCCTGTCCCCGAACGTCGCCACCAGCACCCCGCTACTGCCCTGCCATCCCGACATCGCCGTTCAGCCCAGCCACCACGTCCAGCCATTCCCCTCCTCCGCTGTCACCGGCGCTCACCAGTCCTCCGCGTCTACCGCTACCATCAATCGGCCACGTCACCACTCCGACCATCATCCCCTGTCAGATCCAGTCGGGTCCAACCACCTCGTCTTCAAACACCATCACCACCGTCATAACCGAGACCCTATCCCAACACCCGACCAAACCGCTACCACCACCCTGCCATCAGCAGCGTTCCGGCGGCTCCGCCTATACCACCCTCTTCACCACCACTGCCACCACTATCAACCCGCCTCCTCCTCCTCGGCGGAACCACCACCTCCGGCCAGTGGCCAACCCCGGTCCCCTCCTCGACCCACTCCGACAAACACCACCACCAATAAAATAGCAAATAAAAAAACCCATACCACATACCTCGCCCGCCGCCCGCGGCCAGCGCCTTCCGCGGTCGGTGCCACCCGATCCTTCCCGTCCGACGAACGCGCCACCCCCACGTCGCTGGCGATTCTCGATCTCCCCTTGCGCCGCCCAGATCTACGCCCAGCACCCGCGTCGACCACGCCCGACGAACGCACCGCCCCACCACGGCGAGCTCAGCTCCTCCCTGCAGCCGACGACGGCAGTGCACCCATGGTGCCACCCTAGGTCGGACTGAGTAGCCGTTCTCTCCGCGTCATCCCCACCTTGGCCTACCCTCCGCCGTGACTCAGCTCCTCCAAGGATTCAGCGCCGATAACCCTTCACCAGGCTCCGCTGTGACCGCCGGTGGAAACCCCTCTCTGTCGTGCCCTTGTCGACCCGAGCGTCGGCGTCAGCCACCGCCCGCCTTTGTGACCGCCGCCCGGAGCAACGGCTGCACCAGCGCGCCGATCCCCCGCTCAAACCCCTCTCTCCGACCTTCTTCTCTTCCCTCCGCCTCGCAACGCCACCTCCAGCCGCCCGACGCGCCGCCCACTCCCCACGCTCTCGATCTTCTTCCTTTCCCTTCTCACTCTCTCTCCCTCCCACTCTCTCTCACAGGTTTTTGGGGAGTAGCAGTATGTTTTGGTTTGTTTTTTTTTATTTTTTTTATTTTTTTGTTTGTGTTGTTGTTTTCTTTTTTTCCAGTTCTTTTTCATTTGTTATTATTATTATTATTATTATTATTATTATTGTAAGCATTATTATAGTATTTATTATTATTTGTTTATTTAATAATGCTATTGTTATTTATTAAAGTATAATAAACATTTCTAAAAATTATTTTTCCTAATAAAATATGGTGTTGACTTAAACTTGTATTTTGACAAGGATTAGGTTTTGATCCTGAAATAATTTTCTAGAATTTTCAAGTATTTATTTAAATGTTTTGATCCATAAAATTGAGTTTCCACTATAACAAATATTTTCTAAAATATTGTTATATTATTTTGTATTGTTATGTCTTTTTTAGTTTAAAAACTATATTTGACAGAAACTAGTTTTAGCCTAAATTGCTTCTTATATTTTCAAGTAATTATTTGTAATATTTTGGAATAAAGGAAAAACATAGCTTTATTTACAATTGATTTTCAAATTAGTTTTCGAATATTATAAGTAATTTTCTAATATAGTTATTAAATATTTTAACTGCGTAGAGTTTTTCAATATATATTTTCTAGAATAAATATAGATATTTATCTATATCAAATCTCTTTGTTTATCTAATCTTATTCATGACCAATCGTTCGCTCCTATCCTTTTCTGAACTTTCGAACTTCCTTATATCGTCCCTAGCAATTGGATCGTTTCGGACCCACTGGCATGGTCCATCCCATCAATTGAGATTTTCTTGCGTACTTTTGGCATCTACGACTATCTTCATACGATATGATCAGATCGCGCTAGTCAGCTCCAAATCAAACCAAGTCTATGTCATCATCATAAGCCTTTGCGTGGTTGTAACACCGAAGGCGATCTTGTGCCACCTTTATTGTACCACACCAGGCAGCTCACCAGGCGTCACAACATGCAAGTATACCTTCATATTAACTGTCAAATTATTTATTTTTTGCATTATTTATTTTGTTTCATATTATTAGTTTCCTTTGTTATAAACTGCGCGTCCAAGCCACACTTGGGTACGAGCGACTTTATTAGTCGTTACTTTATTTTATGCATGTTAACTTAGTATTAGCAGACTACCTTCTTGTTGGGGGATACTCTTATATCTCCTTTGGCTGTGACACTCACACTACACGGTTTGAGACATGTTGCTAGGGGCACGACTTATTGACTAGCTATCTCTAAAGTCGTGTGACGGATAGATGATCGTAACTGCTATGACTAGGGTTTTAGAGACTCAAGCAGTTACAAAACTGGACGAGCCATGGACGTGACTTGAACAGTGTGGGAAATATTGGGGGAGGACAGTCGCTAGTGCGTATGGGAATCCAAACAGGTAAACCACAGTATCCAGATGGAATTGTGGTGATTTATTTGCAGATACCCTCTGACGTTTTGGACGTTACGGTCGGATACAGATGACTGGATGCCAGTTACGTACACGTAGCCTAAAATCCCACCCATGCGCATGAAAGTTGTCCTCTAAATTGCACATTAGGCGGTTAGAATCTCCTTTGCATATTTGTGTCTAGGATAGTCTTTTATATACTATTTTATTATTCTGACAGTTCATATTAGCTTGTTCTTCCTGTATCTTGCTACATCCTTCTGAGGACCTGGTTTTTTCCCAGGTGTGTGTTCATGTTTTCCGCAGGTATCCTAGTCAAGGCCAGGGTCTTCTCCATTCCTTCGAAGACGATTGCGCTTGGTTCGTCTTGTCATTTTATGGATTGATTCTTGTACATTTCTTTCATTGAGATAGTTGGTAGTGGACTTTGTCTCCGCCCAACGATTGTATCATAAATATTCAAGTTGAGTTTTATATTATTATTCTTTTCATTGTGGATGAGATTTAGTTTGTCTTGGATTACCACATTTTATAGCTTATGTATTTATACGAGGCCTACGTATTTCGTATGAATACAGCTGGCATGTCTACGTACTTAGTCCTACGTATTTTGGGACTGGGGCATTACAGTCAAGAGCCGCCTCAAAGGAGATCACCTACAAGACCTTAAGACAGTCTTCGATCTCATGCGAGCGCATCAACTCAAGATGAACCCCACTAAATCCTTCCTTGGGGTTTCTAGCGGAAAATTCTTGGGCTTCATTATCACAGCGAAAGGCATTCATGTCGATCCCGAGAAGACCAAAGCCATCCTTGACATGGACCCTCCGAAGAACCTCCGAGAACTTCGAGGCCTGCAGGGGCGTCTGGCATACATCCGGAGGTTTATAATAAAACCTTTTCGGAAAATGTCAACCCTTCACCCAGCTCATGAAGAAGGGAGTCTCTTACGTCTGGACAGAGGAATGCCAAAAAGCTTTCGACGACATCAAGGCTTACTTGACGAGCCCGCCAGTCCTGGTGGCACCCATCGCCGGCAAACCATTTCTCCTCTACGTCCGTGTCATGGATCATTCCTTCGGCGCTCTGCTTGCTCAGAACAGCGACACAGGCTATGAGCAAGCTATCTACTACCTCAGTAGAACACTGATCGGGGCCGAACACCGGTACAACCCCGTTGAAAAAGAGTGTTTGGCCTTGGTATTTGCCATCCAGAAGACTCGCCATTATGTCTCTGGCCAGACAATTCATGTCATCTCCCGAGTCAATCCACTCAGAGTTTTCATGACGAAGCCAGGGTCATTAAACTCACGGCTAGCTACGTGGGCGATCCTGCTAACACCATACAACATGGTGTTCGTTCTACAAAAAGCCATCAAGGGTCAGGCTCTGGTCAACTTTTTAGCTGCACACCCCATCCTAGAGTCCTCAAGACTCTACGAAGACATCCCGGATGAGGTCCAAGAATCAAACGTCACCGAAGGAAGCTCCGTCTGGTGGATGTTTTTTGATGGTGCTTCAAGAACAGGCTCCAAAGGCCAGATCATCGCAGGAGTGGGGGTAGCCTTAGTCTCCCCCGATCATCTGGTCATCCATCGAGCCTACTCCCTTTCGAAGCCGTGCTCCAATAATGTTGCCGAGTATAATGCGCTCATCACGGGACTCCATCTAGCGCAACAGCTGAGGGTGGATCATCTGGAAGCCTACGGCGACTCAAAACTCGTCGTTAATCAGGTCAGAGGGCAATACGAAGTTCGCCATGAAGATCTGATTCCTTACCATGAGGTTGCATTTAACATCATTTCAACCTTCATCAAGTTCTTCATCGAACATGTACCTCATTTACAAAATCTGGAGGCTGGCGCTCTGGCTGGCCTTGTCACGACCCGCACCCTAGAGTAAGGGCACGAGACGTGGGTACTTCCAGCCTACGCCGCAGTGTCGGCGGTAGAACGCTGTCCTAGGTCACAACATCTAACAATATAACTCTAAACAGATTATACTCCCCGAATGGGGGTGACATAGCAGTAAATGAACTCAATCACAACTAAGAAAGAGATAGCATGATATGATATAAACCCTCAAGGAAATACAGATGATAAAATAGTCTAAGATAACATCCCAGCTAAAATCCAGAGTACAAATCCCAGCTACTGAATATGAAAGAATATATACAACTCAGAATCTCTGAACAGAAATAAAGTCTAGCTAAACAGTCTCAAGACAACATAAAATAAGATAAGGCCTAACTAAGCTAGTCTAGGCAATGGGGGTGATGTCCTCAACTAGAGCTGGGTCCTCCTGAGAGTCCAGCTCGCAAGTGTCGTCTAGGGCTACCCCGTAGAAGGTATCCACACAGGCCTCCTCCTCGTCCTCTGTAATATTTTCAACAGGTCCAGTCAGGACATAAGCGAGTATAGTACATCTCAACAGTTCATAGCAGGTTAGAAAATATAATCATGCAGTAAAGTAAGATACTGGTACTGAAGGAAATGTAGTATGTAAACAGAGAGAGAACTGTAATAGAAATATCTACTATAAATAGAGACTAACAGTGGCTAGTGAATCAGAGTACAATATAGACATTTAAATGGCATAGGAGATTTTGATGAGACACAATGGAAAGATTCTGATGAGATACTACTTGGATATTATTCACATGTCTACTTCTACTCCCCCGTACCCCCAATTAATACACAAGGATCCAACCAGGTTATGTTATGATTCCATGCAAAGGCCCCCGAAGGGTGATACATGGATGTCCCATAAATGGGGATTCTAGGAGATTCTAAGATACCCAGTAAATGGAATAAGGATTCTAGGAGACTCTGTGATCATAAGAGTATATGTCACAAGTGATCAAAGAACCAATGAAGCATAGTGATACGCCATGTAAGTGAAACACATAGAACATGTAGTACCCGATGCTCCCTAAGGATAACATCTCAAGAAGGGATCAATATAGTACCAATCCGTGTGACCAACGTGACAGTAACAAGTAAAGTAATTTAATGCATGAAATAATTCTAAGCAGGATATGAAATGATCAGAGAATGTACTCGCCTGGTATCTGAGTGTCCAATATGAAAGTACTGTCCGAGGAGTGGTGTCTGGCTCCTAATCAGAACAGCACAAGTCACAACAAGTCTAAAATTATAAAATGAAGTTCTACTTGTCACGCCCCAGAACCAGAATACTGGAGAGCGGGGGCAGACATAGCCAGCTACGTATAACGAAATAGAATCCACACCGCTATACGGTCACGGCTGTCTAGATATGTGAGGGTTTTACTACAATCCATCAGTCTCTTAAGGTCATAAAATAGCCTATTGTCTCAATCTCAACCAACTAATAATAGTTACAAGATGGCAGACCACCAAATACACAATAGTAAGGCGTCCCATACATTATATATTCGGAATGATCATGAAGCTAGTCGTTACAAAATGTGAGGACTAGCAAGAGTTCAGTCATATATGATCAACCTCCGGGGCTTGTCAATCATGTTACAGCCCGCAGGCAGACAGTAAGTAAGTACAATCGAGCTAACACTTGCTCGTCGGCTAAACGCCTCAAAAGAATAATTTCCAATATTATAGTGGAAGAACAAAAGAAACCCACTCGATGCCCTGGTTACGCCTAGTGACCACCATCGGGCAGGAAAGCAGGGAGATCCTTTGGTGCTGCTCCGGTATCTGGCCATACAAAACCAGCTGGGTCAGACCCCAGAAAGAGCAAGTGCCACAAAGGAGGCTTCACTTAAGAACTAAAACCAGCAAATCATTAGCATTCAACATGTAAGAAAACAATAAGTAACACAGATTGAGGTTTGTACACTACCAATGCACTTGCTCCAATCAGAGAAAATAATTAGAGAAGCATTATTGACATAAAAGAACTGGAGAATCGTGCTAAATAAAATATAGCTGGACAATCATTCAATCATTCTGGTACAATCTGCAATCAATCACTTCTAGACAATCCCATACTGGACTAGACTCCATCCAATCAATCACGGCCAATCATTGCCTACGGCTTTCTACATTAACTAACTAGGGTTATCACAATCCTAGTTACTAGCAAGATGCAATGAGATGCTCCAAGTAGTCACAGGCCCTGCAGCTATCCAGGTTATCCAGGCAATCATTAAAGTGATAATTTAGAGAGTACAATACATTAGAGTGACAATAGAGTTCAATCATTTAAGGTGACAATCAAGAGTGTCCCACATGACAGTGGGCTGGAAATGTGTCCTACTCGTCGGCAGGCTACAAGTCCAAACATTTGCGGCCGGGATAACGGGATCGCCTGTAACTGGGGAACATCTCTTTATGTCTAGTGAATTATACTAGTCATTAACCTTAGTCCATTTCAGTAGGTTCTCCTGACCGTGGTACTCAGGAGTCCCCTCCTAGACATGATGCAAGACAGGACTGGATTATTTGTACAAGCACAATCGCCTACGGTGTCCAGGTAATTATACAGGTCAGGTCATGTCAGGTAGCCGTCGTAACAGCTATTCAAGAAAATTATGTCAGGTTTATTATATCAAGTGTACTAGTCAGGAGTGCGCCACGACGGACCACTATCAGGTCATGTCAGGTTATCATGTCAGGAGTGCACTACTACGGGTCACTATCACGTCATGCTCAATTATCAATTCCAAACATCTCATGCGGCTGGGAAGGGAACAGCCCATGCGGCTGGATGGTATCAGGCGCATGCGGCTGATAAGGGACTCAACCTCATGCGGCCAAGAGAAGGGCAAGACACTTGCGGCTCAATTAGGTGAGCGCATGCGGTTCAGTAGAAGCCCATGCGGCTCAGGAAATAAAGGATGCATATGCGGCTGGGATTAATCAGGGTCATGCGGCCCGGATTAAGAAGTCCATGCGGCTGGGTCTAGGGGTTCTCATGCGGCTCAAGAACAAGCTCCATGCGGCTGGGTCCAAGCAAGGGTCGTGCGGCTCAGGAATGTGGTGCTTATGTGGCTAGCGGGAGATGTGTCATATGCGGCTGCGACTCAAGTGGGGGGGGGCTCATGCGGCTAAGATAATTCATGCGGCTCAGAAGAGTACAAAGGCGCATATGCGGCCAAGTGGGGAAAAGTCCATGCGACCAAGAATGAGACCCAGCCTATGCGGCTGAGAGTCTCATGCGGCTGAATCACTTGTCGCATGAATTGTCATGCGGTCAAGTCAAGTCCAAGCACAGTTCATCTTCTCCAAATTTCTGAGAAGATGAACACCATGAAAGCCAAGTTCTCAAGCTCCACAACTCCATCATCCGGAGTCCAAATCAGAACTTCCATAGGTCAAAATGGGGTAGAACGAAATTCTCTACAACATGGAACCAGCAAAACTTGAAAATAACCAGATTAAGTAGACCAAAACCCAAGAAATCCAAAAATAAAATAAACTTAGATCTACAAGAATCTAGCCATGGAAAGTAAAAATGCCCAGTACTAAAGTGCTTTAGAATGTAGTAAGGAAGGGAATGAAGTAATAAAATTGGAGTTCCTTCATGAAGTAAGATGCACTTGCCTAGACCTCTCTCTCCTCTCTCTGGTAGGTAAGGAAGTAAATAAGGAAGAAGAAGATGAGTAATGAAGAGAGAGAAAGAAGAAATGGCAATAAATATCAAAGGTGGTGGTAGGTAGGGGGTTCATCCATGGTTCATGATGAACCAAAATAATCCCAACCGAACCAAGCCAACCCGGGATAAGAATAAACCAAGCCAAGCCATGAAGAAAACTAAACAAGGAATCATGCAATACAAGAATAAATATGTACACGTATTTCAGAAATACGTAATACGAACCACAGGCATTACAACTCTACCCACCTTAAAAGAATTCCGTCCTCGGAATTTAATCAAGAGGCTAGAGATGAAAGGGAAAGCTATTCTATCATAGGCAATCTACCAGTACCAATCAATCATACAATCATTCATGCAAGCAAGGATTCGAAGCGTAAGGCATAAGAAATATATTACACCTTACGAGTCAAACCAGCCGGGATGACCTGATCAGATATCATTCTCATGCTCCCAAGTTTGACTCTCCCAAAGAGGGATGACTCTAAGCAACGCAGACGAAACTGATAGTCTTGCGCTTGAGGTCTCTCTCTTTGGTCAAACATGGACACGGACTTATCCTCATACGAAAAGGTTGGTAATAATAACCAGTTTCGAATGACCTAGGATATGGCTCGAGTCCAGGATGTACCGTTGTAATTAGGATACATGAAATACGTCAAGCACCCCGCATAATGACGGTAGAAAAGCAAGATGAGAGGACACATATACCTCTCGGTCGATTCTGAACCTGAGCCTGGGCTAGGGCAAACTGCCGCGGGTTCTGTTGCTGGAAAGTCTGGGCCTGAGTCGACAATAGCCTCGGAAACGGGAACTGCTGTTGCTGGTGAACTGGAGCTGGTACTGGAGCTGGTGCTGGTGCTGGTGCTGGTCCCCTAACCGAGGGACTAGATACTGTCGATGCTGAATCAACTCTGAAAGGGCAGGACCCAACCCTATGATCCGATGCTCCACACAATAAACACAATCCCAACGCCTTGCGACACTCCGCTACCACGTGTCCAGGCTTCCCACAATAAGAACAGCCTACGACAGAAGACTGTGCCTGCTTCTGTTTCTGCTGAGGGTACGTCGGGGTTGAGTGCTGGACCGACGTAACTGAAGCTGCTCGCCTCGGAGCTCCAATAGTCAAAGCCCTGGCTGCCGGGGCTGGGGCTGAAGACTGATTCATTTGACTATGGGACCGCTTCCGACCTCCGGTCCTGTCCACTATTCTCTGGGAGGTATACTCGTGCCTCCTTGCTGCTCGCAACACCGCATCATAGGTCTGATGCTCGAACTGTTCTACTGCCAATATAATCTCTAGGTGAAGTCCCTACTGGAACCTCTGCGCTCTGTCAAACTCGGTTGCCACCAAGGTGGGAGCAAACCGACTGAGTCTGGAAAACTCGGTCGTATAACCGTCGACCGTCCTCCCCATCTGCTTAAGATTACTGAACCTGGTCTGCAAGTCATACCGAGCCACTGCATCATAATACTTGGTCTAGAACTTTTCGCTGAACACTGCCCAGGGGACAGGTGTGGTCAATCCCACTGCTTGTGCGGCCCACCAACTACGGGCTAGATCCAATAACTGTAGGCGCACCACAGCCACCTTCTCTTCTTCTGGAGTCTTCGTGGCTTCGAGAATCACCTCTATATCTTGTAGCCAAGCATCGGCAGCAATGGCATCCTCGCTGCCATCGAAGAATGGAGGGTTCAAGCGCTTGAAACTGTTGACCGCACTGTTCCCTCAGGGACCACTTCTATTCAGAGCATCTTGTACTACTTGGTGTAGGGCATCTCCCTGACGATCTTAGGATGCAAGCAACTCACGGATGAGTCCTACCAATCCTCCATCCTCTGACCCTGCAGGCTGGATGGGCTGAACTGGCGGTACTGGTTCTCCAGGAGGAACGGCTCGGGAGGCTGCTGCTGAGTGCTGGGCCTGATCTTCTGGTTGCTGCTGGTCCACGGGAGGTGATCCGCTTTGCTGATCGGCAGGTCCAGGTTCAATGCCGCTGAAGAAGACGACATGGGAACAATAAGGAAGGACCAGGACAGATCAACGATTACAAGCATGTGATCAGGACAAGAATTTCAGGATTCAAGAGGATATGAGCAGAGATCAAGGGCGAGTACTGATTGAGACATCTATTCGGTAAACCCTCACACATCTTGATTAACAAGACTTGCATGGGCCACCACTTAAACCATGTCACGCCCCAGAACCAGAATACTGGAGAGCGGGGGCAGACATAGCCAGCTACGTATAACGGAATGGAATCCACACCGCTATACGGTCACGGCTGTCTAGATATGTGAGGGTTTCACTACAATCTATCAGTCTCTTAAGGTCATAAAATAGCCTATTGTCTCAATCTCAACCAACTAATAATAGTTACAAGATGGCAGACCACCAAATACACAATAGTAAGACGTCCTATACATTATATATTCGGAATGATCATGAAGCTAGTCGTTACAAAATATGAGGACTAGCAAGAGTTCAGTCATACATGATCAACCCCCGGGGCTTGTCAATCATGTTACAGCCCGTAGGCAAACAGTAAGTAAGTACAATCGAGCTAACACTTGCTCGTCGGCTAAACACCTCAAAAGAATAATTTATAATATTACAGTGGGAGAACAAAAGAAACCCACTCGATGCCCTGGTTACGCCTAGTAACCACCTTCGGACTGGAAAGCAGGGAGATCCTTTGGTGCTACTCCGGTATCTGGCCATACAAAACTAGCTGGGTCAGACCCCAGAAAGAGCAAGTGCCACGAAGGAGGCTTCATTTAAGAACTAAAACCAGCAAATCATTAGCATTCAACATGTAAGAAAACAATAAGTAACACAGATTGAGGTTTGTACACTACCAATGCACTTGCTCCAATCAGAGAAAATAATTAGAGAAGCATTATTGACATAAAAGAACTGGAGAATCGTGCTAAATAAAATATAGCTGGACAATATATGAAGAGAAGACGAATGTACTATTCCGGAAGCCAGGTTACAATCCTTAAACCAAAGAAGGACCGAGATTGTAACCCTTCGCCTGAACAGAACTTAGTCTCTGATCATTTATTGCTAAAGGTGACAATCATTAACGTAAAAAGGAGAGAGTACAATGATAAAAGTGACAATGAAGAGTGCAATATGCTAGAGTACAATCGTTATAGTAACAATCTGGAGTGACAATCATTCAATCATTCTGGTATAATCTGCAATCAATCACTTCTAGACAATCCCATACTGGACTAGACTCCATCCAATCAATCACGGCCAATCATTGCCTACGACTTTCTACATTAACTAACTAGGGTTATCACAATCCTAGTTACTAGCAAGATGCAATGAGATGCTCCAAGTAGTTACAGGCCTTGCAGCTATCCAGGTTATCCAGGCAATCATTAAAGTGATAATTTAGAGAGTACAATACATTAGAGTGACAATAGAGTTCAATCATTTAAAGTGACAATCAAGAGTGTCTCACATGACAGTGGGCTGGAAATGTGCCCTACTCGTCGGCAGGCTACAAGTCCAAACATTTGCGGCCGGGATAACGGAATCGCCTGTAACTGGGGAACATCTCTTCATGTCTAGTGAATTATACTAGTCATTAACCTTAGTCCATTTCAGTAGGTTCTCCTGACCGTGGTACTCAGGAGTCCCCTCCTAGACATGATGCAAGACAGGACTGGATTATTTGTACATGCACAATCGCCCACGGTGTCCAGGTAATTATACAGGTCAGGTCATGTCAGGTAGCCGTCGCAACAGCTATTCAAGAAAATTATGTCAGGTTTATTATATCAAGTGTACTAGTCAAGAGTGCGCCACAACGGGCCTCTATCAGGTCATGTCAGGTTATCATGTCAGGAGTGCACCACTACGGGTCACTATCACGTCATGCTCAATTATCAATTCCAAACATATCAAATAAATTCATAATTTTCAAGTTCAGGACAAAAGGCGTAAGGATATAAAATGGACGTAAAATATCTAATAAAATATCAATATTCAGGGCTATAGAAGAGCCATGCGGCTAAAGCATATGCGGTCAGGATGGATCTCATGCGGCTGGAAAGGGAACAGCCCATGCGGCTGGATGGTATCAGGCGCATGCGGCTGATAAGGGACTCAACCTCATGCGGCCAAGAGAAGGGCAAGACACATGCGGCTCAATTAGGTGAGCGCATGCGGTTCAGTAGAAGCCCATGCGGCTCAGGAAATAAAGGATGCATATGCGGCTGGGATTAATCAGGGTCATGCGGCCCGGATTAAGAAGTCCATGCGGCTGGGTCTGGGGGTTCTCATGCGGCTCAAGAACAAGCTCCATGCGGCTGGGTCCAAGCAAGGGTCATGCGGCTCACGGATGTGGTGCTTATACGGCCAGCGGGAGATGTGTCATATGCGGCTGCGACTCAAGTGGGGGGGGCTCATGCGGCTAAGATAATTCATGCGGTTCAGAAGAGTACAAGGGCGCATATGCGGCCAAGTGGGGAAAAATCCATGCGGCCAAGAATGAGACCCAGCCTATGCGGCTGAGAGTCTCATGCGGCTGAATCACTTGCCGTATGAATTATCATGCGGTCAAATCAAGTCCAAGCACAGTTCATCTTCTCCAAATTTTTGAGAAGATGAACACCATGAAAGCCAAATTCTCAAGCTCCACAACTCCATCATCCGGAGTCCAAATCAGAACTTCCATAGGTCAAAATGGGGTAGAACAAAATTCTCTACAACATGGAACCAGCAAAACTCGAAAATAACCAGATTAAGTAGATCAAAACCCAAGAAATCCAAAAATAAAAGAAACTTAGATCTACAAGAATCTAGCCATGGAAAGTAAAAATGCCCAGTACTAAAGTGCTTTAGAATGTAGTAAGGAAGAGAATGAAGTAATAGAATTGGAGTTCCTTCATGAAGCAAAATGCACTTGCCTAGACCTCTCTCTCCTCTCTCTGGTAGGTAAGGAAGTAAATGAGGAAGAAGAAGATGAGTAATATAGAGAGAGAAAGAAGAAATGGCAATAAATATCAAAGGTGGTGGTAGGTAGGGGGTTCATCCATGGTTCATGATGAACCAAAATAATCCCAACCGAACCAAGCCAACCCGGGCGAAGAATAAACCAAGCCAAGCCATGAAGAAAACTAAACAAGGAATCATGCAATACAAGAATAAATATGTACACGTATTCCAGAAATACGTAATACGAACCACAGGCATTACACTACTATGCACTCTACATGAGTCTAGGTCAATCTAGGCTAAAGTCAACTCTTGGTCAACTCTGGTCAACCCTAGAAGTCAAACTTGGTCAACTATGGTGAAACTAGGTCTAACAAGTTTAAACTAGGTCAAACAAGTCATTCTAGGCTAATCAAGTCTATACTAGTCTAAACTAGGCTAAACTAGCCTATGCTAGCATACCAAGTCATTACAACTCATACTAGCTAGTACACACCACAACTCAACCTAGTCACTACAAGTCTATACACATAGGGTAGCCATATTCATGGATACATACACATAGTCTACATTATTACACTCACACATACTAGGTTATAGTACAATACATTAGGAACTTCATATATATATATATATATATATATATATATATATATATATATATATATATATATATATATATATATATATATATATGATATGATATATACCTAGGCTCAAATCAAAATACACATGTCTAGGCTACCCATATTGCATATACATTCATATGCATAATTTATATACATAATACATAATATATATATAAATATACATACATGATATGATAGAGAGTGTATATGTGTGTGTGTAGAGAGTGGAGCTACTATATGTGTGTCTGTAAACTGTGAGTGAGAGAGTGAAAGATGTGTGTGTGTGTGTGTGTGTTAATGAAGAGTGAGTGATGAGTGAGAGATGTGTGTGTGTGTAACTATGAGTGATGAGCACTGTGTCACAGAAAAATAGTGTGAGGGTGTGTGTGTGAGACAATGTCTGTAGAGAGGGGGGTGATGCACAGGAAAACAGGGACATCAAAGGAAGGAAAGGAAATCAAATCAGTGTATTCTCAGGTTATACAGAATTCAGATTTTCAGTTCACTAATTCAAGCCCCAAATCGAAATCAAAACTCCACAAAACAACTCCAAAATTTGCATACATATATATTACTTATAGGTAAACCACATTAGGGATCTAAACATGTAATTTAATAACATTTAGATAAATCAAATGAGTGTCAAAATCCATATTCAAAAAAACTGAAAAAAAAATAGTAAATGAACATAGGTGTCAGATTTTAGGGGTAAATGAGATTTGATCATCTAAATCAAGTTAAGACATCAAACAAAAGGTTGGTAACTAAAATATATCATGTGAGTGTGTCCCAGGGTCCACACGTGTCCATCCTAGTGGACACAACCGTGTCCAAGCTATTCAGAACCCAAAACAGTGCACACAGGCACTGTTTAGTGCACACGCGTGTCGTGCACACGACACAGTCCAAACCAGGACTCGTGCACACCAACCTAGGTAGACCACCTATAGGGCTACACAATAGGCTAGCTAACATGTGTCCAAGTCGTGTCAGTGAGTGATACGAAAACCGTATCAGTGTCAAGAAATCCCGACTGAAACTGTCAGCCCCGACCAGTGCAGAGCCTCGTGCTCACTCGACACGACACGGGGACACGTGAGACTTGACACACGTGGTGTCAGTCATTTCCCCCTAGTGTGTGTCAAGTTTTGCGTGTCCTTGTGCTGTGTCCGAAGAGCAATAGCCCCCGAGTGGCAGGACACACGCACAGCCTCGCGCGCGCGCGCACCCGCATGTGCAAGTGTCGAATTCGACACGACACGACACAGAGACTCCCCCAGTCCAAAAGAAATGCATAAGCAACACCAAAAACTAATTTTCTATTCAATAAGTTTCTGAAAAATAGATCGAAATGCCCATTGGGATATTTCATCAAACACATGCAATGTGATACTAATACGTGTCCAAATAGGACACGAATTGGACTCAAATTCTAGGGTTTCCTATTCCTACAGTTAGGTTAGGCCTAGGGCTCCCTAGATATGCAATAAAATCAGGATTCTATGGTATAGAATGAAAGTTACCTCTATGAATCAAAATCCCTAAAAAGCTCTAAAGAGAGGTGTTCCTCTTGATGGTCAACTTCTCCAAATTGATTTGAATCTGAGAATAACATGTAACAACAGCAAGAACACTTTATTTAAAACCCATTGCAATTTGTTTGAAGGAAAAAGGAGCTAAAATAGAATTTCTAGGAATTTTAGAAGTTGAGAAATTACCTCTTTCTAAAGCTTGTTCTTCCTTAGAGGCTAGCCCTAATTTCTAAGAGAATATTTATAAGAGGGAATCCCTAAGATGGGTTAAGTGGCTGGACAAATAATGTTAGGGTTAGGGTTAGGGTTGGGCATTTGGCTAATGGGCTTTGGGCTTAGTCATAAAACAATGTCTCAAAAATCACAAGTTATGACTTGTGATCAAAATCTTTCTATTCTAAACTCTATATTCCTAATTGATTTCACTAACTAGAGTATGGTTAACTTAACTTAACTTAGGGTCTCATATCTAGCCAAGTCCAACTCAACTAGGGTTAGGTCACAAAGTCAAAGCTAGTCAAAGTCAACCTAGTCAACCCTCATTCAAACAATTCCAAAATAATTTCTAAAAATTCCCATAAATTCAAATAAATTCTAATAAATTCAAATAACCCCAAAAATGTAAAAAATACCCTCAAACTAGAAATGTGGTAGTGACAAATCTACCCTCCTTAAAAGAATTTTGTCCTCGAAATTGAAAGGCGAAATGCAACTGATGAGAAGGATAGAAATTATACCTCACGGTCCAAAAAGATATGGATACCGCTCGCGCATCTCATCCTCCCGCTCCCAGGTAGACTCTCCTGGAGAATGATGCCTCCATACGACGCATACCAAGGATATCACCTGGTTCCTCAGAACCTTCTCCCGTCGATCCAGAATCTCCACTGGCTGCTCTGGATAGCTGAGAGAAGGCCCAACCTCAATCTCTGAATGATCGAGCATATGGCTAGGGTCAGCCACGTACCGTCTCAACTGTGATACATAGAATACGTTGTGGACCCCCACTAGTACAGACGGCAAGTCTAGCCTGTATGCAACGTTACCGACTCTCCCGCTGATAACGAAAGGGCCGATGAAGCGCGGGATAAGCTTTCCGCCTCCACCAAAACATATCGTACCACGAGTCGGAGATATCCTCAAGAAAACCTGGTCTCCAACCTAATCACAAGCAAGGTCTCAATTAATTATGATAAACAAATATGATCAAAAATCACAAACAAACAAACCTAAATCTAATCCTACTCTAATTTGTACCTCAAACTCCAAGGGCCTTCGGTGGCTATCGGCCCAGTGCCGATGTCTGTCCTGCGCCACGCGAAGTTTGTCCCTGATGAGCTTCACCTTCTCGGCTACGTCAACAACCATCTCTGGCCCCAGTAAAGCTTGCTCACCAACATCATCCCAAGATAAGGGTGTACGACACCTACGCCCGTACAGAGCCTCGAAAGGTGACATCTCGATGCTGGCTTGGAAACTGTTATTGTAAGAAAACTCTACCAAATGAAGATAATCCTTCTAGGAACCTCCAAAGTCCAGGACGTACGTTCGCAGCATATCCTCAAGTGTCTGAATAGTCCGCTCTGACAGTCCGTCCGTCTGGGGGTGGTATGCAGTACTAAACTTGAGCTGAGTGCCGAAGCTGGTCTACAGACTCCTCCAGAAATGGGAAGTAAAGCGACTATCCCGATCTGAGACGATGCTGACCGGAACCCCATGAATCCTGACTATCTGTCGTATATACATCTCCGCCAGCCTCTCTGTAGACGTATCCACCTTGAATGGCATGAAGTGGGCCGATTTGGTCAACCTGTCAACGATGACTCAAATTGTGTCTTTTCCTCCTGGTGTACGCGGCAATCCTGATACGAAGTCCATAGTGATATGCTCACATTTCTACTCGGGAATGGGCAGCGGCTGCAACAATCCACCGGGCCTCTGCCTCTCTGCCTTGATCTGCTGACAGACCAAGCACCTAGCCACGAAGCGAGCCACCTCCCGCTTCATCCCGGACCACCAAACATGCTTCCTCAGATCTCGGTACATCTTGTTGGCACCCGGGTGTATAGAGTACTGAGATCTGTGGGCCTCCTGCATAACCTGCTCCCTGAGATCTCCGCTGGGCATACATAACCTGGAACCGTGCCTCAAGGCACCATCCTCTGTAAGAGAAAACTCGCCTTCCAGCAATCCTGCTCAAACCTGCTCTTGGAGACACCGCAGAGCAACATCCTCAAACTGTGCCGACTTGATCCTCTCTACCAAGTCTGACTGAATCTGCATGCCCCACATCTGCTTCTGTACTCCGGGCACGATCACCTCAATCCCAAGTCTCTCCAAGTCTGCAAGAAAATGTCGATCCATGGTCAAACACATGGCTATCGGATACCTACTCAAGACATCGGCAACCACGTTGGCCTTTCCTGGGTGATACTGAAGTAGGATGTCAAAGTCCTTCATCAACTCTAGCCATCTGCGCTGCCTCATGTTCAACTCCTTCTGAGTGAACACATACTTTAAGCTCTTGTGATCTGTGAAGATCTCCACCCTCTCACCATACAGATAATGCTTCCACAACTTCAGAGAAAATATCACTGCTACCAGCTCCAGGTCGTGGGTAGGGTAGTTCTTCTCATGGGAACGTAATTGCCTGGAAACATAGGCAATCACCTTCCCATGTTGCTGCAAGACGCAACCCAGCCCCTTCCCTGAAGCATCACTATAAATAGTGAAACCACCTGATCCTGAAGGCAATGTCAAAATCGGAGCTGTCGTAAGCCGCTTCTTCAACTCATCAAAAGCTGCCTCACACTTCTCTGACCAAACATACTCAGCATCCTTCCGGGTCAATCGAGTCAACGGTTCTGCAACCCGGGAGAAATCCTGCACAAATCTCTGATAATATCCTGCCAGCCCCAGAAAACTCCTGATCTCTGCAACTGAAGTCGGCGCTGCCCATGCCTCAACTGCTACAATCTTTTTGGGGTCAACTGAGATACCATCTCCAGTCACCACATGCCCCAAGAAGTCCACCCGGTCTAAGAAGAACTCACACTTGGAGAGCTTCCCGTAAAGCTGCTCCCTCCTGAGAGTCTCCAGCACGATCCTCAAATGCTCCTCGTGCTCCTCCTCAGTCTTGGAATATATCAAGATGTCGTCAATGAACACCACCACAAACTGATCTAGATACTGTTGGAACACCTTGTTTATAAGCTTCATAAATACTGTTGGTGCATTGGTTAGCCCAAACGGTATAACCAAAGACTCAAACTGCCCGTACCGCGTCCTGAAAGAGGTCTTGGGAATATCTTCCCCCTTTACCTTTACCTGGTGATATTCCGACCTCAGATCAATCTTGGAAAATACCCGAGCTCCGCTCAACTGGTCAAAAAGATCGTCGATCCACGATAGTGGGTATTTGTTCTTGATCGTGAGGTTGTTGAGTACCCTATAGTCAATACACATCCGTACTGACCCATCCTTCTTTGGCACAAACAACACTGGTGCACCCCATGGCGACGAACTCGAACGGAGAAGCCCTTGTCCTGCAGCTCATCCACTTACTTCTTCAACTCCACCAGCTCACTGTTGTTCACCCGATAGACATGCTGAGAGATGGGTTCCGCTCTTGGAACCAAGTCTATCGAGAACTTAATGTCTCTGTCTGGTGGCAATCCCGATAACTCCTCTGGGAAAACATCCATATACTCTGCTATCAAGGGGTGTGGAATCGCCTGCTCCTCAACCGAGACTCCGCAAAAGACTCCGCTGTTCTACTCTGCCTGACGTCTGGAGTACTCGAACTCTGGCTCCCCCGGCACTCTGAAGAGAACTCTACCCCCTCTGCAATCAATGCTGGCGTGGTGCCTGCTCAACCAATCCATGCCTAGTACTATATCGTAGTTCGGCAATGGCATTACGAGCAGGCTTACCTCCAACTCACGGCCTCCCAAAACTACTCTCCGACCCTTACAAACATCACTCACGAGGATAATGCCACCCCCGATCGTGATCTTGTAAGTCCTACGCAACGATTCAGCTACGATACCGTGTCTAATCGCAAAAGATACTGATATGAAGCTATACGAAGCACCGGAATCGAATAATGCAAAAGCTGGACTGGAGTCGAGAAGAATCGAACCTGCAATCAGCTCTCCGATGGCATCCGCATCCTCTGCTACCATAGAAAATCCTCACCCCTGCTGGCCTCCCCTGGCCTGCTGCTGGTGCTGGACGAACCTCTTCTGCTGTGTCGGCAGGGCTGGTCCCCTCTGCTGGCCTGCTGGAGCCCTGGCTCCTCATCCCTGGGCTGCTCGTGCTATGCGGCACTCCCTCATCTGGTGGTCTGCTGAACCACATACCAGGTACTGGCCCAGCCTCTTCTGGCACTCATTGAAGACGTGTCCAGGCTTCTTGTAGTAGGCACAAGTAACACCCTGTCTCTGACCCTGCTGGTGCTGTCTCGGCTGCTGCTGCTGGTGAACTGGCCTCTGCTGGATCGGCTGCGGCTGGAACTGCCTCAGCTGCTGGTGCTGAAAGTGGGGCCTCTTGGCCTGGCCTCCGCTGCTACTGCCCCCAACTGGGTCTCGTCCCCTCTTGAGCCTAAGCTCAAGATCATCCTCTGCCAACAAGGCTCCCGTCAAGATCTCCTCGAATGTGGCATCCCTGTTGCCCTTGGTCAAGGACTTGACATCCTTGACTAGACCCTTCTGGAACCTTTGGGCCTTCGCCGTCTCACTCAAGCCCTCTACGAACCTGCCGAGGCGGCCGAACTCCCCAGCGTACTCCTCCACTGAAAGGCTCTCCTGGACAAGGCTCTCGAACTGCGACTCCAAAGCTCTGAGTGCTGAATCTGGGAAGAACTTCTTCTTGAAGAAGCCCTTGAACTCCTCCCAAGTTTGCCCAGCTACCCCCACCCTGGGGTCTGACTGATACCAGGTGCGAGCAAGATCTCGCATCCGGCTAGCTGCGGCCTCAAACTGGAGATCTGCTGGTATCCGGGCCAGGCGGAAGATATCCTCTATATGCTCGATCCACTCATCAGCATATAGTATCCCCTCTGTCCCCAGAAAGTCTCTAGGGCTCATTTTCTGGAACTGCTCTATCCCCGGTATCCTCGGCTGATGGACCACTGGTCGAGCTGCAACCGTCGTAAGGGCCAACTCCATGCCCATGTCCTGTCGAGCCTGCTGCCGGTCCATGAACTGCTGGAAGTATGCGAACATCTGCGCTGCATCCTCGTATCCTGTAGGCGGTGGCTGCTGGAAGGGCTCATCTGCGATGACTGGGTCCTGCCTCCGAGCCGGTGGAAGCATACCCCCTGCTGCTGCTGCCGAGGTCTCAATACGAGCAGAGGTGGCAGGAGCTGCAGTCCCTTGGCCCTGCTGTACTAGCTGAGAGGTAGCAGTCCCCTCTATAGCATCCCCATGAATGGTACGCTGCGATCGAGTCTCTACCATCCTAAAGATAGACAAACAAGAGTATCAATTTCTGAGAAAGAAGCGATATAACAAAGGCGGACAATTAAAAATCAAAAGGATCAACTGATAATAAGGATTTAGATGGCAATAAAAGAATTTTTCCTAAAGTGATTGAGTACCTTAAAAATTAATGTCCTATATCCTACTGCAGGCTGTAGTGATACTCTAATTCGAATACCACAACACTTCTAGTCTAGACCTGCATGGGCCACCACTAAAAACGTGTCACGACCCGCACCCTAGAGTAAGGGCACGAGATGTGGGTACGTCCAGCCTACGCCTCAGTATCGGCGGTAGAACGCTGTCCTAGGTCACAACATCTAACAATATAACTCTAAACAGTTTATACTCCCCGAATGGGGGTGACATAGCAATAAATGAACTCAATCACAACTAAGGAAGAGATAGCACGATATGATATAAAACCTCAAAAAAATACAGATGATAAAATAGTCTAAGATAACATCCCAGCTAAAATCCAGAGTACAAATCCCAGCTACTGAATATGAAAGAATATATACAACTCAGAATCTCTGAACAGAAATAAAGTCTAGCTAAACAGTCTCAAGACAACATAAAATAAGATAAGGCCTAACTAAGCTAGTCTAGGCAATGGGGGTGATGTCCTCAGCTAGAGCTGGGTCCTCCTGAGAGTCCAGCTCGCAAGTGTCGTCTAGGGCTGCCCAGTAGAAGGTATCCACACAGGCCTTCTCCTCGTCCTCTGTAATATTTTCAACAGGTCCAGTCAGGACATGAGCGAGTACAGTACATCTCAACAGTTTATAGCAGGTTAGAAAATATAATCATACAATAAAGTAAGATACTGGTACTGAAAGAAATGCAGTATGTAAACAGAGAGAGAACTGTAATAGAAATATCTACTATAAATAGAGACTAATCGTGGCTAGTGAGTCAGAGTACAATATAGACATATAAAACGCATAGGAGATTTTGATAAGACACTATGGAAAGATTCTGATAAGATACTACTTGGGTATTATTCACATGTCTACTTCTACTCCCCCGTACCCCCAATCAATACACAAGGATCCAACCAGGTTATGTTATGATTCCATGCAAAGGCCCCCGAAGGGTGATACATGGATGTCCCATAAATGGGGATTCTAGGAGATTCTAGGATACCCAGTAAATGGGATAAGGATTCTAGGAGACTCTGTGATCATAAGAGTATATGTCACAAGTGATCAAAGAACCAATGAAGCATAGAGATACGCCATATAAGTGAAACGCACAGAACATGTAGTACCCGATGCTCCCTAAGGATAACATCTCAAGAAGGGATCAATATAGTACCAATCCGTGTGACCAACGTGACAGTAACAAGTAAAGTAATTTAATGCAGGAAATAATTCTAAGCAGGATATGAAATGATCAGAGAATGTACTCGCCTGGTATCTGAGTGTCCAATATGAAAGTACTGTCCGAGGAGTGGTGTCTGGCTCCTAATCAGAACAGCACAAGTCACAACAAGTCTAAAATGGTAAAATAAAGTTCTACTATGCACTCTACATGATTATAGGTCAATCTAGGCCAAAGTCAACTCTTGGTCAACTCTGGTCAACCCTAGAAGTCAAACTTGGTCAACTATGGTCAAACTAGGTCTAACAAGTCTAAACTAGGTCAAACAAGTCATTCTAGGCTAATCAAGTCTATACTAGTCTAAACTAGGCTAAACTAGCCTATGCTAGCATACCAAGTCATTACAACTCATACTAGCTAGTACACACCACAACTCAACCTAGTCACTACAAGTCTATACACATAGGGTAGCCATATTCATGGATACATACACATAGTCTACATTATTACACTCACACATACTAGGTTATAGTACAATACATTAGGAACTTCATATATATATATATGATATATACCTAGGCTCAAATCAAAATACACATGTCTAGGCTACCCATATTGTATATACATTCATATGCATAATTTATATACATAATACATATTATATATATAAATATACATACATGATATGATAGAGAGTGTATATGTGTGTGTGTAGAGAGTGGAGCTACTATGTGTGTGTGTGTAAACTGTGAGTGAGAGAGTGAAAGATGTGTGTGTGTGTGTGTGTGTGTTGATGAAGAGTGAGTGATGAGTGAGAGATGTGTGTGTGTGTGTAACTGTGAGTGATGAGCACTGTGTCACAGGAAAACAGTGTGAGGGTGTGTGTGTGAGACAATGTCTGTAGAGAGGGGGGTGATGCACAGGAAAATAGGGGCATCAAAGGAAGGAAAGGAAATCAAATCAGTGTATTCTCAGGTTATACAGAATTCAGATTTTCAGTTCACTAATTCAAGCCCCAAATCGAAATCAAAACTCCACAAAATAACTCCAAAATTTGCATACATATATATTACTTATAGGTAAACCACATTAGGGATCTAAACATGTAATTTAATAACATTTAGATTAATCAAATGAGTGTCAAAATCCACATTAAAAAAAACTAGAAAAAAACAGTAAATGAACATAGGTGTCAGATTTTAGGGGTAAATAAGATTTGATCATCTAAATCAAGTTAAGACATCAAACAAAAGGTTGGTAACTAAAATATATCATGTGAGTGTGTCCCAGGGTCCACACGTGTCCATTCTAGTGGACACAACCGTGTCCAAGCCATCCAGAACCCAAAATAGTGCACACAGGCACTGTTTAGTGCACTGCATCGTGCACGTGTGCACGCGTGTCGTGCACACGACACAGTCCAAACCAGGACTCATGCACACCAACCTAGGTAGACCACCTATAGGGCTACATAATAGGCTAGCTAACACGTGTCCAAGTCGTGTCAGTGAGTGATACGAAAACCGTATCAGTGTCAAGAAATCCCGACTGAAACTGTCAGCCCCGACCAGTGCAGAGCCTCGTGCTCACTCGACACGACACAGGGACACGTGAGACTTGACACACGTGGTGTCAGTCATTGCCTCCTAGTGTGTGTCGAGTTTCGCGTGTCCTTGTGCTGTGTCCGAAGAGCAATAGCCCACGAGTGGCAGGACACGCGCACAGCCTCGCGCGCGCGCACACCCGCGTGTGCAAGTGTCGAATCCGACATGACACGACACAGAGACTCCCCCAGTCCAAAAGAAATGCATAAGCAACACCAAAAACTAATTTTCTATTCAATAAGTTTCTGAGAAATAGATCAAAATGCCCATTGGGGCATTTCATCAAACACATGCAATGTGACACTGATACGTGTCCAAATAGGACACGAATTGGACTCAAATTCTAGGGTTTCCTATTCCTACAGTTAGGTTAGGCCTAGGGCTCCCTAGATATGTAATAAAATCAGGATTCTATGGTGTAGAATGAAAGTTACCTCTATGAATCAAAATCCCCAAAAAGCTCTAAAGAGAGGTGTTCCTCTTGATGGTCAACTTCTCCAAATTGATTTGAATCTGAGAATAACATATAACAACAGCAAGAAAACTTCATTTAAAACCCATTGCAATTTGTTTGAGGGAAAAAGGAGATAAAATGGAATTTTTAGGGATTTTAGAAGTTGAGAAATTACCTCTTTCTAAAGCTTGTTCTTCCTTAGAGGCTAGCCCTAATTTCTAAGAGAATATTTATAAGGGGGGATCCCTAGGATGGATTAAGTGGCTGGACAAATAATGTCAGGGTTAGGGTTGGGCATTTGGCTAATGGGCTTTGGGCTTAGTCATAAAACAATGTCTCAAAAATCACAAGTTATGACTTGTGATCAAAATCTTTCTATTCTAAACTCTATATTCTTAATTGATTTCACTAACTAGAGTATGGTTAACTTAACTTAACCTAGGGTCTCATATCTAGCCAAGTCCAACTCAACTAGGGTTAGGTCACAAAGTCAAAGCTAGTCAAAGTCAACCTAGTCAACCCTCATTCAAACAATTCCAAAATAATTTCTAAAAATTCCCATAAATTCAAATAAATTCTAATAAATTCAAATAACCCCAAAAATGTCAAAAATACCCTCAAACTAGAAATGTGGTAGTGACAGGCCTCGCAGCCTCATTAGTAGCACCCTTCGGGACTCAACACTACATAACGGTAGTTGGTCGAGACTTGGCCTGTCCTAAGAACAACCTATGCTCACAAATTGCCCATGCTGTGTCAACGAGTGCTGGTGTTAATGTCCGAGACTGGAGGTTCCCGTTCATCGACTTCGCTGTCAGCGGAATTCTTCTGGAGGACCCGAAAGAAGCCGTCTCAGTCAGGATGTGCTCCCTTCGATTCTATTACGATACAGATACTAAAATGCTATACCGACGCTCCTACGATGGACTTCTCCTTCGATGTTTATCCAACGAAGAAGCAGCCGAAGCCCTTCGAGAAGCTCATGATGGAACCTGCAGGGCCCATCAACCGGGACCTAAGTTGCAGGATCGACTGCGACACATGGGCTACTACTGGCCAACCATGGCGGCCGACGCTGTCGACTATGCTAAAAAGTGCCATACGTGCCAGCTTCAAGCTGACTTCATCCATACACCGTCAGAACCACTACATCCTACGGTCGCCTCCTGGCCCTTCGAAACCTGGGGCATGGACATTGTAGGACCGATCACCCCTCCTTCAACCAGGGGACATCGCTTCATCCTAGCCATCACCGACTACTTCTCCAAATGGGCAGAAGCAGTTCCACTGGCGGAGGTGAAGAGCTCCAGGATGGTCAACTTTATCAAACACCATGTCATCTTCCGTTTTGGGGTACCTCGGAGGATTATCCACGATAACGGTCCTCAGTTCATCAGCCATGTTTTCAGCAGATTCTGTGACAAGAATCGCATTCAAAACGTGGCATCAACCGCCTACAATCCGGCAGCAAACGGATTGGCTGAGGCGTTTAACAAGACTATCGTCAGGCTACTCAAAAAGGTCATGTCATCCAACAAATGCGACTGGGACGAAAAGCTTGGCGAGTGCCTTTGGGCCTACCGTACAACGGTACGGACCCCGACGGGCAACACACCATTCTTCCTGGTCTACGGAAGCTAAGCGGTACTGCCTCTCGAAATCCAGATACCCTCACTCCATGTAGCAATCACGAATCAACTCACAGAAGAAGACAATCAATGTCGCCGTCTGTGAGAATTGGAGGCACTTGATGAAAAGCGTCTCCTAGCTCAACAACGCATCGAACTCTATCAAGCCCGTATATCACAGGCTTTTAATAAAAAGGTCAAGCAGAGGACTTTCCAAGTCGATGACCTGGTTCTGGCAATCAGGAGGCCGATGGTGTTGACTCACAAGACACCTGGAAAGTTCGAGCCCAAGTGGGAGGGACCGTTCATCATAGAGACGGTATACTCAAACGGTGCCTACCGTCTCACCAAATCCAATGGGGACTTGTTCATGATGCCCATCAACGACAAGTTCCTAAAGAAGTACTACTCTTGACATCCTTAGACTTGTACTTCTATCTTCACCCAATAAGGGAGCCTCTGGACCCAATCATCAGGGCCCACGTACACCTCCCGTAAAATCTTACGCTTCTGGAACCCAGCTGTTCTATAGCGTTCTATTTTCCAGTATAGAGACAACCACGTCCACATTACCTCTGAGTTGTTCCCCTATACCCTATAAAGTGGAATCTTACGCTCTGTAAGACGATGCTACCCATCATGTTTACCACGTCCACATTACCTCTGAGTAAACATCCCGTACAGACAACCCCTGCGTTGTTGTACATTGATCGCAGAACTTCCACGTCCACATTACCTCTGAGTAGTTCTGCGTATCCCCCAGAGTCATTCCTACCACGTCCATGACACCTCTGAGTAGGAAGATTCCTTCATTTGAATCCCATATTTGTCACGTCCACATCACCTTTAAGCAAATATGTCGGTTCTCTCGAACTTATTATCTGTGCCTAAAAACCAAGGTGCACAAAAGATAATAGGTCCACACAAATTATCAAGTTTATGACAGCAAAAATGAACACACCATAAAAAACTTTACATTCTTTATTCAAAAATAAAGGATTACACCCCCAGCAAGAGTTGCAAATTACAAAAAAAAAGAGAAGAAGAGATTACAACCCCTAAACATCCCCGGGGTTGGCTGAAAGCTCTTCAACCCGATGCTTCAAACCTGCCGCCCGAGTCTCTACAGTCGCCAGGACCCGGCGTTCGGCTTTTTGACGCATCGTTTCTATGGCCTCAGAAGAAGTGTCATCCTCATGCTTCTCGTCCAACTGCTGCCGATGCTGAGCCAGGATAAGAGCCCGGCGCGTGAAAGCTGCTTCCTCCTCCTTAGATGCTACATGTTCAGCCTGGACTCGTTCAGCATCTAATAAGAGTTGGGCCCGCTGGTCTTCAAGGAGGCGAATCTTGGCATCAACCTCCGCTATACTAGCGTCCAACGCGGCCCGCAACTCCATCTTCTCCTGCGTGGACTGAGATAGCCTCTCCACTGCAGCCTCAGTTTCAGCCACCTCCCGTTCCCAGACACCCACGGTGGCCTGATAAGAGTACTCAATCTCAGCAATCAGCTTCTCCTTTTTTGCGTCTATGAGGGCGGAGAGATTATTTTACGGGATACGCTGAAACTCGAAAAGCAGCTGGTCCAACTCAGTCACCGAGGCCTCCAGAATCTCGGCCATATGATCATGGCCCTGGTGGAGACGTATCAGACCGATGTGTGGAAGCGCCATAGATTTTGCCATCACGAAACTCCCATTGGCGTTCATTACTGTCGATACGCCCTTCTGCAGCATCTTGTACACTACCTCAATGATGAATTTCACATACTCATCCGCATCCGCCAGTACTTGTGGTGTTATGGCATGAGTTGGAGGAGCTGCCCTAGACGGCGGACCTGAAGAGGACCCGTCGACCTCAATCTGCGAGGCTTGAACGTCGACTTCAGCAGACACTCCCGCACCAGGAACTTGAATTCCGCTACCAGCTCCAAATGCTAAGAGAGCAGAAGGAGTTGGGTGGGGGGTCGATATCGTCCCCCAAGTCAAAGAAGCAACAGAGGGCTCCTGCACCAGCAAGCCCTTGCCCTTTCCCGTCTCAAAGGGACTATTAACATCCGGAGTTGCCTCCTCCACCACCGAGGCGCGATCTGTAACCAGCGCGGAGCCTTCCTCTGGCAAGCTAACTGGATCAGCTCCCGTTTCCTGGCGGGGCACGTCTTCTGGGGTCGGGGTCGGCAGACGAGTCTCCCCCTCATCATTGAATCCCTCCACTGGGACCGAATCTATCGTTACCTTCCGGTCGGCAGCCACCTTAGCCTCCATTACTGAGCCTGGGATAGGGCTCGGCAACGCAACAGTCGACCTCCCCTCATCATGACAAGGAGGGGAATCAACCCTCTCCTCTGTTTCGGTCACGTCTGTTGCCCCCGCAACAGATTCACGCATCTCTGGAGGAACGGCATCTGAAGACGACGAACTCCACTCCACTTCATCTGGAAGCCCCGTGTCTACTGGACTCTCAACGTCCAAGGCCCCCACGGCGGTTTGCACCACTCTGCGAACTGTTTTAACATCAGCTTCCCTTTCTATATAATCTGGAGATACTGGAGTCTCCACAACAACGACATCGTCTGGGTTTTCCTCCTCGGGAGACATCACAATCGGCGGAACGCGCTCTTCCGATGAGCCCGCCACCTCCTTTGGTCTGCTGCCACCAGATTTTGGAGTACGGGGTCTCCTTTTTAGCGGCTCCTACAAAAAGAAAGCATAGATCACAAAAAATGTTGAACCTAACCAGGCTATATGGGATATCCTTACCTCCGCAGGTACTGAATCCGATGACACTGTCGGTGACAATGCCTTCTTCTGTCTCTTTGGCGTGGAAGAGCCAGCCTCTGTATCAGTACGTCTTTTCGATTGATCGACCGAAGGCTCTGCCTGACCCCCTGTGGATACGGCAGGGGTACCTCGATAACCCACCTCTGGCGGACGGTACGATCGAGCCTTCGCCAATATGTTCCCGGTCACCGCTAACTGAGTGCCAACAATGAGACTGGTCTCCCTATCATATTCGGGGGGCACGACATTCATAACATAATAAAATTTGGCGGCCGAGAAAAGAATCGGCGGCCGCAGATTCTGGACGGGCAGCGTAAAGCGAGCTCCGGTACATCCGGCATTGTAGTAATGCCAAGCTCGTGCACCATCCAACAAACTTCCAGTATACCCCAGGTTAATACTGGGGTTGTCCAACATCAACTGAGCGTAGCCGAATTGTCGTACAAAACGGCTCGGCAAATACGGTTCCAGGTAACACTGGTTCGTATTCCGGTACACCAGATGGGACGGCCGGATACTTTACAACCAGCGGAATCCCTATAGAGGCAGAGTGGTGGCATCTTCACCCGAATCCACTAGGTCTTCGTTGGCCTCAAAACCTGAAAAGATATGACCAACTTTGGTGATCTCCCACCCCTGAAGATGGGATAAAACTTTCCTGCAAACAGGAACACCGGCATATAACCAGCTCCTATGGTGGAAACGGCGGAAGAATGCATTCCTGACCCTGTGGTCTTCTTCCGAGCCCGGACTCATCACATTGGGATGGTGTAAAATTAACCACCCCATCAGATAATGAAACGGCAGTTCGACACAGGGGAAGTTGTCATTCCTACATCGTTCGTGAACCACATTTCCTGTAAATTCTCGTAAACCTCACAACAGGTTGCACACCATGGCGGGGAGCAAAGCCAGGCGTCGGCCAAAAACTAACTTCACAGCTGGCAGGATTAGATTCTGGGTCACCCTCTCCACGGAGCCTGACCCGCCCGAGAAGACATAATCCCGAAGCCATATCATCAGATACGCAGCTAACACTGCTTTTGACGACATCTGATAAGTAAGGTGCCAGAAACAGCTATAGGAGCGCTCATCCGACTGCCGGTCCTCGTTTTTCCGGGAATTCTTCTCACCTAACCTGCTCATTTCGGAGAGCACCACGCTACTGGAAAGCGCTGGCGGAGTGGTAAACTGAGAGGGATCCTCCTTGTCTTGCTTAAAGACGTAATCTCTCCAAGCGGTCACATGAGGCTGTGACCCGCCCTTATCCCTCTTCTGTATATAATAATGATGACTCGCCACTTCCTTGAAGACGGCCATCATCTCCTCGGCTTTGTCCCCCAGGACTTGGAACTCCTCGTTGGTCGGGAAGTATTCCTCATAAGGTTCTGATCCCCAAGGGAGCTTTGACACTTCGTACATTTTATGAAGTAGGAGTCCCAGCTCCCCCACCGGGGTGAAGAAAGTCCCGGTCTGGGTGTTAAACATCTCCAGAAGCACGAGGAACATATGCCGGTTGATGTCAACACCTGCCTGAGTAGCACGGATCGCGGCAGTCAGCCCCATCTCTCGGAGTTCGGTTTGGAACCGCGACAGAATCCAGAGTGTCAGCTTGTCCCATTTGGAAACATAATGTCACCAACCCTCTACCCGAAATTCACCTTTCGGGTACGATCGCTCCAACAAAAGCATGCGGTTCACAAAAGTCGAAGCGCCAAAAGCAAATGTATTGATGGGAACGTCACTGTAAATGCTCCCAGGACGTAGAGTTCGCTAGGTGAAAGAAGGCCCAGACCGCACGGCGGCCAAAGTATCTCTCTGGTTGGAGGTCGTGTCGACCTTGATGGCGCCTGCCACCGCCCCCCCTGAGACGGGGTTAGCTCCCAAGACATCCTCCTCTTGGAAGCAAGACGACAGAAAGCCGTCAAGGGCCATTGACGCTCAAGTTGTTTAACAGTCATGTGCACCCGCCTTGCTGTAAAGAACCAATCTTCCTTGACCTTCAACACCTTTGCTTCAACAGAAGTAAGACGGTCTCCAAACAGGAACTCAGGCTTCAAGAAAGTCACATTATCAGAAGTGGCGGATTTTAAAATGCCACGCTCCATCATCCGTTTGAGGAACCCATGCGGTTGTTCCTGGATTTGAGTCATTCTTTCGGGATGCTGATCCAGCATAATGGCAGCTTGGGCCGGGTTTATCACCTCCTCATTATAATCCACCCCCATCTGACAGAGGGCAGCGTCCAGAAGCACTTCATTCAAGAGCGGGACAGTCATCGACACTGGTGGTCAACAAAAGAAGGCAAAGATTCAGAGATGTTAGAAACAACAAGAGAATCTGAGCCACATTCTCATCAAAAGCGCATAAGGTTCAGGCGCATCTGAAAAGAAGCTTCGGCGCATCATCAGGGTCTAAACCCATGCACGTCAGCAGTGGAGCTTCGGCGCATCATCAGGGTTTTAAACTCATGCACGTCAGTAGTGGAGCTTCGGCGCATCATCCGGGTTTTAAACCCATGCGCGTCAGCAGTGGAGCTTCGGCGCATCATCAGGGTTTAAACCTATGCGCGTCGGCAAAAAAAAAAACCTCAGCACATCATCAGGACTCAAAGTCCATGTGCGTCGGCATATGTGAGTTCTAAAAATGGTACAGAAAGATACGGTAAAGGAGGATGAAACCCACCAATCACCGCCGGCCGAACGTCAACAGGTGGACGGGGGATATCACCCGCGGCAGCCTCTACAGGCTCTTTTCCTTTGCCCCGTCCTCGGCCATCACCGCCGCGAGGAGTTTTGGGAGCCATTTCTCGCAAGAAGGAAATTAGGGTTTTCAAGAACTCTAAAAGAGAAAAGCAAATAGAGGAAGAACTTTCTCTCTCTCTCTCTCCATCTCACGCCTATTTATAGGCTCAGTCGCACGCGTGAACCGATGAAGTGTGACCTCAGCCGCCGCCTCGGGTTCTGTGAAGAGATAACTGCAAATAAATCCAAAAAGATCATCATTAATCTTCTTGGTTATCGAAGCGTCATCATTCGTATTTACTGAGAGAAGCATGCGCCCCATCACTGATACGCGGAGTGATCATGCGCCCGAACAGTCATGCGCCCCGTAGAAGACACCACCATGCTTCTTATTCAAAGTATTCCAAAACTTGACAAAAAGTTTTAAAAACTTTGAAGGGGGTCTTGCAGAAGCATGGAATTTCAGGACCAGAAATCATATGCGCCAAACATTACATGCGCCAGGGAGCTCAGAGGAAGTACTTGGCACAGCAAAGCAAAAATATAGACATTAAAAGAAGATTTTTGTTTCATATAAAAGTCTATTACACGAGCTGTACAAAGGAGAATTTCTACAAAGAAAAGACCCTAAGTCTACAGCTAGGCGCAGCATCTCGCCATGCGCTCTCAAACAGGCGCATCTCGCCATGCGCTCTCAGCCAGACGCATCCCTTCAGTAGCTCAGTTATGTGCATCCTCAGTTATGTGCATCCCTTCAGCAGCTCAGTTATGTGCCGCCCTTCAGCGTCCCAGTTAGGTGCATCATGAAGTGTCAGCATATGCATCATCAAATGCTTCGACTAATAAAGCATTTATTGAGCTGAATGAGGGTGACAATCAACCCTCTAGCTGGAGGAAGAGCTCCCTAAACCAAGGAAGAGGAGAGCACCGCAAATCAACCTGCGGCTAAAGGAGCAGCTTTCGACCCAACCAGAATGGGCAACGCCCACTCTAGCAGGAGGAGGAGCTCTCCCAAAGCCCAAGGAAGATGATCGGGGCACCGTAATTCCGATCTGCGGCTCTTCCAGTATAACGGAGACGAGGCTCGAGCATCCCGATTTTTGGATACAACAGGCACCTTCTGCCTGCCTCAGAAGCCCTCGACTTCGACTTTTGGATGTAACAGTCACCTTCAAGTGCATCAATGAAGACAATGCGTCGTATCTTCACCCTCGGGAGCATCTCATCAACAGAATGTGCTCGAGTAATAAATTTCATTTCGGGAGGACGTGAGAGAACGAGAAGCAAACCCTCTCCATGCCACTATTAATAGGTCGGGCAAATCAAACCCATGCGCCAAGTGGCTGGCTTTCCGAATCCCGTGTAATGAATTTGTATTAAATGGTGATGAACCTGACGCTTCGAATTCAGCCAAGTCAAGAACGGCTATTTAAAGCACTCGAAGAACGTAACAGTCGGGCCCATAAAGACGTATCATGCAAAGTGGATGCGCCGGCCAGACCGTGCATCGTGCTGACGCGCCCAGCTCCCATCAAAGGATGCGCCCCCATGCGTCCCCATGCGCCTAGTGGAACACCGATCGATGTGCCCACTCAACAAACCCATCACCTGTCAAAAGAACATTAAAAGCTGAAGTCTGACAGAGTTGGCAGCACGTCCCCCGAGGACTGAACTTGACAGCTTTTACAGAAGACGAAGCGTCGCCGACGTCAGCATCATAATTGCTTTCCTCCGGCGGTTACAAGCCATGTGGTCGTCCAACCAGTTCGCATGCGCCTCCGCAGCCATGCGCCCAAATCTCTGCATGTGCCTCAAAAGCCATGCGCCTCAAACTTTTTTCTGATCCCTAAAGACAGAAGTAAAGTCACTACTGAAGCCCCGCATGCACCTCAAAAGCCATGCGCCCCAACTGGTTCGTGACTCCTAAAGGTTACGAGCTAATATCTCCTCATGCGCCCAATCCCAGGCGCATCCTATCAGATCACTCCCCACCAAATCTGAGATCTTCAAGCCATGGACCGACGACACGCATCATTTGACTTGATTCAGCCTATGAAGGGGTGCTAATCACCCAAGATCTCAGCAACTGAAAGATCTTCTCCGTTGCTACGTGCCAGCTCTGCCACAGCCCACGACAGCAACGAGAAGAGTTCAACTCCTTAATCAGGGTGCATCGCCTATGTGCCTCCATCAGCAACTACCACGTTGCGTCCCCACGTACAGGCACATCCTACATGCGCGCATGAGCAGCCAGCCTGTAAAGCTATAAATAGAGGGATCATTTCCTTCTTTCACAGACACATACAGACAGAGACACGTCGTGCAACCATCGGCAACACATAGAGAGAGGCAGATACAGACACTCAACGTCTTCTTCCTCTCCATAAGCTCCTGCACCTAGAGCAACCCAGATCTTCAGAGAACCGAGAACCGTCGTCAGATCGTCAATGGAGTCAACGCATTACCACTCGCTCCATCGGCACAAGGGACCCAGATAAACAAAAGTGTACTCCTAGGACTACATCTAAGTCCTACATTGTAACACTGTTCTGTTTGTATTGAAATTATATCAAAAGATTTTAATGGCAAACAAGGTCAACCTCTTCTTCAGCTCATCGAATGTAGCCTGACACTCATCAGTCCAGACGAACTCCACGTCCTTCCTGGCGAGTCTAGTCATCGGCTCTACAGTTCGCGAGAAGTCCTGGACGAACTTTCGATAATAGCCAGCCAAACCCAAAAAGCTTCGAACCTCGGCAATTGAATATGGCGTAGACTAAAACTCAACTGCTAAAATCTTCTTCTGGTCCACTGAGATCCAGTGCTCGGTCACAACATGACCTAAGAACTCGACCTGGTCCAAGAAGAACTCGCACTTCGAAAGCTTCCCGTAGAGTTGCTCCCTCCTCAGAGTCTCTAACACAACTCTCAAATGCTCCTCATGCTTCTCCTGCGTCTTCGAATAGATCAAGATATCATCTATGAAGACCACCATAAACTTGTCAAGGTACTGATGGAATACCTTGTTCATCAAGTTCATGAATACCGCTGGAGCATTGGTCAACCCAAATAGCATCACTGAAAACTCGTACTGGCCGTACCGAGTCCGAAATGCCATCTTCGGAATGTCATCCCGCCTCACCTTCAGCTGGTGATACCCGGACCTCAAGTCTATCTTCAAAAATACCTTCGCCCCACTCAGCTGATCGAACAAATCGTTGATCCTTGGCAAAGGGTATCTATTCTTGATAGTGAGGCTGTTGAGTGCCCAGTAATCAATACACATGTGGGCCATACCGTCCTTCTTCAGCACAAATTGGACTGGCGCTCCCCAAGACGAAGAACTGGATCTGATAAACCCCTTGTCCTGCAGCTCGTCGACTTGCTTCTTCAGCTCTATCAACTCACTGTTGTTGACCCTATAGACGTACTGTGAAATGGGCTCGGCGTCCGGCACCAAGTCTATAGAGAACTCAATATCCCTGTCTGGCGGCATTCCCGATAACTCCTTGGGAAAGACATCCGAGAACTCAACTATCAAAGGATGTGGCAAGTCCTGCCCTGCCAACAAAGCTCCACAGAATTCAGCCTCCGGCTCAGCTACTCCTCGAGCAAACTCGATCTCAGGCTCTTCCGGCGGCCTAAAAAGAACTATGCCTCCTCTACAATCTATACTAGCCTGGTGCATGCTCAACCAATCCATACCGAGTACCATATCGTACCTCGGAAGGGGCATTACGAGCAGACACGCACACAAGTCCCGGCCTCCCAGGATAACTCTCCGCCCTTTGCAAATATTATTAACCAAGATAATGCCTTCCTCGGTCAATATCTTGCAAGTCCTACCCATATACTCAGCAATAATGTTGTGTCTCAGAGCAAAGGAAATAGACACAAAACTATGAGTGGTACCAGAATCAAACAAGGCAAAAGCAGGAAAAGAATCAAAGAGAACGTGACCTGCCACAACATCTCCCACTAGCTCTACCTCCTCCTCTGCTGTCAAGGCGAACACCCTGTCCACAGGTGCTCCCTTCTGGTGCTGTACAAAGTGCTGCTGCTGGGTCTGAAGTGGAGGACCTCTCTGCTGAACTGCTGGTCCTCTAGCCTGCTGCACTCTGTCCTGGCCTCCTCGGACTCCACGAAAGCGGCAATCCTTCAGCTGGTGATCGGGCGCCCCACAGTATAGACAGATGCCCAACCTCTTCCAACAGGCCTCTTTAGTGTGCCCCGGCTTCCCGTAGAAGCCGCACGGAGTAGCCTGCCTCTGGCCCTGTCCTTGGTGCTGCTGGGCACGCACCGGTGCCTGCTGAATCTGTAACAGAGGCTACTGCTGAAATGGCCTCTGCTGATGCTGAAAGTGGGGGCGCTTGGCCGGTCCAGCACTGGAACTCACCCCCATGGTATCACCGCTCCTCTTCGGCTTGAGGCCGAAGTCCTCCTCTGCAATCTGTGCGTCCATCAATATCTGATCGAACATCGCGTCACGGCGACCCGAGGTGCAGGTGCGCACTGCATGAATAATTCCCCTACGGAACTTACGAGCCTTCTGCCCCTCATCCTGGATCAGATCGAGAGCAAACCTGTTAAGGCGGAAGAACTCTGCTGCATACTCATCCACCGACGAGTTCCTCTGCACTAGACCCACAAACTGGCCCTCCAACGCTGTGAGAGCCACGTCCGGGAAGAACTTCTCCTTGAAGAGCCTCCAGAAGTTCTCTCATGACAGCCCTCTCACCGATGCATGAGGATCCGTACTGTACCATGTCAGTGCGATGTCGAAGAATCGGCTGGCTGCGGCTGAAACCCAAAGTCCTCTCGGAAGCTCTGCCAGCTCCATGCTCCGCTGCACGTCCTCTAGCCAATCGTCTGCATAAAGGATGCCCTCCATGCCCATGAAGTCCCTGGAGCTCATCTTCCTAAAATCTAATACTGTCCCTGGCCTAGACTGCTGCTGGTACGGCTGCTGGCCGGTAGGGCCCTGTACCGTACCCGGTACTACTCTCTCTACGGCTGCCAGTGTAAGCTGATACGAGTTCTCCATGCTCTGCCTCAGCATCTCAGTCTGGCGGTGTGATGCCTTCGTCTGGCGTTATGACACCTCTGCCTGGGCTCGCTGAGTCTCCATCATCTACTGAAGGAGAAGGAACATATGGTGTGCATCCATCGATATCGGAGGTGGTGGCGGCAGTATCTTTGGAACAACGACCGAAACCCTCTGGGGTGCAGGTGGTAGACCTCTCTATGCAACTGCCACGGCCTCCGGGATAATAGAAATACTGGGGACAGTCTCCTGAACCTCCTCCTCAGCCTGGTCAGATCTCTCGTGCAAGCTACTCGATCCAGTGGCCTGCGGGTGCGTCTTCGTCATCCTGGAGACGAATTGAAAGAAAGAGATCAATATGGCACATGAGAAGATATTATCAAAGAAGGACAATTAATTTAATACAAGGAGGGTCATCATGATAATCAAAAGATCGAAAATTTTCCTAGGTGTGATTGAGAAATTCTAGTGGTAATAACTAGGACCAAATTCCTAATAGCAGGCTCGTAGCAGCACTCTAAGTCGAGCACCACTACGAAAAATTGTACTAGTTATGACTCTAACTCAGAGACCTGTATGGGCCACCATAAAAATGTGTCACGACCCGCACCCTTATCAGGGGCACGAGAACGTGGGTACATCCAGCCTACACCGCAGTATCGGCGGTAGAACGCTGTATATAACGTCTGCAAATACTACGACTAACAGTATAAAGGTACCTGTACAGTATATACACTCCGAGTGGAGGTGACATAGCAATACAGTCTCAATCACAAGATAAAACTAAGGTAGATAGCACAGAAGAGAAAAATATAATAGATGAAATAGGAAATAAGTTCAAGATCCAACACAAGCCCAGATATATACACAACATCACAGGGTCACAAAATATAATATAGAAAGCTACAGTCTGATAGTACTAGCTGGATCGCAGTCCATGCAAACCCAACTAATCTACACTACTCTGGGAGTGCAAAGTCTAGTGGCTCTACTATCAGGCCACGGTCCTGGACTACTCCATCTAACTCGAGCCCATAATAGGTCGAGCAGTCTGTCTCAGAATCATCTGTAATATATCAACGGTATTATGTCAGGAAAATGAGCAAGTACAAGCACTAACAACAGTTTCATATGAATTGACAAATTCTATAAGAGACAGTATAATGAAATATAAGACAAAGATATAGGAAGACTTGGGAACCGTTCGGAAGCTGAGTTACAACCCTTAAACCAAACAAGGATCGGGGTCGTAATCCTTCTCCTGAGCAGAACTTAGTCTCCAATCAAGGTACAACATAAAGGCATGTAGAACATGTGAGTAACTGAATATCATAGCATGGTGAGAAAGCACTGAATATAGAACAGAGCAGGATATAAGATAAGATAAAGTAAATATAAAATGTGCCTTGAATTATTAGAGCGTTATGTGTTCGACTTTGGGAAATGTTACAGGGCAGGCTATTCACTTGGCCCAACAATCACACAAAAATTTGGGAATGGTCATGCCGGCCAACCTGGATAACAAGCACAAGGAAAATAGGATCTCGCTACACCCTACGTGAAGGGAGAATGGCGCGAGCACAAGAATATAGTGACAGGGTGGCTTTGATCACATAGCCCCTAATAATTCCCCATTTCCGAATAGTACAATGGATCTGGACATGACACGTCATGGCATGTGATTCCATAAGAGGGTAGCAAGTCTCCTTAGAAATCAGTGTCTATACAAGTACAAGGAACAAGACAGGAATGTACCAATATATCGAGAAAATCTAGGAAAAACATCTCGTGTCATGATCCAACATATACTAGTCCATGAATATCGTGACTGGAAATTGAGTAAGACACTACAACTGAATTGGATATAGCAGATATCAAGATAATGAAAACTATCAGTAAATGTACTCGCCTGTTGTCCTGAGCTGTAGGTATATCAGGGTTCAGAGTGGTAATCAGAGACCTAAAGATGAGATATTACATGTTAATTTAGGTTTAACAAAGTTATGAATGATTTCTAATACATGATATGAAATCTAGGTCAAACTAGGTCTCACTGAGTCACATTAAGTCTTGTCAAGTCAATCTAGGTCAAAATAAGTTATATCAAGTCAATCTAAGTCAAACTAAGTCAACTCTAGGTCATACTAGTCATAGCAAGTCAAAGCAAGTCAAACGGGGTCAAGAGTTGACTTACAGTTGACTTTTAGTCAACTGGTCAACCCTGGTCAACTATGGTCAACTCTAGGTCAACCCTAGGTCAAACTGGTCAAGTGTTGACCAACAGTTGACTTTTAGTCAACTGGTCAACTCTAGTTTGGATTTGGTCCATTTTAGACAAAGGGTTGACTCATTGTTGACTTTTGGGTAAAAAGTCAACTCTGGGTCAACCGAGCCAAAATTGGTTCAAATATGACATTTGTAGGGTGTACCTATCAAGACGTCTAAGTTTCAAGTCAAACCGAGTACCCGTATCCCGTATCTTAAAATTATCCGTTTACCCTTTATATATATTTACCCTTCACCACTCTAATACTAAAGCCAAGTGGCTTTCCCTTGGAAGTTTCACTCCCGGCTTCCTAGGGTAGTAGGATACTAGCCTATACTAACATTACCTACCATGTTTCCTAGGTAAAGTGGACATCCAGTCCATCTTACGGTCCATGTTACTCAATTACCCATTATCTTGAGTATCGTAGGATACTCAATGGTATCGTGAGATACCATTCTCTCCACTTCAAACGCAACCCCGATTCTAACTTAGGAGCCTACCCACAAACTCTATTTCACATTAGCTAGGTCCTATTTCAATTTCGATACGTTCCGACACTCGTATCTCAATATCCCCCTTTACTTGCCCTCACACAACCACTCACTCACTCTCACAAAACTCACTCTTCACACACTCACATAGGACTAGTTTGGGGGTTAATTTAGTGGGTTATATGTGGTTATATATATATATATATATATATATATATATATATATATATATATATATATATATATATATATATATATATATGGGTTTATAGGGGGGTCAAATGGGGGCTTGGGGGGGTTGCTACTGCTGCCTTAACTGCTGCTGCTGCTTTTTTTACTGCTACTGCTGCTGCTGCTCAGTGGGGGGGGGGGGCAGCAGCCCCTAGCCCCCTCCTTCTTGCTGCTGTTATTGCTCTTCCTTCCCCCCTCATTCTCACCCTCTATTCTCCCTCTATTCTCCCTCTCTAAATCTTCTTCTCTAACTCTCTCTCTCTATATATAAAAACACTCACTAATTCAATCACTCTCATTCTTTCCCCTCTCTTCTCTATATATATATATAAACACACACACTAATATATATAGAGACACACACATATATATACATATAAACACACACATGTATATATATATATATATATATATATATATATATATATATATATATATATATATATATATATATATATATAAAATTCGTTTCAATGTTAAAAGAAAAAAGAAAAAAAATATATATATATATATATATATATATGTATATATATATATATATATATATATATATATATATATATATATATATATATATATATATATATATATATATATATATATAAAATAAAATATATATATATATATATATATATATATATATATATATATATATATATAAAAATATATATATATATATATATATATATATATATATATATAAAATATATGAACACACACACACACACACACACACACACACACACACACACACACACACATATATATATATATATATATATATATATATATATAGACACACACACACACACACACACACACACACACATATATATATATATATATATATATATATATATATATATATATATATATATATATATATATATAAATAATACTCCACATAACACTAGTACAAATATGAAGTTTAAAGTGTCTAAACCACTTAGAGGCAAAACTAATATTCTTGGGGTGTCCAAATTGGGGGAAAATACTAGGACACAAACACAAATCAAAACTCAACCTAGGACACACCAAATGGACTCAAACTTGACACGAATAGGGACACAACCATGGGGATTAATCCTACTTGGTCAAAACTAAATTATATGACGAAGCAATGAAAATAGAGGATAGTTTGTACCTATTGGGATATGGATTCCAATACAAAATCCTCCGACACGGCTCCGACGGCTCTGACACAAAATGAATTATTTAGGGCACAACTCTTCTCCTCTTGCTCCCAAAAGCTTGTAGAAGTACCACTTGGGGTAGAGGGAGAGATTGATGGAAGAAAATTGGGAAGGGAAACCTTATTTGGAGATGATTCCTAGGGATTTCTATTCTTTCTTTTGGAGAACACTTGGAGAAGAAGGAGATGGAAGAAATTTTGAAGTGAATGGATGAAAAGGGAGAAGGGAGGTGGCCGGCCATTAAAAGGGATTTTGGGCCCTTGGGAAATTACAAGTTTGCCCCTCTAACCTATTCTATGTAAAGAGTTAATTCCTATTAGGGTTTGGGGGTTAGAAAAGACCAAATAAAAATCATAATTAGGCCTAATCACTCATGTGGGATTAGACCAAACTCCTTGACCTAAATGATAAGTTTGGTGGGCCATGGCTAATTAATGTGTTAAGCACAACTTAAATCGAAATTCCTCGGAGTCCCGAAATAAGTCGGAATGAGATGAAATTCGAACCCGACTCCTATAATTATAAAATATTAACATTCATGAAATAAAAATCCTAAAATATTCAAAAATCTAAATTACCATTTTACCCCTATCTTGGAAAAGTGAGGGTGACAAGTCTATCCACCTTAAAAAAAATTGTCCTCGAAATTGAAGACAACAAACACAGAAAATCACAAACAGAAAAATAAAAGAAATGGACTTATACCCCAGGGCTCGAAAAGATAAGAAAAATGCTCCCGCATGTCGTCCTCCCTCTTCCAGGTAGACTCACCTGGAGAGTGATGTCTCCATGCAACCCGAACCAAGGGTATGACCTGGTTCCGGAGCACCTTGTCCCTGCGATCCAGAATCTCGTTCGGATAGCTGAGAGTAGGTCTCACCTGTATCGCTGAATGGTCCAATACATGGCTAGGATCTGCCACGTACCGCCTCAGCTGAGATACATGGAACACGTTGTGCACTCCCTCGAGCTTAGGCGACAAGTCCAGTCGGTAGGCTACTGCACCGATCCTCTCTATGATGGTGAAAGGTCCAATGTAGCGCAGACTAAGCTTTCCACCGCCACCAAAGCGAATCGTGCCACGTGTCGGGGATATCTTCAGAAACACCATGTCACCAGCCTAGACATAAGACAAAGCTCAGCACATAAACTAAACAAACAATCACAAATAAACACGACAAAAAACTAAAACTAACCTCGAACTCTAACGGTCTCCGGTGACTATCGGCCCAATGCCGCTGCCTATCCTGAGCTACTCGAAGTCTGTCTCTAATCAGCCTGACCTTCTCGGCCGCATCCACAACCATCTCCATCCCAAGAAGCGCCATCTTGCCGACATCCTCCCAAGACAAAGGAGTACGACATCTCCGTCCATATAGAGCCTCGAATGGCGATATCTCTATACTGGCCTGGTAGCTGTTGTTGTAAGCAAACTCTATCAGGTGAAGATGGTCCTCCCAAGAACCCCCAAGATCAAGCATACACGTGCGAAGCATATCCTCCAAAGTCAGGATAGTCCTCTCCGACTGCCCGTCTGTCTGGGGATGATAAGCGGTACTAAACTTGAACGAGGTGCCCAAGCTAGTCTACAAACTCCTCCAGAAGTGGAAAGTGAATCGATTATCCCGGTCTGAAACTATGCTCACCGAAACCCCGTACAATCTCACGATCTGACGAACGTACAGCTCTGCAGCCTCTCCGTAGACAAACCCACTTTGAAAGACAAAAAGTGGGCCGATTTGGTCAATATATCAATGATGACCCAAACCGCGTCTTTCCCTCCTGGCGATCGTGGAAGCCCAGACACAAAGTCCATGGTGATGTGCTTCCACTTCCACTCGAAAATGGGCAGCGGCTGAAGTAATCCACCTGGTCTCTGTCTCTCGGCCTTCACCTGCTGACACACAAGGCAACGGGATACAAACTGAGCTACCTCGTGCTTTATGCCATACCACCACACGTCCTCTCTCAGGTCCCTATACATCTTGTTGGCTCCAGGATGCATAGAATACTGAGAGCGATGCGCCTCCTGAAGAACCTCCTTTCGAAGCTCTCCACGCGGAACGCACAGCCTAGTACCGTGCCGTAACGACCCATCTTCGGCTAAAGAGAAATCATCGAGCAAACCCGTCCGCACCTGCTCCCTGATGCTCCTTAGGGCAGCATCATCATACTGCGCTGACCTGACTCTATCCATCAGCTCAGACTGAATCTGCAAACCCCACATCTGGATCTCTACGCCCGGAATGATGACCTCGATACCCAAACTATCCAGGTCTGCCAAAAGATGACGATATGTCATCAAGAACATAGCTACTGGATACCTGCTCAAGGCATCTGCAACTACGTTGGCCTTCCCTGGATGGTACTGCAGTGATATATCGAACTCCTTCATCAGCTCTAACCACCGCCTCTGCCGCATGTTCAGCTCCTTCTGAGTGAACACATACTTCAAGCTCTTGTGATCTGTGAAGATCTTAACTCGCTCTCCGTACAGGTAATGCTTCCATAACTTCAAAGTAAAAATAACCGCGGTCAACTCCAGATCATAAGTAGGATAGTTCTTCTCATGAGGACGTAACTGCCCAGATCATAAGTAGGATAGTTCTTCTCATTGTTGACTTTTGGGTAAAAAGTCAACTCTGGGTCAACCGAGCCAAAATTTGTTCAAATATGACATTTATAGGGTGTACCTATGAAGACGTCTAAGTTTCAAGTGAAACCGAGTACCCGTATCCCGTATCTTGAAATTACATGTTTACCCTTTATATATATTTACCCTTCACCACTCTAACACTAAAGCCAAGTGGCTTTCCCTTGGGAGGTTCACTCCCGACTTCCTAGGGTAGTAGGATACTAGCCAATACTAACATTACTTACCAAGTTTCCTAGGTAAAGTGGATATCCAGTCCATCTTACGGTCCATGTTATTCAATTACCCATTATCTTGAGTATCGTAGGATACTCAATGGTATCGTGAGATACCATTCTCCCCACTTCAAACGCAACCCCAATTCTAACTTAGGAGCCTACCCACAAACTCTATTTCATATTAGCTCAATCCTATTTCAATTTCGATACGTTCCAACACTCGTATCTCAATATCCCCCTTCACTTGCCCTCACACAACCACTCACTCACTCTCACAAAACTCACTCTTCACACACTCACATAGGACTAGTTTGGGGGTTAATTTAGTGGGTTATATGGGTATATATATATATATATATATATATATATATATATATATATATATATATATATATATATATATATATATATATATATATATTATATATATATATAGGTATATATTTATGGGTTTATAGGGGGGTCAAATGGGGGCTTGGGGGGTTGCTACTGCTGCCTTAACTGCTGTTGTTGTTGCTGTTTTTACTGCTACTGCTGCTGTTGTTCCTGCAGCTGCTGCTGCTGCTTAGTGGCGGGGAGCAGCAGCCCCTAGCCCCCCCTTCTTGATGCTGTTATTGCTCTTCCTTCCCCCCTCATTCTCACCCTCTATTCTCTCTCTATTCTTCCTCTATTCTCCCTCTCTAAATCTTCTTCTCTATCTCTCTCTCTCTATATAAAAACACTCACTAATTCAATCACTCTCATTCTTTCCCCTCTCTTCTATATATATATATATATATATATATATATATATATATATATATATATATATATATATATATATATAAACACACAATAATATATATAGAGACACACATACACACTAATATATATATATAAACACACACACACACACACACACACACACACACACACACACACACACACACATATATATATATATATATATATATATATATATATATATATATATATATATATATTTTTACACACACACACACACACACACACACACACACACACATATATATATATATATATATATATATATATATATATATATATATATATATATATATTCTTTTTTTTTCTTTAAAACCAAAGCCGGTGGACGACTCCACCCGACCTTGGCTCGGAGGCCGTGGCTACCGCCACCCAACCACCTCCGTGGGAGGGAGGGCTCGAACCCGGCCCTCACCTCCGGGTGTCCAAATTGGGGTGTCCAAATTGGTGTTTATATATATATATATATATATATATATATATATATATATATTTTTTTTTTTTTTTTTTTTTTTATATATAAATAATACTCCACATAACACTAGTACAAATATGAAGTTTAAAGTGTCTAAACCACTTAGAGGCAAAACTAATATTCTTGGGGTGTCCAAATTGGGGAAAAACACTAGGACACAAACACAAATCAATACTCTTCCTAGGACACACCAAATGGACTCAAACTTGACAGGAATAGGGACACAATCATGGGAATTAATCCTACTTGGTCAAAACTAAATTATATGATGAAGAAATGGAAATAGAGGATAGTTTGTACCTATTGGGAGATAGATCCCAATACAAAATCCTCCGACACGGCTCCGACACAAAATGAATTGTTTAGGACACAACTCTTCTCCTCTTGCTCCCAAAAGCTTGTAGAAGTACCACTTGGGATAGAGGAAGAGATTGATAGAAGAAAATTGGAAAGGAAAACCTTATTTGGAGATGATTCCTAGTGATTTCTATTCTTTCGTTTGGAGAACACTTGGAGAAGAAGGAGATGGAAGAAATTTTGAAGTGAATGGATGAAAAGGGGGAAGGGAGGTGGCCGGCCATTAAAAGGGGTTTTGGGCCCTTGGGAAATTACAAGTTTGCCCCTCTAACCTATTCTATGTAAAGGGTTAATTCCTATTAGGGTTTGGGGGTTAGAAAAGACCAAATAAAAATCATAATTAGGCCTAATCACTCATATGGGATTAGACCACACTCCTAGACCTAAATGATAAGTTTGGTGGGCCTTGGCTAATTAATGTGTTAAGCACAACTTAAGTCGCAATTCCTCGGAGTCCCGAAATAAGTCGGGATGAGATAAAATTCGAACCCGACTCCTATAATCATTAAATATTAACATTCATGAAATAAAAATCCCAAAATATTCAAAAATGGAAAATTACCATTTTACCTTTATCTTGGAAAACTGAGGGTGACAACCACCCCCAATTCCAGAAAGTCGTAGCAGCCGCTTAGAACTCAGTCTCGGATCTTGACCCACTGGAGCAGATGGCGGCCAACTAAAAGCCATTCGTAAGGCATTATCGTCCTGGAGCAAAGAGGCTTTCGGAGACATCTTCCAGGCGATTAAGGTGGCGGAGGATGACGTCACCCGTACTGAATCCTCGTGTACGGTTGACAGATCTCCTGCAGCCCGCGCCGAGCTCAACCTTGCTAGAGCACTTCTTAAATCCAGGCTGAAAATCGAAACGGATTTCTGGAGGCAAAAAGCCAGACTGACATGGGATACCAACGGGGATCGTAACACCAGGTTCTTTCACGCATGCGTCAAAGGCCGCAGAAACAAATTAAATATACACCGGATCTACGACGAAAATGGCATCATGGTGGACGACCAGGATGGCATCCAGGCTGCGGCTAAGAACTTTTATTCTAACCTCTTCACTAAAGAGCCCGTCGTTAACGACAGCGCGCTTCTATCCGTAATCCCTTCCCTCATCAGCAGCAGCGGTAACGACGCCCTGTTGGCTAATTCTACGGATGTCACGACCCACTACCCAAATTGTTGGGCCAGGCCGAGTCATGCCCAGCCTACGTTGAGATAAAACGTAGTAAGCTGTTCTAAAGACAACAGGATAAGACTAAATGTGCTAACAGTTCTATAAGTGAAGAAGAATCATAAATGCTCCAAACACAAAAGTCGTCGTATATAGTGAAATGTCCAAGTACAAGTGAACTGTAAAGTAAAACTGGATACATGTCCAGATACAAAAAGATATAGTCTAATACATGTCTACTCTCAAAAGTCTAAGTAAACAAAAGACAACTAGGCGAGGTTCCCCGCAGGAACATCCTCGTAAAGCAGAGCCGAATCCTCGGCAGTAACCTCATAATATGTGTCGCAGAGTAACTCCTCCTCAGTAAGGACACCTACAATGTTATCCTGTCAGGACGGGAGCAAGTACTAAATCTAGCAAACTAGCATATGAAACATAGAAATGAACATGAGAGGAATAACTGGAAAGCATGGCATCACATAATCTATCATGGCAAGGATACATATGTCATACAGACAGATGTACATGTAATGTTTAAAACTGTAGCAAGTACGTGATCGGTCAATAGATGTACAATGTGCTGTGGCATATAATGAAATGTACTTTCGTACAAGTGATAGGGCGATAGATGTACATACGCACAACTCCGCCTTGATATAAAGGCCTACGACGCAGTAATCATATAAAATGAAACTTTGTTCGGTACAGACGTACGGGAGAAGGGGGTATGATCACGTACTCTACTAACAGTTTCCCCATAACCCATATTCTAATCATGTGAGAGATACATCAAGACTATTCTAAGCATGGTAGTAACTGAAAGTACAACATGTAGAGATTTAACTTGCTACCCCAAGGATCAGCATTTCACATGGTGGGTTTTGCAGTTTATTTATGTGACAATATGTAAAGTTCGTAGAAAGTACTTGCCTCTAGCAAAGCAAAACAAAACAAGCTGCGATAACAGTGCTACGGATGTCCGGTAACTCGTAACTGTAGAAGTAAATACAATAACTTAGTTTTTACACTAAGTTAAAATACTAGGACACTAATTGGTGAAACACGACTTGTGATTGGGCACCTAGCCAAAATGATGATTTTGGCATAGGAGACCAATGTGGGATAACACACTACTATCACTAACTTTCTAGGGTCTTTACACTAGTGAGGGGTGGGGTTTAACACGGCTAAAACTCAAAATAACACAAAAAGCTACAAGTCGTAATTAATCAACAAATAAATCAAAAGTCCATTGTGTTCTAACAATTTTAGAGATAGAAAAAAAGCCTAGTTTTGTTTAAAGTAAAGTACCAAAGTGATCCTTGTTAATCATAGAAATTTATTATAATTGTTCTAGAATTTATTAACCAGTACAAATATTTTATAAAAATCAGTTTCTCTAAGTACACAGAAAATGAGTTTTGGTTTCCTATGCCAAACTAGTGGCAAAACAGTAAATTAAATACTACAAAAATTATACTAAATTAGCTAACTTAACATAGTATCTAAATACTATTTTTCCATAATTTTAGCAGTACTTTAAGTATTTTTAGAAAATCAAAAACAGCATTGCACACAATAATTAATTATCTGCGTATTTTGTCCATGTATATAATTTGAACCAAAGTTCAAATACAGGACCCAAGGCCATGAATCAAGTCCAATATGACTTGTACAGGTTTTGAATGTGTGAAAACACATTTGGGTCCAAATACCCATGCTAGGCTTGGACACCAAATGGTTGCAGTAATTTAAATACACTAAAAATATAATTTGGTAAAAGTGCAAAATTAATATTAATATTTTAATAAGATACAAAAAAATATATATACATACATATGTTGAAAGTACATATATCTATGAATAAGGAAAATACTTAATTTATAAAGTATATATATATATATATATATAAAATATATATATATATATATATATATATATATATATATATATATATATATATATATATATATATATTTTTTTTTTTTTTTTTTTTTTTTTTTTTTTTATATATATATATATATATATATATATATATATATATATATATATATATATAAGAAAACACTTAATAATATAGTGTATATATATATTATAATATATATATACACATGAAAATATATATACATATATACATATATGTATATATACATATATAAACATATATATATATATATAATTTACTAACTATACAATATATACATATATGTAAAATACTGTTAAAATACAGTATATACATATATATATATACTAATATATATATATATACATATATATATATATATATATATATATATATATATATATATATATATATATACATATATATATAAATATATATATAAAAACAGAAAAAAAGGAAAGAAAGGAAACAGAAAAGAAACAACAGGGGGGTTCGAACCCTGCCCACAGGAAAGGGGGGTCTAATACTGCTGCGCTGGCCAGTGGGCCAGTTGGCCCGCTGTGTTAGGTTAGACTTTAGGTTAGTTTTATTTAGTTTAGGTTAAATAACACATAAAAATAATAATAAAAATTGACCCTGTGTCCTGACAGTTAAGGACACAGGTAACAACGTGTCCGTGCTACGCACGACACGCATGAACACTGATTTATGTGTCCAGCTACTGGACGAACATCCCCGAATCCTGGCGAGTCTCCCACGTAAAATTGAGACACAAACGACACGAAAGCAAACTGACACGTACGTGTCCGACTTCTCAAAGAAGTTTTTGAAGGCGGAGGCGGCGGCTAGGGGCGTCGGAACGGTGGCGCTCCGTTGGCGCTGCGTCCAGCTCGGCGCGGCGAATCGATCGGTGGCGGTGGAAGGAGGTGACGACTGTCGGGGAAGTGGCGTTGGGGATCGCCGAAGTTAGGGTTTAGATCTAGGTTCGTCGGGGAAGAAAGGGGTCGTGGTGGTCGTTTAGGGTTAGGGTTTCGTTTGGGGAAGGAAGGGGGGTTTTATAGATGGGTTAGGGCGGTCCTAGGTCGGTCGGGGCAGCCGAAAATGGCGGGGGCAGCCCGTCGGCGTGGCAGTCGTCGGTCGGAGGGGGGAGGGGTCAACGAGAGTGGGTGAGTTTAGGGTTTTCGTTTAGGTCCCTATAGTTTAGGATATTTCGGATAGGTCCCCCAAGTCACTGAATGCAATTATAAATTTGCATTCCCTAATTAAAAATAATTTACTAATTATAAACTGACATTGTAACAATTTAATAAATTACATATCCATATTAAAACAATTCTAAAATTTGCAAATTGATATTAAAATATTTCAATTAATTACAAATCAATATTTTTCTACTTAAAAACTTATTTAAAAATTATAGAAAAATTTCTAAAAATCCTAATAATTATTTTAAGGCTAAAATTAACATTAAAAATTAATTAACACTTAATTAACTAAATTTGGAAAACAGGGGATGACAAGTCTTCCCTCCTTGAAAAATTTTGTCCTCGAAATTTACAAGGATTGAAGACCCGACAATATTCTATCATAGCAAGCAATGCAACAAAATGACTAAGGCTGCGATCGAAACTAACCTCTAAGGTATCAAGCGGGAACGGGTGGTTCCCTCGCAGCGGTTGGATCGAACAAGTAAGGGTATCTCTTCCTCATGTCCGACTCCCTCTCCCAAGTAGATTCACCTGGGGAGTGACGGCTCCAAGCTACTCGCACTAGGGGTATAACCTTGTTCCTCAGCCTCTTCTCTCTCATGTCTAATATCTCCACTGGCTGCTCAGAAACTGTAAGGCTCGGTCCGACCTCCAACTCCGAATGATCTAGCACATGACTGGGGTCTGGAACATATCTCCTCAGCTGAGATACGTGAAAGACATCGTGAACTTCTGCTAGGTTGGGTGGAAGTGCAACCCTGTAAGCTACCTCTTCGATCCTGCCAAGTATCTTGAATGGCCCGATGTATTTGGGACTCAGCTTCCCTCCTCGTCCGAACCGGATCGTCCCTCTGGTAGGTGATATCTTCACTAGCACCATATCACCGTCTGCGAACTCTATCGGCCTGCGACTAGCATCAGCCCAGTGTTTCTGCCTGTCCTGAGCTACTCTGAGCCTGTCTCTGATCATCCCGACTTTCTCTGCTGCATCCGTGATCATCTCTGGCCCAAGCATAACTCTATCTCCAATATCATCCCAAAAGAGCGGTGTACGGCATCGTCGTCCATATAGCGCCTCGAAAGGAGACATACCAATACTGGCCTGGTAGCTGTTGTTGTATGAAAACTCTACCAAGTGCAGATGGCTCTCCCACGATCCTCTGAAGTCCAGCACGCAGGTCCTCAGCATATCCTCCAGTGTCTGTATCGTCCTCTCGGACTGCCCATCTGTCTGTGGATGGTACGTCGTACTGAACTTGAGCCTACTGCCCAACTCCTCCTGCAAGCTCCTCCAGTAGTGGGATGTAAATCTGCTGTCTCTGTCTGACACGATGCTCACCGGCACTCCGTGTAGGCGAACTATCTGCTGTATGTATAGCTCCACCAACTTCTCGGTAGAAAGCCCCACCTTGAAGGGTATGAAGTGCGCACACTTTGTCAGCCTGTCTACGATGATCCAGATGGCATCCTTTCCTCCTTGGGAACGAGGAAGCCCTGAGACAAAGTCCATCGTAATATGTTCCCACTTCCACTCGGGAATGGGTAACGGCTGCAATAAACCAGCTGGCCTCTGGCGCTCCGCATTGACCTGCTGGCAAACTAGACATCTCGAGATAAAATGTGACACATCCCTCTTCATCCCGTGCCACCAAAGATGTTCCCGCAAGTCACGGTACATCTTGTTAGCACCAGGGTGAATAGAATATCTCGATCGGTGCGCCTCCTGCAAAACTGCCTCTACCAGCTCTCCCTTCGGCACGCACAATCGGTTGCCATACCTCAGGGATCCATCCTCTGCTATCGTGAAGTCATCCAGCAATCCAGCTAACGCCTGGGGTCGAAGTCTGCGAAGGCTCTCATCTGTAGACTGTGCCTCCCGGATCTGCTCCATCAAACCTGACTGAATGTCAAGCGCCATCATCTGTATCACTGATCCTGGCCGAACTAGCTCGATACCGAGCTTCTCCAGATCCTTCCGTAAATGCCGATCAATCATCAGATACCATGCCATCGGATGCCTATTCAGCGCATCTGCCACCACATTTGCCTTCCCGGGGTGATACTGTAAATCGATGTCGAAGTCCTTCATCAACTCCAACCATCGTCTTTGCCTTATGTTCAGCTCTCTCTGCGTGAACACATACTTCAAGCTTTTGTGGTCAGTAAAGATTTCCATACGCTCTTCGTATAAGTAATGTTTCCATAACTTGAGTGCAAAGATCACCGCAGCTAACTCTAGGTCATGGGTAGGATAATTCCTCTCATGAGTCCGCAATTGCCTAGATGCATAAGCAATCACTTTCCCATGCTGCTGTAGGACACATCCTAGCCCCTTCCCAGAAGTATCGCTGTATATGGTGAAACCTCCAGAACCTGAAGGTAAAGTCAGAACTGGAGCGGTCGTCAGCCTCCTCTTCAGCTCCTCAAATGCTGTCTGGCAGTCCTCTGACCAAATATACTCTGCGTCCTTTCGCGTCAGCTTCGTCATGGGTTCAGCTATCCTAGCAAAGTCCTGGACGAACTTCCTGTAATAGCCTGCTAAACCCAGAAAGCTCCTGATCTCTGAAACTGACGTCGGAGCCTTCCATGTCTCAACTGCAGCAATCTTCCTGGGATCCACCGAGATTCCATCTCCAGTGACTACATGGCCGAGAAACTCCACTTGGTCTAAAAAGAACTCGCACTTCGACAATTTGGCAAACAATCTCTCCTGCCTCAGAATCCCCAAAACTATCCGCAAGTGCTCTGCATGCTCCTCTGGCGTCTTCGAGTATATCAGGATGTCGTCGATAAACACTACGACGAACTTATCCAGATACTGGTAAAATATCTTATTCATCAAATTCATAAAGACAGCTGGCGCATTTGTAAGACCAAATGGCATCACCAGAAACTCGTACTGCCCGTACTTCGTATTGAACGCCGTCTTCTGGATGTCTGCTGACCTAACCTTCACCTGGTGGTACCCGGATCTCAAATCTATCCTGGAAAACACCTTCGCTCCGCTCAATTGGTCGAACAAATCATCTATCCTGGACAGAGGATATTTGTTCTTGATAGTGATGGCATTCAAGGCCCGATAGTCAATACACAACCGGACTGTACCATCCTTCTTAGGCACAAAGAGCACTGGTGCTCCCCATGGAGAAGCACTGGATCGAATAAAACCCTTTTTCAACAGGTCATCAATCTGCTCTTTCATCTCTATGGCCTCCTTGGGATTCACTCTATAGCAAGCCCGGGATACTGGTGATGAACCCGGCACTAGATCTATAGTGAACTCCACATCTCTGTCAGGCAGAAGCCCTGGAAGATCCTCTAGGAATACATTCATAAACTCCCTAATGATAGGGCGTGGCGGTGCTGCGTCACCGACTGTCGCACAACAGTTCGGCTCTAGGCTGATCTCCGGCCCTGTCCTCCTGACACTGAATGGTGCTGTGCCTGGGGGACTGAACAAAATACTACCCTCATGGCAATCTATAGATGCATGGGCATAGCTAAGCCAGTCCATCCCCAATATGATATCATAATCGGAGAGTGGCATCACAAAGAATCGCCCCTCGAACTCTCTCCCGGCTATCATAATAGAGCATCTATAGCTAGCTCTAATAGGCACTGGTCCTCCTCCCATCATTACTCTACTAATCTCCGCAGTAGGTGTAGATACTAAATGATGTTCTTGCATAAACTCTAATGATAGGAAGCTATGAGATGCACCAGAATCAAACAAGCATAGAGCTAGAAAAGTATGCAAATAAATATGACCTGTAATGACGTCAGCTAAGTAATATGGCTCCGAAACCTGCTCCGGCTCCGGCTCAAGGGCTATGCTACAAACATTCTCCTGAGGTCCCTTCTGCTGCTGCAGATGTTGCCCAAACCTCTGCTGCTGAGTCGGGAGTGGTCCTCTAGGCTTCGCTACTGGGTACCCTTGCAGCTGGTGGGTGGGAGACCCACAAGCTAGACACTTCTTCAATCTCTTCCTGCAGATAGAGTAATCATGCCCTGGTCTTCTGCAGAAAGAACATATAGCTCCCTTCTGCTGCTGCTGCTGTCGGGGTCCCGGGGCTCGAACTGGCGGGGTCTGATGGTGTGGTATAGAGGGACGGTAAGTCTGCTGTGGCGGCGTCGGTGCTCTCTGCTGGAAAGCCTGACGCTTGGACGGTCCCTCATGATGTACAGAAGCCGACCTCTTGCATGACAGAAGACGCTCCTCGATGCTCCGGACTAACTCTAGGCTCTGGTAGTAGTCAGTCGTACCGTTCGCCACTATAAGAATGCCAATGTCTGGAACTAGACCATGGCAAAACCTACGGGTCATCTCCTCTGGATCTGCAACCAGACTAGGAGCAAAACGGCTCAGGCGACTAAACTCTGCCACATAGTCATCAACAGAATGTTCCCCTGCTGGATGTTCTGGAATCGTAGCCCCATGGCTACTCTAGCAGTGGTCGAGAAGAATTTCTTCTTGAACTGGGTCTTGAACTGGTCCCAAGTGGCTCTACCTCTCGCGAACAACGGCTCATTCCGGAACCAGACTCCTGCTAAGTCTATCAGCAGAAATCCCGCTGCCTCGACCTGAAGGTCATCCGGCATCCTGACTCTGAGAAGCTTCCTCTCTACCGAATCTAGCCAGTCATCAGCTACTACTATGTCCTCAGTCCCTGAGAACTCCTTGGGATTCAGACCCATGAAGTCCTTGATCGTCCCCGCTTTCTGCCGTAGCTCTACATATGGTAGGACCACGGGACGTCCCTCAGAACGCTCCATGCTCTGGCGGAGTAGGGTAGTCTGCTCCTGATGGGTTGTTAGGAACCCCTGGATCAGTGTGAGCAGCTGGTTCCCGTCGAGTCTGACGGAAGCCTGGGTGGGTATAGTGATAGGGGGTGGTGGAAGTATCGGGTCCTGCTGGGCCTGTGAAGTGGAAGGTGGTATCTGGGACTGTGGATCTGTGGAGTGGGGGAATATGGTAGGTGAAGGTGTATCAGTCAACTGGTCAGCTGACTGGATATGGAGGGCCCCATTCTCGGGGGTAACATACTGGGATGAACGAGTAAGCACCATCTAAATTACACATAAAAAGACTCATAAGGACTTATTTAAAGTAAGTAATCATATGCAAGAAAATCTAATTATAATAGCAAACATGCGTTATATTTCCTATGTTGCAATCCTAGCATTCCTCTAGGTGTTCTAAGCATCTTTCCTAATATTGTCTAGTTACCTTAAGTTCCTAATTGCAAGCATGCTTGGTACAATAACGTAACCAAACAGTTTAGTCAGGACCTGCGTGGGCCACCACTAAAAACATGTCACGACCCGCTACCCAAATTGTTGGGCCAGGCCGAGTCATGCCCAGCCTACGTTGAGATAAAACTAGTAAGCTGTTCTAAAGACAATAGGATAAGACTAAATGTGCTAACAGTTCTATAAGTGAAGAAGAATCATAAATGCTCCAAACATAAAAGTCGTCGTATATAGTGAAATGTCCAAGTACAAGTGAACTGTAAAGTAAAACTGGATACATGTCCAGTTACAAAAAGATATAGTCTAATACATGTCTACTCTCAAAAGTATAAGTAAACAAAAGACAACTAGGCGAGGTTCCCCGCAGGAACATCCTCGTAAAGCAGAGCCGGATCCTCGGCAGTAACCTCATAATATGTGTCGCAGAGTAACTCTTCCTCAGTAAGGACACCTACAACGTTATTCTGTCAGGACGGGGGCAAGTACTAAATCTAGCAAACTAGCATATGAAACATAGAAATGAACATGAGAGGAATAACTGGAAAGCATGGCATCACACAATCTATCATGGCAAGGATATATATGTCATACAGACAGATGTACATGTAATGTTTAAAAATGTAGCAAGTACGTGATCGGTCAATAGATGTACAATGTGCTGTGGCACATAATGAAATGTACTTCCGTACAAGTGATAGGGCGATAGATGTACATACGCACAACTCCGCCTTGATATAAAGGCCTACGACGCAGTAATCATATAAAATGAAACTTTGTTCGGTACAGACGTACGGGAGAAGGGGGTATGATCACGTACTCTACTAACAGTTTCCCCATAACCCATATTCTAATCATGTGAGAGATACATCAAGACTGTTCTAAGCATGGTAGTAACTGAAAGTACAACATGTAGAGATTTAACTTGCTACCCCAAGGATCAGCATTTAACATGGTGGGTTTTGCAGTTTATTTATGTGACAATATGTAAAGTTCGTAGAAAGTACTTGCCTCTAGCAAAGCAAAACAAAACAAGCTGCGATAACAGTGCTACGGATGTCCGGTAACTCGTCACTGTAGAAGTAAATACAATAACAGTTTTTACACTAAGTTAAAACACTAGGACACTAATTGGTGAAACACGACTTGTGATTGGGCACCTAGCCAAAATGATGATTTTGGCATAGGAGACCAATGTGGGGTAACACACTACTATCACTAACTTTCAAGGGTCTTTACACTAGTGAGGGGTGGGGTTTAACACGGCTAAAACTCAAAATAACACAAAAAGCTACAAGTCGTAATTAATCAACAAATAAATCAAAAGTCCATTGTGTTCTAACAATTTTAGAGATAGACAAAAAGCCTAGTTTTGTTTAAAGTAAAGTACCAAAGTGATCCTTGTTAATCATAGAAATTTATTATAATTTTTCTGGAATTTATTAACCAGTACAAATATTTTATAAAAATCAGTTTCTCTAAGTATACAGAAAATGAGTTTTGGTTTCATATACCAAACTAGTGGCAAAATAGTAAATTAAATACTACAAAAATTATATTAAATTAGCTAACTTAACATAGTATCTAAATACTATTTTTCCATAATTTTAGCAGTACTTTAAGTATTTTTAGAAAATCAAAAACAGTATTGCACACAATAATTAATTATCTGCGTATTTTGTCCATGTATATAATTTGAACCAAAGTTCAAATACAGGACCCAAGGCCATGAATCAAGTCCAATATGACTTGTACAGGTTTTGAATATGTGAAAACACATTTGGGCCCAAATACCCATGCTAGGCTTGGACACCAAATGGTTGCAGTAATTTAAATACACTAAAAATATAATTTGGTAAAAGTGCAAAAATAATATTAATATTTTAATAAGATACAAAAAAAATAAATATATACATACATATGTTGAAAGTACATATATCTATGAATAAGGAAAATACTTAATTTATAAAGTATATATATATATATATATATATATATATATATATATATATATATATATATATATATATATATATATATATATATATATATATATATATATATATATTTGTATATATATATATATATATATATATATATATATATATATTTTTTTTATATATATATATATATATATATATATATATATATATATATATATATATATATATATATAAGAAAACACTTAATAATATAGTGTATATATATAATATATATATACACATGAAAATATATATACATATATACATATATGTATATATACATATATAAACATATATATATATAAATTTACTAACTATACAATTTATACATATATGTAAAATACTGTTAAAATACAGTATATACATATATATATACTAATATATATATATATACATATATATAAAAATATATATATATATATATATATATATATATATATATATATATATATATATATATACATATATATATATATATATATATAAATATATATATAAAAACAGAAAAGAAAAGAAAAGAAGGGAAACAGAAAAGAAACAACCGGGGGGGTCGAACCCTGCCCACAGGAAAGGGGGGGTCTAACACTGCTGCGCTGGCCAGTGGGCCAGTTGGCCCGCTGTGTTAGGTTAGACTTTAGGTTAGTTTTATTTAGTTTAGGTTAAATAACACATAAAAAAATAATAAAAATCGACCATGTGTCCTGACAGTTAAGGACACAGGTAACAACGTGTCCGTGCTACGCATGACACGCACGAACACTGATTTATGTGTCCAGCTACTGGACGAACATCCCCGAATCCTGACGAGTCTCCCATGTGAAATCGAGACACAAACGACACGAAAGCAAACTGACACGTACGTGTCCGACTTCTCAAAGATGTTTTTGAAGGCGGAGGCGGCGGCTAGGGGCGTCAGGACGGGGGCGCTCCGGTGGCGCTGCGTCCAGCTCGGCGCGGCGAATCGATCGGTGGCGATGGAAGGGGGTGACGACTGTCGGGGAAGTGGCGTTGGGGATCGCCGGAGTTAGGGTTTAGATCTAGGTTCGTCGGGGAAGAAAGGGGTCGTGGTGGTCGTTTAGGGTTAGGGTTTCGTCTGGGGAAGGAAGGGGGGGTTTTATATATGGGTTAGGGCGGTCCTAGGTCGGTCGGGGCAGCCGGAAATGGCGGGGGCAGCCCGTCGGCGTGGCAGTCGTCGGTCGGGGGGGTCAACGAGAGTGTGTGAGTTTAGGGTTTTCGTTTAGGTCCCTATAGTTTAGGATATTTCGGATAGGTCCCCCGAGTCACTGAATGCAATTATAAATTTGCATTCCCTAATTAAAAACAATTTACTAATTATAAACTGACATTGTAACAATTTAATAAATTACATATCCATATTAAAATAATTCTAAAAATTGCAAATTGATATTAAAACATTTCAATTAATTACAAATCAATATTTTTCTACTTAAAAACTCATTTAAAAATTATAGAAAAATTCCTAAAAATCCTAATAATTATTTTAAGGCTAAAATTAACATTAAAAATTAATTAACACTTAATTAACTAAATTTGGAAAACATGGGCTGACAACGGAGGAGGAGGTTGAGGCGGCTGTGTGGGCCATTAATGAACACAGTGCTCTGGGGCCGGATGGCTTCAATGGGGTCTATTTCAGAGCTTGTTGGGACATCTTAAAAATCGACTTATTGGAGGCCATTCTAGCCTTTTTTCCAAGGAGCGCGTTACCCCAACTCCATCTCTTGCGCCAACATCATCCTTATCCCCAAGAAAGCTAACCCGAAAACATTCAAAGACTTCCGCCCTATCAGCCTTTGCACCTTCACCAACAAGATTATATCGAAAAATCGTGGCCAACCGGATGTCCTATCTCCTCCCCAAGATAATTTTTGAAGAATAAAGCAGATTTGTTAAAGGCCGCAACATAACCGACAACATTCTCCTCGCCCAAGAGATGATCACTTATATGAAGTTCCCGTCCAGAGGGGGTAACATCGCCATCAAACTGGACATGGAGAAGGCATATGACCGCCTAGACTGACAATTCACGATCTGGGTCTTTAGGGCCTTCGGTTTCTCCGAATCCTGGATCGACATCATTTTCAGATCCATCAGCAATGCCTGGTTCTCTACCGTCATCAACGGCCAAGCGGCGGGGTTCTTCCGATCTACCCGCGGGGTTAGACAGGGGGACCCCCTCTCCTCCATTATTTTCATCATCGCGGCAGAAGCTCTCAGCAGAAGCCTCAATAGCATGCCCAGAACGCCCGGTTTCCACCACTTCCATACCACGACTGGCTGCCCACTAATCACACACCTGGCGTACGCGAACGACATCCTGATCTTCTTCTCTGGAGACAATAGATCGATCGAGGTGGTCCTAAGAACAATTACGAGATACACCGCATGCTCCGGCTAGCGGGTCAACAACAATAAGAGCGTCATCTATACCTACCACAAAGCTGATAGAACCCCCTCGACCCTGCTCTCCAACTTAACCTCCTGGGGAACGCCTACCCACCTTTTCTTTACTTGGGCTGCCCGCTGGTGTACGATAAGTCCAACTCAGGGATATTCGATCACCTGGTCGACAAGATCCGCGAACTGATCGTATGATGGCACAACGCAACCTTATCACCAGGGGGTAAGATGATCCTCCTCAAACACGTCCTCTCTTCTATCCTGTTGTATACCCTACCCGTCTGCTGCCCTCCCAAGAAGGTCCTTCATGATCTCGAATCCCTCTTCACCAAGTTCTTATGGGGGCAGAACGACGGCAAGGACAAACATTATTGGGCTGGATGGGACACCATGGCCAAACCCACTGAAAAAAGAGGTCTGGACTTCTGCATGCAGACTTGCCCACATCGTGGACGCCTGCTCCATGAAGCTGTGGTGGAATTTACGCACGGAGACCTCGCTATGGACGAGATTTATGCGAACCAAATACTCCAGAATCTCCCATATGTCGGAGGCGGTAACTAACAATAGATCTTTGGTCTCTTGGCGTCACATAATTCGGGGTCGCAACATTGCAGAACCTTTAATCCGCCTCCGATTGGGTGACGGTCGATCTTCGGCCTGTCATAAACGGTGGTTAGGAGAAGACACCTTACAGCACAACGCCAGAGCTCCTCAGGGCTGCGTTATCAGGGACCTATGGGAGGGCAGTTGCGGATGGAATTAGAGGAGAATTATTGATTAGTTTGGGTAGCCGGCGGCCGACGGTGTTCTCGCTGCCAATCTTTGGGTCACTGACTTGCCCGACACGTGGACTTGGTCTCCTAACCCGGGGGGATCTTTCACGCTAGCCACTGCCAAGTTCTGGCAGTCTTACATTTCCATCAAATGGTCTATCCTTATTTGGAGAGCTCTGCGCCGGAAGCTTCCGACGGATGATCAAATCACTTCTATCGGATTTAGCCTCGCGTCCAGATGCCACTGCTGCATGGACCACTCATCGGAATCGGCAGAGCACGTCTTCCTATCTGGTGAGTTGGTGACTCAAATTTGGCTCCTTCTACACGATAGGCTGAGTCTTGTCCCCCCCGACTGGGGGCTTCCACGATCTCCTGGTCAGCTGGAGCGGATCCCACGGCCATCAGATCATCGTAGCCGCTTGTATCTGGGTACTATGGAAGAATATGAACAAATTCAGATATGAAGGACGCCAACTTCCTCCACCACAATTGTTCAGAGAAGTCATCCGACAAATTCACAAAACCAGGAGGCGTTGCTCCCACGCCTCCTACACTTTTTGGGAGGCCCTTGCTTAGGCCATTTTACGGGTTCCCCGTGCCTCGACCGTCGGCTTCTGTTGAGGCACGGCTCCATTTTGCGCGCGTCGAGCACGATTTTTTTTTTCCTTCCTTTTGACGCGTTGAGCGCGCTTTCTTGTATAGGCTTCGGCATTTTGCGCCTACTACTTCAATAAAGTTTGCTTTTCTTTATATATATATATATATATATATATATATATATATATATATATATATATATATATATATATATATATATATAGCCTATATATATAAAGCCTATATGTGATTTAATCACAATATCAACCCAAATTATGTGTAGGCCCAAAATTAATAAATTAACCCATAACTTTTATATATATATATATATATATATATATATATATATATATATATATATATATATATATATATGGAAGCGGATCAAAAGCTCCCTTAGAAAATCCCCTAAAAAAACCCTCACTCTCAGCCGTAATTTAATGTTAATATTAATGTTAATGTTAATATTAATGTTAATATTAACATTAAATACAAAAATTAACATTAAACTTAACATTAAAATTAATATTAACATTAACATTAATATTAACATTAATATAAAAATAAAAATAAAAATTAATATTAACTTAACATTAATATAAAAATAAAAATAAAAATTAATATTAACATTAACATTAACATTAACATTAATATTAACATTAACATTAATATTAAATTACGGATGCGAGTGATGGAGTTTTTTAGGGGGTTTTCTAAGGGGGGCTTTTGATCCGCTCCATATATATATATATATATATATATATATATATATATAAAAGCCCAAATCTAATTTGAACATAATAAAGCCTAACTAACTAAACATCAAGCCCAAAATGATTTTATTAGAGTAGTAGAAAAGAAAGTATCGGAGGATGGAAGAGGAAACGCCCTTAGGATGACATGTAAGCAGGAGGAAACGCCCTTCGGATGGGCGTTTCCCTCGGGTTTTAATTTTTTTTTTATATAATATTTTTTTGACAGGCACGGCAGCCGAGAGGTGACAGGCGCGGCATCCGAGGGAGACAGGTAAGCAGGAAACGCCCTTCGGATGGGCGTTTTTTTTTATTTTAATTTTTTTTTGATAATTTCTCCTCCTCGTTATCTCGCTAACGGTCGTCAAAATTAATTCATATTTAAATGAAAACGCCCTTCGGATGGGCGTTCTTATGCTCCGTATGCAATTATTGAAAACATTGTGCTTTACGTGTAAATTTATAAATTTTTTATGCTTTCAGTGAAAATTTCCGATATTTTAAAGCCCAAGATATTTATTTATACAACTATAGTAATAATAATACAATAATAACTATTCTTAATAACAAAAATAATAATAATAACTAATAATATTAACAATAATAATAATTACAACAATAGAATACTACCTATAATAAAATACATATGCTGCCTGCGTGGGGCAGAATGAGGCGTCCGTGTAGCAAACTCAGTGCACGGTCGTCGTGCGACGGATCGGGGAATCGGCACCATTCGCCCACGGGTATAAGCGACATGACGACCACGCGGCCCGTCGTACGGCGCTGCTGAGGGCGACGAGAAGACGTCCGCCATAAACGATCGCATGCTCGATCGTAAGGGCATCGGCGATCGTCGCCAATATGCGTGTCGTGCGTATAGGACGGGCGGCTGGGCGGAATCGGTAGTCGCAGTCGGCAGGGAATCAGTGGCCGTCGTATGGGCGGTCACCCTTAGTCGTCGAGGGCGTCTCTTCAGCGTCGTGGGCAAAGCGAGGTGTTGAGTAACTGCCGTCGAAAGACGGTGTGCTGCCGAGCGGAGCTCTGGAGCGCGCGGAGTGCGCGGGGTGCGTGTGCACGGCGATGATGACAAGGCCAACGGACTACGTCCGCACTCCAAAAGTCGTTCCATACGACAGGCCAAGAATCGTGTGCATGAGACACACGATTATACTGAGCCCGCACGCGTTGGAAAAAAATAATAATAATAAAAATAATATATATATATATATATATATATATATATATATATATATATATATATATATATAATAATAATAATAATAATAATAATAATAATAATAATAATAAAATTACTAATATCCCACTACTGCAACACTGCTGGTATTGTTCTTCCTTATTTGATTTTCGTAACAATGATAAAAATATTAATATTCCTTTCCTTTTCCTTTCTCGTTTTCTATATACATAGAGACAAAGAGGAAGGAAACAAAAGGAAAAAAGAAAATAACCGATGAACAAGAACAGAGGGAGAGGAGATTGAGGAATCAAAGAGGACTAAAAGATCAAAAGAGAGAAAGAGAAGGAAGACGGAACTGGAGGGATTAAAAAGAGAGTAAAATAGAGAGAAAGAAGAAAAGGGGAGGAAGAAAGAGAGAACAAAAGAAGGAAGAGAGAGTGATAGCGAGTTCCAGAGAGCGCGGGAGAGAGGAAAGCTGGAGAGGGAGGGAGCTCGAGCTTTGGGGCTCGTCGCTCGGTGGCGCAAGGCCGGTCGTTGGTGATGGTGCAGCTCCGGCGCGGCTAGACGTCGACGCAGCTGCTGGCGACGTCGGAGTTGGTATTCTCCGGTGGTTCTGCGGAGCAGCCGCGGAAGCGGCGCTGTTGTGGGTCGAGAGAGAAACGGTTGGAGTCAAGAAGAGGGCCGCGATCGCTGGTAACTAGGGTGCGGCGGCGGGTCTATGAGTCAGCGCTACAAGGCGGAGACGGGGGCTTCTCCGGCGAGGACTTGGTCGTGAGAGTTGTCCCTTATTTCTAATTTTGTTTTGATGGCGGTAACGATGGTGGTGATGGCGTAGGTTTTGCTTGAGTTGGCTGAGGACGGGGAGTGTGGACAAATGCGACGGTGGTGCTAAGTTGGGCCGCTGGAACTGGGGAGTTGGGGACGGCAGTGATGGTTGGTAATGGTGTGGAGGTGCGGTGACGACCGGGTCGACGGATGAGGGGTTTCGGGAGGGGTACGGCTGCTGACCGAAGGGATATGGTGGTGGCGGGGATTTGTTGGCCGGTGGAGACGGGGCGACTCGGGTGGTCGGGTTGTGGCCATTGCAGACGAGGAGGCGAGGGGACAATGATGGTGGTGATGGAAAGGTTCTGGTTACAGAGGGTGTGGTCAGCTGTGGTGTCGATGATGGCGGTGGTAACCGGTGGTGACAGAAGGTGAGAATGGTGGTGCTGCGGCTGGAAAGGTTCAGCCCTGGGGCGGCCAGGGACTGGTCGAGTTAGGGTTAGATGTGTTTTGGTGGTTGATGCGTCCGGGATTATCGGACAAGAGAGAGAGAGAAAGAGAGAATATACATGTAAAATAATAGAATAAAAATTGGTAGACACGGACATGATGCACGATATAGCGGTTGGATGTTTGGTGATAATGGCTGTAGGATGATTTGTTTGTGGCGTGGAGTTTGAGAAGGGTTTAAGAATATGTTGAGATAGATTGTGAGGAAAAGGTGGAGGAACTCTCCTTATAAAGGAGGAGTACTCCTAATTAGATAAGGAGTAAAATTCATAATATATAGATAAAACATTCCCTTTATTTAAATCAAATGAGCTATTTAAAACAAGTTTAATCCAATCAAAATCTTATATTGATTACAAATATTATTTTAAACTAGTATTCAATATTATCCAATAATTTAAATCATACAATTTAATATTATCAACTAATTTAAATCATAAATTCAAATTCACAACAAAAAATGGATTATCCTAGTAATTTTAAAATAGTATTTGAAATCATCAAATATTGCAAAGTATTCAAATCTTTATTTAAAAACAAATTACCAATCAAGGATATTAATAAATATTTCAAAACTAAGTATATAATATCATTTAATTTCAAAACCAACATCAAATAATTTGATTATCATAATAATAAATAAACGTAAAGTATATATTTTGATAAATCCAACCTTAATTTAAAAAAATCAATAGACAATCCTTTTTATTATTGAAAACTACTTATGATTTCCAAAAATTACTTTTGAATCCAATTTAATAAAGACCAAAATAATAACCAACTTATTTCATAATTCCAATAATATAATTTAATAAAATATTTTATTAAAACAATTTAGCACTTTTAAAATGTTTAATTAAAACTATTTGTTTGATAAAAGAATTAATCATAAAATACTATTAAAAAAGTATCAACAAAAAATACCTTTAAACACAATAATTAAAATAAATAAATAAATATTTTTCTGAAAATACGGGAAGAGGAGTTACAGATCACTCATAGGCTTGTCACTACCATGAAATACCTATTCAAGGTGGAGGAATTAAATTTTTCAATTCCAGCATAATCACAACCATATTCTTCATCCATAGCATTCCAAAGTTCTTTAGCACTCTTATATTCAAAGAATATATCATAAAGAGATTCAGATAGAGCGCTAAGCATTCTATGGAAGCAGTGGTAGTCAATTTCCTTAGAATTTTTGGATTTTGAGGAGCTAGAGGATTTGGACACTCCTACGTCAGACTCGCTATCATCAGAGTCATTTGCGATGGGTGAGGATCCATCAATGGCTGAGATCAGACCTAATATGGTGAGCCAAAATTTTATCTGACTTTGCCACCTTTTGAAGGAGCCATCAAATTTAGTTGGCTTAGCAGTGGAAGTCTCTTCTTTACCAGTCATGTTGTCTACTGAGATAATCAAAAGGTCTGCAGAAAATTGAATTAACTCAATAAGGGTGACTAAGGTACTAAAAATAATAGTTTAAGTGATATTGTTAATTCTTTCAAGTTTTGATCAACTTTTGATCAATTTGGGTTAGCTGTAGGGGCCAAGTCCCAGCAAGCAGAGGTCCACTGGAAACGATTAAATACCGTATCGTTTAGTGCTATTTACGTCCGGTTGACAGAAGGACCATTTCGACTTGTTCCCAAATTTATCTCTACTTTTTAGAATTTTAGATTCAAAGGTATTTGCAATATTACTAACTATTTCTTTAACTAAATAATTTAAATAACCAAAAGCAATATCTAGCACCACAATTTTTAATAATCTTGATATTGTTATGAAAATACTATTGTTACTAGCAATATAACAGTAATTAAGAAAGAATGTTCTTGTTCAATTGGTTTATTAACAACCAATTCATGAGAATTGTCTTGTTAAAAAAATGTGCCTAAGTTTTGTTCACAAAGTACTTATGCAAAACAGATATAAAAGCAAAACTGTTCTATTAAAAATTGTATGCTGAGGAAACAAGTAAACTAACAGTGACTTATGTTATGTGTAACAAATATATGTATATATGTTTTGTTCACAATCAAGTATTGAAATATATTAATGGGCAGTAGCAAAGAAAATGACCATGATGACTTTGTATGAGCAAAAACGTCTTTAATGAGTAACAGTAGCAAACTGTCTAAAAATGTCTATGATGATTTTGTAGAAACAAAACTTATGTTCTCAAACAACTTATGTAAAAATGGTGTTAACTAGCAGTAGTAAAATTGTCTTATATATAAAATGACTTGATGGCTAAAATGTCAACAATAGGAACTTTAGCTAACTGTTTATAATGTTAGTAAGTAACTATGGTAAAAAGAAATCCGAATCATAATTAAGAAAGTGATGTCCATGTCAATTCTTAGACTGTTGGCAAAATAATATATTTTTTCTTTAATTTGCATATAAAATAATTTTTTTTTTTAGTATTACCGGCCTCTGGGGAAGTCATGATAAACGTACTGTCCTAAGAGTTGATTTGAGGTCTATGTATGGACTGTTTCAGAATACTATTAGTGGTAAAACTCCCGTGCTACTGGCTTCTCGTCGTCGCACACAACTTGGAGAGAGTGACTCGAACTTAGCGTTGCCCAGAAGCACGAAAGAAAATATACTTATGGAGATTTATTGCCTTATAATCAAAGTGAGAGTTTGAGAGAGTGGAGTGTGACTTTCAAGTAAAAAAATTGTTCCTTTATGTAGCATCAAACATATGTTAATAATAGGCTATATATCCGGTTATGGGGACAAGCCTATTCCCCAACGTTAACAAAGCCAAGGAATAGGAAGCTGACTTGGTTTTTTTTCCATACCAAGTCTAATAAGGACAACAGCAAAAACTGCTGCTGTTGCTGTTGTTCCGAGAAGCATTGCTGCTATGAGCAGCTGTTACTGATGTTGCTTGAGTCCCCTCCCCACTGCAGCATCGTACGACACCCCCTCGAGGCGCAAACACCTCCTACTACAGCGAGGAAGATCTCTTGAGGGCTCCCATACCCAAGAAAGACCAAGAACCCGTTTGGTATAATTCTTTCACTAGTTTTTCCATTATCCTTGCTTGTGCACCCTCACAACCGAGCACATGGTCATGAATGACACCATGCACACACATATAAACCATGCAACACACTTGCTATGCTACATTAAAGGAGTGTCACAAATGCCATAGCATGAATGAATTGCTAGGTTGACATGTTTAGAGTAATATCTAAAATGTGTGTGAACATTTAGCTATTATTATATATGTTAGTCATGCCTAGTATCATGATACGTTTTGTTGGAGTGGGTGGGGTTCCCAACCTATGTGGAGAAGATCCCGGAGTGCGACGAGCGCCGTCAGATGTCGGAGAAGCTCGGGAGTAGTTGTTACTGCTGCTGCTGCCCCAAAGGGGGTTCTGGACCAAGTCTGCCGAGTTCGGGCCGAACTCGGTCCCAGGCCGAGTTCTGGCCGAACTCGGTCTGGCCGTTCCAGGGTTTGACCATCCAGTGCTGGTTGCCCCACACAGAGTTCTGGCCGAACTCTGTGTGTCGGGGGCTGAAGCGGATTTCAGGATGAGTTTTCATCATTGGATCTAATCCAACGGTCCAGGTTGGTTGCGGGATTAGGAAGATATATTGAGTTTTCTCAACCCTAATTCAGAAGCGCAACATAACACAAGTTTGAGAGAGAAGGAGGCAAGAGTGCCATTGCAACTTCGGAGAAGAAGACGGAGGATTGAAGGTCGTTTTCGAAGGAGATCGTGTTTCGGGTAATCTCTACTCGTCGTTCTCGTTCTTCGTAGCCTTGTGATCATTGTTCTTGTCTCTGAGTGTTGTGGGGATCCGATTTGGATCGGGAGGAGTTTGTAGAGGGTGTAATTCTTCTATTCCATTAGTGGAGGCTTCTCAGGGTTGGACTCCGATCGTCCCGTGGTTTTTTCCCGCAAGGGTTTCCACGTCAAAAATTCTCTGTGTCTGCGTGGTTGTTTTTGTGTGCTTGTTTTTTTTGGGTTCGTGCGTTGTTTGCTCGGTCCTCTCGCAGGTACTCTCCGCTTTGGGAAAAGGTTTCCGCGCTTCTTTCCCAACAGAGTGGTATCAGAGCATAGGTTTTGTTCTGGCTGATACCAACAGAGTGGTATCAGAGCTTTGGGTTCAAAGGGTGTCAGGAGTTGACAGAGGAACCAGAGAGGAGAGATGGACGCGAAGCCGGTACGCATGGTGAACCTTAATGGCACAAACTATCATTATTGGCGGAGCAAGATGAAGGATTTGCTATTTGTCAAGAAGCTGCATCTACCTGTGTTTGCAACCGAGAGGCCCAGTGATAAATCCGAGGAGGACTGGAAGTTCGAGCACATACAGGTGTGTGGGTACATACGGCAGTTTGTTGATGAGAACGTGTACAATTACGTTGCCAATATTGAGCACGCGAAGACGTTGTAGGATAAGCTGGAATCCTTGTATGCGAAGAAGACCGGGGTAAACAAGTTGTTCCTGATCCGAACGATGATGGGTCTGCGGTACAAGGATGGGGCGTCTATTTCGGATCACTTGAGTGAGTTCCAGGGCGTGGTTGACCAGCTATCTTCTATGGGAGTCAAGTTCGACGACGAAGTTCAGGGACTGTGGCTGCTGTGTACCTTGCCAGACTCGTGGGAGACCGTACGAGTATCTATGATCGCTTCTGCTCCAGAGGGCGTGGTCAGTCTGGAGTTTGCCAAGAGCGGGGTGTTGAATGAAGAGATGCAGAGACGTTCTCAGGGCACTTCATCTACATTCCACCACTCAGAGGCACTTGTTTCAGAGAGCCGCGGAAGGGGCAAAAGCAGGGGTCCAGGTGGTGGCAGAGACAAGAGCAGGGGGAAGTCCAAGGGTCGTTACGAGGACTCAGAGTGTTACCATTGCGGTAAGAAGGGCCATATCAAGCGGAATTATTTCGCTTGGAAGAGAGAGAAGAAGGGCGAAAAGGGAAAGCAAGAAGAGAACACTACAACGGCGGCCTCGGTGCATGGAGGCGATGTGATCGTTGTAGGTGATGAGGTCATTACTAACCTCGCCTGCGATGACAATTCTTGGCTGGTGGACTCAGGAGCTTCAGCACATGTATCTCACAATAGGGCACTGTTTGCCACTTACACGACATGCGACTGTGGCGTGTTGAAGATGGGCAACGGAGATGTGTCGAAGGCGGTTGCCGTTGGAGATGTGCATTTGAGAACGAAGACGGGTGCAGTTCTTGTTCTCAAGGATGTTCGTCATGTCCCTGATATCCGTTTTAACCTGGTGTCGGTTGGAAGGTTGGATGACGAGGGATTCTTCAGTCTCTTCGGGAATAGTCAGTGGAAGCTTTCCAGAGGTTCGATGGTGATTGCCAGAGGAAGCAAGAAGTCCGATCTCTACTATATGGAGGGGAGCGCAGAGGGGGCACAGGAGGTGAACGCAGTCAGTGACGCGTCTACCGAGTTGTGGCACAGGTGGCTCGGCCATATCAGCGAGAAGGGGATGAGCTACTTGGTGAACAGAAAAGTGATTCCGGGGCTCAAGTCTACAAAGTTGGAGAAATGCACGCACTGTTTGGCTGGAAAGCAAAGTAGGGTGTCTTTCCAGAGTCACCCAAGTTCGAGGAAGCCGGCGTTGCTCGAGTTGATTCACTCGGATGTCTGCGGTCCTATGAAGGTAAAATCTCTTGGTGGTGCTTCTTACTTTGTGACTTTTATTGATGACTGTTCCAGGAAGGTTTGGGTCTATGCCTTAAAGACCAAGGATCAGGTGCTGCCTACTTTCAAGGAGTTTCAGGCCTCCGTTGAAAGGGAGACGGGCAAGAAGTTGTTGTGTGTTCGGTCCGACAATGGCGGCGAATACATCGGTCCCTTTGATGCGTATTGCAGAGAGCAAGGGATACGACACCAGAAGACTCCGCCAAAGACACCTCAGCTCAATGGTGTAGCGGAGCGCATGAACAGGACACTGATGGAGAGGGTGCGGTGTTTGCTGTCAGAAGCAAACTTGCCGGACAGTTATTGGGGTGAGGCTCTTCTCACAGCTGCTTATATTATTAATTTGTCTCCTAGTGCTCCTTTGCAGGGTGATGCGCCTGACAAAGTATGGTACGGCAAGGAGCCGTCATACAGTCACCTGCGGGCGTTTGGTTGTAAGGCCTTCGTGCATGTACCGAAGGATGAGAGGACCAAACTTGAGCCGAAGACGAGGCGATGCGTCTTTGTCGGCTACGGTCGGGATGAGTTTGGCTATAGACTCTACGACCCAGTGGAAGGAAAGCTCTACAGAAGCAGGGACGTGATGTTCGTCGAGGATCAGACCATGACCAACACTCAGGATTCCGAGACGCCTTCTGAGGCTGAGGAATTGCCTGAGTTAGAGTCATTTCGCTTCGAGCAGTTTCCAGAGGACATCGCAGAGGATCCAGTTATGGGGGAGCCGGTACATGGAGTTGCTCCCAACCTTGATCATCAGCCTGCTGATGGTGGTCAGGGTGTCCCTCAGGAGGATGAGCATGCCGGAGAGGTAGTTCCTGAAGGGGAGGAGGCTATCGGTATACAGCCAGCACCAGTGGCTCCACTGAGAAGGAGCAACAGGGATCGTCGACCATCTACGAGATACTCGCCGGATGAGTATGTGCTATTGACTGACGGAGGAGAGCCCAAAAGTTTCGCAGAGGCTATGGAAGACGAACACAGGCAGGAGTGGATGGTGGCTATGCAGGAGGAGATGAGTTCCTTGCACACCAATTCTACTTATGATCTGGTGCGGTTGCCAAATGGCAAGAAGGCTTTGAAGAATCGATGGGTATTCAGAGTGAAGCAGACGGATGATGCTACTCGCCCTCGATACAAAGCGAGGCTGGTAGTCAAGGGCTACGGTCAGCGGAAAGGCGTGGATTATGATAAAATCTTTTCGCCTGTCGTCAAGCATTCGTCTATTCGGGTGGTGCTAGTATTAGCAGCCAGTTTCGACTTGGAGGTCGAGCAGATGGACGTGAAGACGGCGTTCCTCCACGGTAATCTTGAGGAGGAGTTGTACATGGAGCAGCCGGAGGGATTCTGTGAGAAGGGCAAGTCACATTTGGTCTGCCGGTTGAGGAAGAGCTTGTATGGTCTGAAGCAGGCTCCGAGGCAGTGGTACAGAAAGTTCGAGTCGTTTATGGGGGAGCATGGTTATGCACGGACGACGTCGGACCATTGTGCATTTGTGAGGTATTTTGCCGATGATGATTTCATCATTTTGTTGCTCTATGTTGATGATATGCTATTAGTGGGTCAGAATGCCACTAGGATAGCGGAGTTGAAGCGCCAACTGGGCGCGGCCTTCTCTATGAAGGATTTGGGCGCAGCAAAGACTATTCTTGGGATGGAGATCAGCCGAGAGAGAGAGTCCAAGCTGCTACACTTGTCCCAAAAGAAGTACATTCACCGGATACTTCAGCGTTTCGGGATGGACGGGTCGAAGAAAGTGAGTTCCCCCCTCGCGGCTCACTTTAAGCTCACTGAGGAACAGTGTCCATCTACCGAGGACGAAAAGGAAGATATGGAGCGGGTTCCATATGCTTCAGCTGTGGGAAGCCTGATGTATGCTATGGTGTGTACGAGGCCAGATATTGCTCATGCAGTTGGTACGGTTAGCAGGTATCTTTCGAATCCTGGAAGGGTACACTGGAGTGCGGTCAAGTGGATTCTACGATATCTTCAGGCCACTGCTGGTTGGAGACTTTCCTTTAGTGGTGACGAGCCGAAGCTGGTTGGGTATACCGACGCTGATATGGCTGGAGATGTAGACACGAGACGATCGACTTCAGGCTACGTGATGATGTTTGCGGGAGGAGCAGTGTCGTGGCAGTCGCGGTTGCAGAAGTGTGTTGCCTTGTCGATGACGGAGGCGGAATACATTGCGGCGACGGAGGCTTGCAAGGAGCTGTTGTGGATGAAGAAGCTGTTGCAGAAAATGGGACTGAAGCAAGAGCAGTATACTTTGCTTTGCGACAGTCAGAGTGCTATCCATCTTGTGAAGAATCAGACGTTTCATAGCCGGTCCAAGCACATCGAGACTCGGTATCATTGGATATGGGATGTGGTTGAGAAGAAGGACGCGGAGCTTGAGAAGGTGCATACAGATGACAACGGAGCTGATATGTTCACGAAGATTCGACCAAGGGGGAAGTTTGAGTACTGCAGGCAGATCGTCGGGATGACGACGTCCTCCCCATAGTTGTGAAGGGGGAGATTTGTTGGAGTGGGTGGGGTTCCCAACCTATGTGGAGAAGATCCCGGAGTGCGACGAGCGCCGTCCGATGTCGGAGAAGCTCGGGAGTAGTTGTTACTGCTGCTGCTGCCCCAAAGGGGGTTCTGGACCAAGTCTGCCGAGTTCGGGCCGAACTCGGTCCCAGGCCGAGTTCTGGCCGAACTCGGTCTGGCCGTTCCAGGGTTTGACCATCCAGTGCTGGTTGCCCCACACAGAGTTCTGGCCGAACTCTGTGTGTCGGAGGCTGAAGCGGATTTCAGGATGAGTTTTCATCATTGGATCTAATCCAACGGTCCAGGTTGGTTGCGGGATTAGGGAGATATATTGAGTTTTCTCAACCCTAATTCAGAAGCGCAACATAACACAAGTTTGAGAGAGAAGGAGGCAAGAGTGCCATTGCAACTTCGGAGAAGAAGACGGAGGATTGAAGGTCGTTTTCAAAGGAGATCGTGTTTCGGGTAATCTCTACTCGTCGTTCTCGTTCTTCGTAGCCTTGTGATCATTGTTCTTGTCTCTGAGTGTTGTGGGGATCCGATTTGGATCGGGAGGAGTTTGTAGAGGGTGTAATTCTTCTATTCCATTAGTGGAGGCTTCTCAGGGTTGGACTCCGATCGTCCCGTGGTTTTTTTCCCGTAAGGGTTTCCACGTCAAAAATTCTCTGTGTCTGCGTGGTTGTTTTTGTGTGCTTGTTTTTTTTGGGTTCGTGCGTTGTTTGCTCGGTCCTCTCGCAGGTACTCTCCGCTTTGGGGAAAGGTTTCTGCGCTTCTTTCCCAACACGTTTGTGTATGGACTAGGGATCATACGCACACTTGACAAGTAGCATATGTCATATTTGTCATGGTAAAATTTAACATGCTCGATTAATATCTAGTTTTAGATCAAAGTTAGCCATGTGATATAAGTCAAGGATTGTATATTAGACATAATGATACTACACCTAGCGATGTGTCTAAGTTGTAACACATGAAAGTGTTCGTAATGATACATGCTAGTCAACATGTGTATATATAACCCAAGTGGAAGCATGAACTATGCACATGTGAATATTCCTGCTGTAGTCAAAATAGTCTTTTATGGTAACGGTAGACATGTGTGTGACTCAAGTTGCTAAGTCAAAGTTGTGTAATATATTTCATGACCATTTATGTGGCTAGATTATTTAGCTCGACACAAGGATGATTTTTTAAACATCCTAGGAATGTTGACTCCTAGGTCAACCATGATTCCAAGGATGGGTATGTGAAATCCCTTATGTAAATGAGCCATAGAATGATTAACCGAAGCATATGTAAGTTAGTGGAATAATTTAGAAGGTTTCATGATCAAGTTGTGATCATGTGTAATTTTGAAATAATATTAGTTAATGTATCATAGCGTAGTAATTAACATATTGTACTTATATATTTGTAGGTGCCCGTGACGATACGATCGTGACAGGATGGTCCGGAGTCTTGCTTGCACATTTCGAAGTTGCAGGCAAGTATACCTTGCCTTTTATTATTGGTATAATTTATTATGTTATGGTTATGTGTTCTTGCTAGAGTGGACATAGTTATGTAAGTCCGAATATGCCTCGAGTACAGTCGATGATGGCATCGTCATCGAGATATGCGTACTTGACCTAGTCCTTGGTGACGCACCCTAAAGTTGCGAATTTATTATTATGACTCCCATGACCTGGATGCGTTTTACGACACGACACTGAGTGAGTCATGATATAGCACGAGCTGACGCTCTCGACTGGACATCAGTGCGAGTAGCGCGTGTGATAGTACATATGTAGTTGTGATGGTTCTAGTTAATTATGACCTTACATTGAGAGAAGATGTTCGGGTCGTCGATATGACTTATACATCTCCTGGGGCAGAAAAGATGATCAGTAGGCGTATGGGACAGATATTTACGTCAGCCTCATTATTACCCGGTTATGGGCATATACTTATACTAGTGGATATATCTGCCAGCGGCCACTAGCTGCGAGTTAGGTACGGTCAGAAGGTATGATAGTATACATAAACTCATCAACTCGTGATCCGATATCGGCATGTGATTCGATGACATATCCTTATTTACCTACCCATATGCACCAAAGTTATCTTTAAAGTGTATTCACTTAGCTGGTTAGGTTATCCTTATGTTTATTCAATATTTATTTTATGGCATGTTCATTTTGTTTCTTGTTATGTCCATATGAGGACTTGGTTCCTTTCTAGATCCAGATGAGCATCTATACCCAACGGTGTTCGACATCGCTTTCAAGCTTGAAAACAAGCTGCTTGTGAAGTACTGCAAATAAGAATGCAAAGAGAATCTCCTGAACAGGAATCCCTGATCGCACTTTGTTTCTGATCTGGGTTGTGATGGTAGAGGGTTGTTTCTTTACTCCATTGGCGATCTGACTGTGAGAGAGTATTGCTGGGCTCAACTTCACTAGCTGAGGGGAGCAGCAAGGACTCTCTCTAGCTCACTCGGGAACCTCTTGAAGAATTCAGGAATCGGGGGGAATCGACCATTTAAATGGAGGCGAACTCCTAATATTTATAGTTGATGGAGGGAGTAGTACCCGCATTGAAGAGTAGACAAGCGTGAGCTTCATCCTGCCATGTGGCACCCCTAAACAGGGGTTGGTTACGACTAGGCGTATACTTTACTAGTGAGGAGACCTTAGCCGACCACCAAATAGTAGATATGTTGTTAGACAGAATCTTGAAATGTACCAAACTCGTTCTTTGGCGTGATCGGGCATTTGGACATGTGGCACGAGCCTGGGTTACACATGCGTCTAGGAATCACTATCCTTGGTAGCGCATAGTACGTAGGAGCGGGGGTAGAAGCACACGCGCCTATCTGCATTATTCCCGAGGGGAGTGAACCTTGACTTCAGTATTCGTTTGCTCGAGAACCGAAACGTCGAACGGGGGGAGGGGGGGGAGGGGGGCTCGAGAGAGCCATGCCCATTAAATGCAGCTTCGGGATGAGTGGTTGATAGTCATTGATGTAGGCGTATAGGACACACCTATATGGGTGGGCTGTAGTGTCCCGTCCCGCTCAGTCAATCGGAGGAATCGAAACGCCGACGGCGTTCGAACTTAGCCTTACAACGGCTACTCGGAGACATCGCTCCGTCGAGGCGACCGCTCACTCAGGTGGGGTAGTTTCGGTAAACTCGCCTCATCTTTGCCTTCACATAATAAATCGCATGTTTTCAACTTGCATAAGTAGGCTTGATAATAAAAGAGACGAATCCACATAGTTAAAGAGAATAATCCCGACGGGTCAAATTGAGTTAGAATATGGAAAGGTCTAAAACGATCATCTTAGAGTTGGTGCACGGCGTACTTTGAAAATGACACTTGGTCCTTCGTCCCGTGGCTTGGGAGAAGGAAGAGTTGGTCTTCGTCACAAGCTAAGAGTTAGCCAAATTCATAGGCGTCGCCCGCATAAATACTTCATAACATATGCACGGTCTCTTCGCCCAAGGCGTGGCATAACCTCTGCTCGCCGACGGGTTAAGTTGTATTGCACGGCTTGTGGCATAAGTCTAGGCACTTCAAATAACTTGGTTGTTCAAGTCGAACGCGTGCACGGTACGTTCCTACGACGCAAGGCTTGACGCAGCCTTTGCTCGTCAAGTTGTTGCAAAGTAAGTTAGGCAAGTTACGTTAAGCTATCAGGAGTAGTAGCAGGCACGGCCCTATGAGTTCTACGGCCGGGTATAACCACATAGTCTCACGATCGTACCCGTCATATAGAGTATGACTTGGGCAGTAGTGTCACATAGAGTTTCATGTTGGTTTGAGACACGATGGCACGAATTTAGTATTTTAAGGTACGGGCCATGATTGATTCATTGAGTTTGGAAAGTGTTCAATAGTTGTTCTTGAGTTGAGTGAAATGATAGGGCAAGAAAGAAAGAAGAATGCTCACGACTGGGTCGTTGAGGAAACAAAGAAGAATGCTCGCGACTACGGGTCGTCGAGGCAAGATCTCAGATATGAGAAGTGTTGAACTTAGCCCTGAAAGAGTTGGTAACACTAGAAGTAGAATGACTGTGTGAGACGTCAGTTTGAGTCGAGTCTTGCATGGTTATTGGATAACTTGTACAAGATAAATAAAATAAACAGTTTCTCGAATGGCGACCCAGGCGGCCCATGGGAACCGTTGCAATAGAGACAATTCGTAGACTGTGTGCTGGATGACCGCACGGGTTAGGCGGGGACTTGCAGCGGAGCTAGCTACTCGCGCTGGCAAGGGGAGTCCGTCTAATCAAAACTACAAAAGGAGTCCACAATGGCTCTGGGAGCCAGTGACCAAATTCATATAGTTGAGTCGGCAGAATAGCGGCAAACCGCGTGTATGCCTTTGGATTTGGTCTAGAACTTGAATGTATGTTTAGTCGGTAACACAAAATGGTTGGGCCTAAGATTTGGCTGTAACGAAGACACCGTGCTTCGGCATGAGATGTGGCATCGAGTCTTGAGTTGTCGGCATATAAGTTGCATAGTTTGGATGTAAGTTGTCTTGAGTTTAAGTCAGGAAATACCGCAAGACAAAGTTGGTCGAGTAATACTTAACCCATTAGTCTTGATTGGGTCAGTTGATGATTTAGAAGCAAAGGGCCGCGAGGCGGCAAGGGCCGCGAGGCGGCAAGGGCCGCGGGGCGGCAAGGGCCGCGAGGCGGCGGTATGATTGAGTCTCACTTGAGTTGCGAGGCACGGCCTCAACAAGGACTTATAGCACGGTCACACGGGAAAGGAGTCTTATCGTGTAGTTGCGTCTCTGATTTTAAGTCATAAGGCAAGCACGACCGGATAGGTTAACGTTGTTGAGTTGATGTTGCATTTCAAGCACGAAATGGTCCTGAGACACAAAATAGGCCAAGGCGTCTGTCCTAAAACCAATCCTAAGGAAAGACAAGAAAGATAATTGTTAAGAAGGGACTATGTTGTATAAAGTAAATCAAACGTATTAGTTTCGTATGGGTGGGCGAGAAGCTCATTCCACCAGTACAGTTGAGTACTGATACCCACATAGTTTCCATGTGCAGGCACAGGTAGAAGCTCGTGGCACGGAGCTCGCTTGGATGCGTCAAGGCACGGTGTACCTTGGCGATTCGAAGTGTACAGTCGCATGGAGTCAAGACTTATACGGCACATAATGTATGGACGTCGCCTTACGAAGCTTCCGCTGGCTCAAGCATTGTATTGAGAGATAAGAGAGAGCTGAGTGACTTGTAATGTGAGATGAGTGAGCTTGAGAGACTTGTAATCTTGGCCTTGCGCCCCCATTGTAATATTTGTTTCAATATCAATAAAGAGCTTCTTGAATAACTTGTATTTTGATGCAAATTTTTGCTGCTATTATTCCATGTCTCTGTATGGGACTTCTGTGCGACGACCCCGTCATAGCCGCTGTAATCGGCCGTTATGGAACCTGCCTTGTACGAGCACAATCTAGGCTCGTACGGTATCACGCCTTAGCGAGGACGATCGCTCCTACGGGAGCGGGGCATGACATAATGGTATCAGAGTACGGCTTTACGTCCTTGGACTATTGATTGAATTCTTTAACTCCGTTGTTTCCACAAACTCTGAATCGTTGCTTCCGCAAAGTTGATATCGTTGGTGCGCTCTCTCTCAAATGTCCTACGGGATGTCTATACAATAAGTCTAACTATTTTGCAAAACATAGGAAAACAGTTTTTGACAAAACAAAAATATGGTTCGCGTAAGCACGGTTTGCTAAGTCGGGCTGGGCATATACACCAAAGTTGCGTCGACCATTAGAAAAGTCGAGTGCGGGAATTGAATAGTGTCGAACAAGAACGAGTTGAACTCAATTGAGCAAAATAAGATGACTATCGATAGGGGTGCTATCGAGCGACGATAACGTCGGTGCGATATAGATTAGCGTGCTTGAAATTTAAAGAATCGTTCGGACGGAAATTTGAGGAAGTAGATTGCGAATCGAATGATAGTTTTGAGGATTTGTTGAATGACTTCATCCCTGAGTGGTGTATACGATAGCCTCAGGGATGTCGATCGATCGATTGAGGATTCGGGATATCGATGAGTCTATCAGCAAGCGTCGCACGTATGCAAAGCCTTGGATTGAGTGTCGTTGAACATGTGTAGTCTTGAAGATTTGACGAATTGATTCGTACAACCTAGAATTTACGTGTACGGAACATGTACGGGATTAAGATTGCACGAGTATGAAATGTGAAGATGATTGAGTAGGTGAAATCGAATCGAGAAAAAGTTAAGGTGTAGCGAACAGATGACTTGATAAAGGAAATCGATAGGTGGATCGTATAGAAAAAGTTAGCACGATGGAAAGATAGCGTGCATGAAAAGTATAATTTTGAAGTTACGTAATGACTCTAAGGATTGGATTGAATGTTGCTCGATGTTTTGAGTTAGCAAAGGATTGATGTGAATTGAGAAAATACGTTGGTCGATGACTCAAGATAGATGGATGAATAATACACGAATTTGGGTTTAAGGAATTTGATGTTGGAAATGATTCGAGGGATAATGATCGAACTTGAATTGAATGTCGAGGAGATTATCCAGTCGAACGATGGCATCATTCGCACGATTTAAAATTGGTTACAAAGGAAGATCATCAGGTTACGCATATCGTCGATGGTATTGAGGCGTATCAAAGATCGATATGCGATAACTCGGGGGTACTCTGACTCGGCGAATGACGATCGTGTAAGTGTTATTGTTCGGTTGGATGCTATACTTAGAATTTTGATCGAGATGAATGTTGGATGAAAATTATTGTGTCTTGATGGTTATGAGGATAACCACAACGTCGACGATCTTGTCTTGCGCGAGTGCAACTCTAGCCTCGTACATGCATTGCGTCGGATTTGGGGCGATCATTCCGTATGAGCGCTGACATTGTGATTCATGTCGTGGGAATAATCGAACTCAGAAAATCAGGATGCGGCAACTTTGATTGTCTCGACTTGTCGGTTTGATGCGAAGGAAAATTTGAGGATGTTAGGACTTGCGATTGATGAATGAAATAAACTTGAGGATTGAGTAGGTCCAATCCGCATATCGAGAATGAATTAGTCTAGACGCAAAACAAGAGTTACGTCCCGATGAGGACAATTATCCCGCGAGAGCGTGCATGGTGATTCATGCCCACCGTGGATAATCTGACTCGCGTGAGATCGGAACGTAACATATTGTTAAGCTAGACGACCTTATGATCGATTACGTGAATTGGAATAGATGACTTAGGAAATATGGAATGTAAAATTTTGGTTAGCGATTAATTGTGTCATAGCGTGCTTGATTTGAGAAGGATTGATAGGCGAACTATATCGATCGTGTTTGAAGAGATAGACTGTGCGAAGATGGTTTGTTAAACGAGCGATATTGAGATGTCATAGAATTGGTTGAACGTGAGTTGTTGTAGGATGGCTTTGCTGAACGACTCGGACCCCGTGCGACAAATGTTGGGATATGTGTAGGCAATCTATGCTCGATGTTTAGAAATCGAAGTGATGCGAGCTTGGGTAGAAAAACCCCGTACTATCAACTTGGTTTGACCTTAGGATGGGGTCAGTGTTGATATTGTTGTTTGGGGACTATGATTTCAATACTGACGGAAAGACATAGCCTAGCAGTTAGGCAGACGTCCGAGTGTGAAGTGGTAGAATTTGTGGAGGCACCACTCACGAGGCTCAGTTGACATGAACATATATCAGGGATGCCCGAATATGTGCACGATCTGACTCGAGTGGTGATGGAGGATTCTCTATCACGAGGCTTGGCTGAAATGTATATATTTTGGGGACGCCTAGAATATGTGCACGATCCAACTAAGTGATATGTTGAATCAAATGAGACTTGGGGAATGAAAAGTGTCAAGGATTTTGAGATCATAAGTTTTGAAGAACGGATTGAGGGTAGCACGAGCGTGGCTCGGATTTAAGAAATGTATAGAGGAAATGTGCGCGGGAGTTGATGAACATTCGAGTGATAAGTCGATGAGTAAGTGTACTCAGTTAGTTTCGAGGACGAAACTTTTTCTCAGTGGTGTATGATGTAGTGCCCCGTCCCGCTCAGTCAATCAGAGAAATAGAAATGCCGACGGCGTTCAGAATTAGCCTTGCAACGGCTACTCGGAGACATCGCTCCGTCGAGGCGACCGCTCGCTCAGGTAGGGTAGTTTCGGTGAACTCGCCTCATTTTTGCCTTCACATAATAAATTGCATTTTTTAACTTGCACAAGTAGGCTTGATAATAAAAGAGACGAATCCACATAGCTAAAGCGAATAATCCCGACGGATCGTATTGAGTTAGAATATGAAAAGGTCCAAAATGATCGTCTTAGAGTTGGTGCACGGCGTGCTTTGAAAATGATACTTGGTCCTTCGTCCCGTGGCTTGGGAGAAGGAAGAGTTGGTCTTCGCCACAAGCTAAGAGTTAGCCAAATTAATAGACGTCGCCCGCATAAATGCTTCATAAAGCATGCACGGTCTCTTCGCCCAATGCGTGGTATAGCCTCTGCTCGCCGACGGGTTAAGTTGTATTGCACGACTTGTGGCATAAGTCTAGGCACTTCAAATAACTTGGTTGTTCAAGTCGAACGCGTGCACGGCACGTTCATACGATGTAAGGCTTGACGCAGCCTTTGCTCGTCAAGTAGTTGCAAAGTAAGTTAGGCAAGTTACGTTAAGCTATCAGGAGTAGTAGCAGGCACGGCCCTATGAGTTCTACGGCCGGGTATAACCACATAGTCTCACGATCGTAAGGCCCGTCATATAGAGTATTACTTGGGTAGTAGTGTCATATAGACTTTCATGTAGGTTTGAGACACGATGGCACTGATTTAGTGTTTTAAGACACGGGCCACGATTGATTCATTGAGTTTGGAAAGTGTTCAATAGTTTTTCTTGAGTTGAGTGAAATAATAGGGCAAGAAAGAAAGAAGAATGCTCATGACTGGGTCGTTGTGTCACTACCATATTTCTAGTTTGAGGGTATTTTTGACATTTTTGGGGTAATTTGAATTTATTTGAATTTATGGGAATTTTTAGAAATTATTTTGGAATTGTTTGAATGAGGGTTGACTAGGTTGACTTTGACTAGCTTTGACTTTGTGACCTAACCCTAGTTGAGTTGGACTTAGCTAGATATGAGATCCTAGGTTAAGTTAACCATACTCTAGTTAGTGAAAACAATTAGGAATTTAGAGATTAGAATAAAAAGATTTTGATCACAAGTCATGACTTGTGATTTTTGAGACATTATTTTTTGACTAAGTCCAAAGCCCATTAGCCAAGTGCCCAACCCTAACCCTAACATTAATTGTCCAGCCACTTAACCCATCCTAGGGATCCCCCCTTATAAATATTCTTTTAGAAATTAGGGCTAGACAAGCTTTAGAAAGAGGTAATTTTCCAACTTCAAAAATCCCTAAAAATTCTATTTTAGCTCCATTTTCCCTCAAACAAATTGCAATGGATTTTAAATGAAGTGTTCTTGCTGTTGTTATATGTTATTCTTAGATTCAAATCAATTTGGAGGAGTTTGACCATCAAGAGGAACATCTCTCTTTAGAGCTTTTTGGGGATTTTGATACATAGAGGTAACTTTCTATTTACACCATGAAATTCTGGTTTTATTGCATATCTAGGGAGCCCTAGGCCTAACCTAACTGTAGGAATAGGAAACCCTAGAATTTGAGTCCATTTCGTGTCCTATATGGACACGTATCAGTCCTATAGTGTAGGTACTTGTGAAAATGCCACAAAGAAACTTTTTATGTTATTTTCGAAAACTATTTGAATAGAAATTATTATTTTGTTGTCGCTTACACATTTATTATGGACTGAGGTGATTTTGGTGTGGTGTCGTGTCTGTTTGGACACGGGGACACGTTCGCGCGCGCTCGGGACTGCTTGCCCTGCTGTTCGGGGGCTGTACCGGACACGACACGCGACCACTAGACACGAGGTTCGACACACCCCTTAGGGCACTCACTGACACGCCACGTGTCAAGTTTCAGGGACCCACGTGGCGTGTCGAGGGAGTTATCCACCTTGCACTGGTCGGGGCTGTCAGTTCCAGTCGAGATTTTTTGACACTGATACGGGCTTCGTATCACTCACTGACACGACTTGGACACTGTTAGCTAGCCTATTGGGTAGCCCTATAGGTGGTCTACCTAGGTAGGTGTGCACGAGTCCTGGGTTGGACTGTGTCGTGTGCACGACACGCGTGCACACGTGCACGATGCAGTACACTGAAACAGTGCCTGTGTGCACTGTTTCGTGTATTTAATTATCTGGACACGTTTGTGTCCACTTTGGTGGACACGAACATATTTTTTGACACGTGTATAATGTGTATGTGTATTACCAACCTCTGTTTTTGCATTTTAGCTCGATTTGATTGATCAATCCTCATTTACCCCCAATTTACTGATACATGTAATTTTCTGTGAATTCCAGTTTTCAAATACGAATTTGGACAGTTGTTTTAACCTATTTAATACTGTTAAAATGTTGGTTTAAGTCCCAATATTGGTTCTCCTATAGGTAATCTACTTGGGTTTCAAATTTGAGCATGTTTGGTTGTGAATTGGTTTCGATTTGGAGCTTTGAATTATAGGTTGAAAACTGTCAAAATGAGCACTGTTGTGTAGACTGAAAATGGTTTCAGTTTTCTGAATTTTGTGCATTGATTTCCCTTCCTTCCTATGCTGTCCTATTTCCAAGTTTTGACACATCTCTCATTCCCTCACTCACTGCTCACTGTGCACCACATTGCACTCCCTCTCACTCACAGTTTACACACACTTTTACTCTCTTTTACTCGCACATACACACACATCTCACATCACTCACTCCTACATCACCCTCCCTCACACACACACACACACACAAGCATTTACACACACACTGTTTTGTACAGCTCAACACTCACCCTCACTCTCTAAAACACTCACCCTCACTCTTTAAAACACACACACACATATTTCACATTCCTCACTCACTCTTAACACACACACACACACTATTTTACTCTCTCTATTTATATCATGAATGCATAGTTATATATGTAATATGTATTATGTAGATATGTGGATACATATATGTAGGTATCTTATATATGATAATATGTGGATGTATTATTATATATGTATTATATACATGCATGTGTGATATACATATAGGTAGCCTATGTATATATATATATTTACTATGTGAATTCATGTGTAGGCCTAGATGTAAACTAGGTTGTGTGATGTTTGGTTTGACTTGTGTGGTATGGGTTGTATGGACTTAGTATACTAGCATAAGCCAGTTTAGCCTAGTTTAGACTGGTTTGGACTAGTTAGGCCTAGTATAGGCTAATGTAGACTAGTATAGACTAGTTTGACCTAGTTTAGACTTGTTAGACCTAGTTTGACCATAGTTGACCAAGTTTGACTTCTAGGGTTGACCAGAGTTGACCAAGAGTTGACTTTGGCCTAGATTGACCTAGACTCATGTAGAGTGCATAGTAGAACTTCATTTTACCATTTTAGACTTGTTGTGACTTGTGCTATTCTGATTAGGAGCCAGACACCACTTCTCGGATAGTACTTTCATATTGGACACTCAGATACCAGGCGAGTACATTCTCTGATCATTTCATATCCTGCTTAGAATTATTTTCCTGCTTTAGATTACTTTACATGATGCTGTCACGACATTATCACGGATTGGTACTATATGGATCTCTTCATGCGATGTTATCCTCCTCGGGAGCATCGGGTACATTGTGTCATGTGCATTTTACTTTCATCATGTACTCCTGTACTTTCACTATACATGTATACTCCTATGAATCATGTACTCTCATGTTCACGGAGCCCTCATGTATAATATCATGTGTACCCTTTCATGGGCCCCCATGTGATATCATGTATAATAACATAACCTACTTAGATCCTTGTGTATTGATTGGGGAAACAGGGGAGTGCTAGTAGTCATGTGAACAATTCCATAGTAGTGTAGATCATGTGAAACTCCTTAGTGTAGATCATGTACAAATCTGTTCTGTTCATATGTACTATCCTGTACTCTGACTCACTAGCCACTGTTAGTTCTTTACTTATAGTAGATATTTCTATTACAGTTCTCTCTCTCTGTTTACATACTGTATTCTTCAGTACCTGTATCTTACTCTACTGCATGTTTATACTTTCTAACCTGCTATGATCTGTTGAGATGTATTGTGCACGCACCTGTCCTGACTGGACCTGTTGAAAATATTATAGAGGACGAGGAGGAGGCATGTGTGGATACCTTCTACGGGGCAGCCCTAGACGACACTTGCGAGCTGGACTCTCAGGAGGACCCAGCTCTAGCTGAGGATATCACCTCCATTGCCCAGACTAGTTTAGTTAGGCTTATCTTATTTTATGTTGTCATGAGACTATTTAGCTAGACTTTACTTCTGTTCCGAGATTTAGAGTTATATATATTCTTTCATATCCTGTAGCTGAGTTTGTACTTTGGATATTGCTGGGATGTTATCTTAGACTACTTTATCATCTGTTTTCCTTGAGTACTATATCATATCGTGCTTTCTTCTTCCTTAGTTGTGATTGAGTTTATTTACTGCTATGTCACCCCCATTCGGGGAGTATAAACTGTTTAGTATATTATTGCTAGATGTTGTGACCTAGGACAGCGTTCTACCGCCGATACTACGGCGTAGGCTGGACGTACCCACGTCTCGTGCCCTTACTCTAGGGTGCGGGTCGTGACACATTTTTAGTGGTGGCCCATGCAGTTCTGGACAAGAAGTGTAGTGGTATTCGAATTAGAGTATCACTACAGCCTGCAGTAGGATATAGGACATTAATTTTAAGGTACTCAATCACTTTAGGAAAAAAAATTTTATTGCCATCTAAATCCTTATTGTCAGCTGATCCTTTGAATTTTAATTGTCCGCCTTTGTTATTTCGCTTCTTTCACAGAAATTGATACTCTTGTTTGTCTATCTTCAGGATGGTAGAGACTCGATCGTAGCGTACCATTCATGGGGATGCTATAGAGGGGACTGCTACCTCTCAGCCAGTACAGCAGGGCTAGGGGACTGCAGCTCCTGCTACCTCTGCTCGTATTGAGACCTCGGTAGCAACAGCAGGGGGTATGCCTCCACCGGCTCGGAGGCAGGACCCTGTCATCCCAGAGGATCCTTTCCAACAGCCGCCGCCTACAGGATACGTGGATGCAGCGCAGATGTTTGCATACTTCCAGCAGTTCATGGACCGGCAGCAGGCTCGACAGGACAGGGGCATGGAGCTGGCCCTTACGACGGTCGCAGCTCGACCAGTGGTCCATCAGCCGAGGACACCGGGGATAGAGCAGTTCCAGAAGATGAGCTCCAGAGACTTTCTGGGGTCAGAGGGGATACTATATGCTGATGAGTGGATCGAGCATATAGAGGAGATCTTCCGCCTGGCCCGGATACCAGCAGATCTCCAGATTGAGGCCGCAGCTAGCCGGATGCGAGATCTTGCTCGCACCTGGTATCAGTCAGACCCCAGGGTGGAGGTAGCTGGGCAGACTTGGAAGGAGTTCAAGGGCTTCTTCAAGAAGAAGTTCTTCCCATATTCAGCACTCAGAGCCTTGGAGTCGCAGTTCGAGAGCCTAGTCCAGGGGAGTCTTTCAGTGGAGGAGTACGCAGGAGAGTTTGGCCGCCTCGGCAGGTTCGTAGAGGGCTTGAGCGAGACGACGAAGGCCCAGAGGTTCCGGAAGGGTCTAGTCAAGGAGGTCAAGTCCTTGACCAAGGGCAACAGGGATACCACATTCGAGGAGATCTTGACGGGAGCCTTGTTGGCAGAGGATGATCTTGAGCTTAGGCTCAAGAGGGGGTGAGACCCAGTTGGGGGCAGCAGCAGCGGAGGCCAGGCCAAGAGGCTCCACTTTCAGCACCAGCAGCTGAGGCAGTTCCAGCCTCAGCCGATCCAACAGAGACCAGTTCACCAGCAGCAGTTTCAGCATCAGGCACCCAGGCAGCAGACAGTCAGTTGTACCTTCTACAAGAAGCCAGGGCATGGATGGAATGAGTGCAGAAAGAGGCTCGGGAAGTACCTTCTTTGCGGAGAGGCAGATCACCAACTGAGGGATTATGTTAGGTCTGGGGGACGAGCATCCCAGGGAGGAGGAGCCAGGGCAGCAGCAGGCCAACAGAGGGGACTAGCTCTGCAGACGCAGCAGCAAAGGTTTGTCCAGCACCAGCAGCAGGCCAGGGGAGGCCAGCAGGGGCAAGGATTCGCCATGGCAGCAGAGGATACGGAGGCAATCGAAGAGCTGATCGCAGGTTCAATTCTTCTCGACTCCAGTCCAGCTTTTGCATTATTCGATTTTGGTGCTTCACATAGCTTCATATCAGTATCTTTTATGATTAGACATGGTATCGTAGCTGAATCGTTGCCTAGGACTTACAAGATCACGACCGGGGGTGGCATTATCCTCGTGAGTGATGTTTGTAAGGGTCAGAGAGTAGTTTTGGAAGGCCGTGAGTTGGAGGTGAGCCTGCTCGTACTGCCATTGCCGAACTGCGATATAGTACTAGGTATGGATTGGTTGAGCAGGCACCACGCCAGCATTGATTGTAGAGGGGGTAGAGTTCTCTTCAGAGTGCCGGGGGAGCCAGAGTTCGAGTACTCCAGACGTCAGGCAGAGCAGAGCAGCGGAGTCTTCTGTGGTGTCTCGGTCGAGGAGCAGGCGATTCCACACCCCTTGATAGCAGAGTATATGGATGTTTTTCCAGAGGAGTTGCCAGGATTGCCACCAGACAGAGACATATAGTTCTCAATAGACTTGGTTCTAGGAGCGGAGCCCATCTCTCAGCATGTCTATCGGGTGAACAACAGTGAGCTGGTGGAGTTGAAGAAGCAGGTGGATGAGCTATAGGACAAGGGCTTCATCCGCTCGAGTTCGTCGCCATGGGGTGCACCAGTGTTGTTTGTGCCAAAGAAGGATGGGTCAGTATGGATGTGTATTGACTATATGGCACTCAACAACCTCACGATCAAGAACAAATACCCACTGCCGCGGATCGACGATCTTTTTGACCAGTTGAGCAGAGCTCGGGTATTTTTCAAGATTGATCTGAGGTCGGGATATCACCAGGTGAAGGTGAAGGGGAAGAATATTTCCAAGACCGCTTTCAGGACGCGGTACGGGCAGTTTGAGTTTTTGGTTATGCCGTTTGGGCTAACCAATGTACCAGCAGTATTTATGAACCTAATGAACAAGGTGTTCCACCAGTATCTGGATCAGTTTGTGGTGGTGTTCATTGACGACATCTTGATATATTCCAAGACTGAGGAGGAGCACGAAGAGCATTTGAGGATAGTGCTGGAGATTCTCAGGAAGGAGCAGCTTTACGGGAAGCTCTCCAAGTATGAGTTCTTCTTGGACCGGGTGGACTTCTTGGGGCATATGGTGACTGGAGATGGTATCTCAGTTGACCCCAAGAAGATTGTAGCAGTTGAGGCATAGGCAGCGCCGACTTCAGTTGCATAGATCAGGAGTTTCCTGGGGCTGGCAGGATATTATCGGAGATTTGTGCAGGATTTCTCCCGGGTTGTAGAGCCGTTGACTCGGTTGACCCGGAGGATTCTGAGTATGTTTGGTCAGAGGAGTGTCAGGCAGCTTTTGATGAGTTGAAGAAGCGGCTTACGACAGCTCCGATTCTGACATTGCCATCAGGATTAGGTGGATTCACTATTTATAGTGATGCTTCAGGGAAGGGGCTGTGTTGTGTCTTATAGCAGCATGGAAAGGTAATTGCCTACGCTTCTAGGCAGTTACGTCCCCATGAGAAGAACTACCCTGCCTACGACCTGGAGCTGGCAGCAGTGATATTTCTTCTGAAGTTGTGGAAGCATTATCTGTATGGTGAGAGGGTGGAGATCTTCACAGATCACAAGAGCTTAAAGTATGTGTTCACTCAGAAGGAGTTGAACATGAGACGGCACAGATGGCTAGAGTTGATGAAGGATTTTGATATCCTACTTCAGTATCACCCAGGGAAGGCCAACGTGGTTGCCGATGCCTTGAGTAGGTATTCGACAGCCATGTGTTTGACCATGGATCGGCATTTGCTTGCAGACTTAGAGAGCCTTGGGATTGAGGTGATCATGCCCGGAGTGCAGATGCGGATGTGGGGCATGCAGATTCAGTCAGACTTGGTGGAGAGGATCAAGTCGGCACAGTTTGAGGACGTTGCTCTACGGTGTCTTCGAGAGCAGGTTCGAGCAGGATTGCTGGAGGGCAAGTTTTTTCTTGCAGAGGATGGTGCCTTGAGGCACGGTTCCAGATTATGTGTGCCCAGCAGAGATCTCAGGGAGTAGGTTATGCAGGAGGCCCACAGATCTCAGTACTCTATACACCCGGGTGCCAACAAGATGTACCGAGATCTGAGGGAGCATGTTTGGTGGTCTGGGATGAAGCTGGAGGTGGCTCGCTTCGTGGCTAGGTGCTTGGTCTGTCAGCAGTTCAAGATAGAGAGGCAGAGGCCTGGTGGATTGATGCAGCCACTGCCCATTCTCGAGTAGAAATGGGAGCATATCACTATGGACTTCGTATCAGGATTGTCGCGTACACCAGGAAGAAAAGACGCGATTTGGGTCATCGTTGACAGGTTGACCAAATTAGCCCACTTATTGCTATTCAAGGTGGGTACGTCTACAGAGAGGCTGGCGGAGATGTATATGCGGCAGATAGTCAGGATTCATGGGGTTTCGGTCAGCATCGTCACAGATCGGGATAGTCGCTTTACTCCCATTTCTGGAGGAGTCTACAGACCAGCTTGGGTACTCAGCTCAAGTTTAGTACTGCATACCACCCCCAGACGGATGGTCAGTCGGAGCAGACTATTCAGACACTTGAGAATATGCTACGGACGTGCATCCTGGACTTTGGAGGTTCCTGGAAGGATCATCTTCATTTGTAGAGTTTGCTTACAACAACAGTTTCCAGGCCAGCTTTGATATGTCACCTTTCGAGGCTCTGTACGGGCGTAGGTGCCGTACACCCTTATCTTGGGATGATGTAGGTGAGCGAGCTTTACTGGGGCCAGAAATGGTTATTGACGCAGCCGAGATGGTGAAGATCATCAGGGACAGACTTCGCGTGGCGCAGGACAGACATCGGCACTGGAATGATAGCCACTGGAGGCCGTTGGAGTTTGAGGTACAGATTAGAGTAGGATTAGATTTAGGTTTATTTGTTTGTGATTTTTTTGATCATGTTTGTTTATTATAATTAATTGAGACCTTGCTTGTGATTAGGTCGGAGACTAGGTTTTCTTGAGGATATCTCCAACTCGTGGTACGATACGTTTTGGTGGAGGCGGGAAGCTTAGCCCGTGCTTCATCGGCCCTTTCATTATCAGTGGGAGAGTCGGTGACGTTGCATACAGGCTAGACTTGCCGTCTGTGCTAGTGGGGGTCCACAATGTATTCCATGTATCACAGTTGAGACGATACGTGGCTGACCCTAGCCATGTGCTCGATCATTCAGAGATTGAGGTTGGGCCTTCTCTCAACTATCCAGAGCAGCCAGTGGAGATTCTGGATCGGCGGGAGAAGGTTCTGAGGAACCAGGTGATACCTTTGGTACGCGTCGCATGGAGGCATCAATCTCCAGGAGAGTCTACCTGGGAGCGGGAGGATGAGATGCGCGAGCGTTACCCATATGTTTTTGGACCGTGAGGTATACTTTCTATCCTTCTCATCAGTTGCATTTTGCCTTTCAATTTCGAGAACGAAATTCTTTTAAGAAGGGTAGATTTGTCACTACCACATTTCTAGTTTGAGGGTATTTTTGATATTTTTGGGGTAATTTGAATTTATTAGAATTTATTTGAATTTATGGGAATTTTTAGAAATTATTTTGAAATTGTTTGAATGAGGGTTGACTAGGTTGTCTTTGACTAGCTTTGACTTTGTGACCTAACCCTAGTTGAGTTGGACTTGGCTAGATATGAGACCCTAGGTTAAGTTAAGTTAACCATACTCTAGTTAGTGAAAACAATTAGGAATTTAGAGATTAGAATAAAAAAATTTTGATCACAAGTCATGACTTGTGATTTTTGAGAAATTGTTTTTTGACTAAGCCCAAAGCCCATTAGCCAAGTGCCCAACCCTAACCCTAACATTAATTATCCAGCCACTTAACCCATCCTAGGGATCCACCCCTTATAAATATTCTCTTAGAAATTAGGGCTAGCCTCTAAGGAAGAACAAGCTTTAGAAAGAGGTAATTTTCCAACTTCAAAAATCCGTAGAAATTTCATTTTAGCTCCATTTTCCCTCAAACAAATTGCAATAGGTTTTAAATGAAGTGTTCTTGCTGTTGTTACATGTTATTCTCATATTCAAATCAATTTGGAGGAGTTTGACCATCAAGAGGAACATCTCTCTTTAGAGCTTTTTGGAGATTTTGATACATAGAGGTAACTTTCTATTTACACCATGAAATTCTGGTTTTATTGCATATCTAGGGAGCCCTAGGCCTAACCTAACTGTAGGAATAGGAAACCCTAGAATTTGAGTCCATTTCGTGTCCTATATGGACACGTATCAGTCCTATAGTGTAGGTATTTGTGAAAATGCCACAAAGAAACTTTTTGTGTTATTTTCGAAAACTATTTGAATAGAAATTATTATTTTGTTGTCGCTTACACATTTCTTATGGACTGAGGTGATTTTGGTGTGGTGTCGTGTCTGTTTGGACACGGGGACACGTTCGCGCGCGCTCGAGACTGCTTGCCCTGCTGTTTCGGGGGCTGTACCGGACACGACACGCGGCCACTGGACACGAGGTTTGACACACCCCTTGGGGCACTCACTGACATGCCACACGTCAAGTTTCAGGGGTCCACATGGCGTGTCGAGGGAGTTATCCTCCTTGCACTGGTCGTGGCTGTCAGTTCCAGTCGGGATTTCTTGACACTGATACGGGCTTCGTATCACTCACTGACACGACTTGGACACGTGTTAGCTAGCCTATTAGGTAGCCCTATAGGTGGTCTACCTAGGTAGGTGTGCACGAGTCCTGGGTTGGACTGTGTCGTGTGCACGACACACGTGCACACGTGCACGATGCAGTGCACTGAAACAGTGCCTGTGTGCACTGTTTCGTGTATTGAATCATCTGGACACGTTTGTGTCCACTTTAGTGGACACGAACATATTGTTTGACATGTGTATAATGTGTATGTGTATTACCAATCTCTGTTTTTGTATTTTAGCTTGATTTGATTGATCAATCCTCATTTACCCCCAATTTACTGATACATGTAATTTTCTGTGAATTCCAGTTTTCAAATACGAATTTGGACAGTTGTTTTAATCTATTTAATACTGTTAAAATATTGGTTTAAGTCCCAATATTGGTTCTCCTATAGGTAATCTACTTGGGTTTCAAATTTGAGCATGTTTGGTTGTGAATTGGTTTCGATTTGGAGCTTTGAATTATAGGTTGAAAACTGTCAAAATAAGGACTGTTGTGTAGACTGAAAATGGTTTCAGTTTTCTGAATTTTGTGCATTGATTTCCCTTCCTTCCTATGCTGTCCTATTTCCAGGTTTTGACACATCTCTCATTCCCTCACTCACTGCTCACTGTACACCACATTGCACTCCCTCTCACTCACAGTTTACACACACTTTTACTCTCTTTTACTCGCATATACACACACATCTCACATCACTCACTCCCACATCACCCTCCCTCACACACACACACACACACACACACACAAGCATTTACACACACACTGTTTTGTACAGCTCAACACTCACCCTCACTCTCTAAAACACTCACCCTCACTCTTTAAAACACACACACACATATTTCACATTCCTCACTCACTCTTAACACACACACACACACACACACACACACACACTATTTTACTCTCTCTATTTATATCATGAATGCATAGTTATATATGTAATATGTATTATGTAGATATGTGGATACATATATGTAGGTATCTTATATATGATAATATGTGGATGTATTATTATATATGTATTATATACATGCATGTGTGATATACATATAGGTAGCCTATGTATATATATATATTTACTATATGAATTCATGTGTAGGCCTAGATGTAAACTAGGTTGTGTGATGTTTGGTTTGACTTGTGTGGTATGGGTTGTATGGACTTAGTATACTAGCATAAGCCAGTTTAGCCTAGTTTAGACTGGTTTGGACTAGTTAGGCCTAGTATAGGCTAATGTAGACTAGTATAGACTAGTTTGACCTAGTTTAGACTTGTTAGACCTAGTTTGACCATAGTTGACCAAGTTTGACTTCTAGGGTTGACCAGAGTTGACCAAGAGTTGACTTTGGCCTAGATTAACCTAGACTCATGTAGAGTGCATAGTAGAACTTCATTTTACCATTTTAGACCTTTTGTGACTTGTGCTATTCTGATTAGGAGCCAGACACCACTCCTCGGACAGTACTTTCATATTGGACACTCAGATGCCAGGCGAGTACATTCTCTGATCATTTCATATCCTGCTTAGAATTATTTTCCTGCTTTAGATTACTTTACATGATGTTGTCACGACATTATCACGGATTGGTACTATATGGATCTCTTCATGCGATGTTATCCCCCTTGGGAGCATCGGGTACATTGTGTCATGTGTGTTCCACTTTCATCATGTACTCCTGTGCTTTCACTATACATGTATACTCCTGTGAATCATGTACTCTCATGTTCACGGAGCCCTCATGTATAATATCATGTGCACCCTTTCATGGGCCCCCATGTGATATCATGTATAATAACATAACCTACTTAGATCCTTGTGTATTGATTGGGGAAACGGGGGAGTGCTAGTAGTCATGTGAACAATTCCATAGTAGTGTAGATCATGTGAAACTCCTTAGTGTAGATCATGTACAAATCTTTTCTGTTCACATGTGCTATCCTGTACTCTGACTCACTAGCCACTGTTAGTTTTTTACTTATAGTAGATATTTTTATTACAGTTCTCTCTCTCTCTGTTTACATACTATATTCTTCAGTACCTATATCTTACTCTGCTGCATGTTTATATTTTCTAACCTGCTATGATCTGTTGAGATGTATTGTGCACGCTCCTGTCCTGACTGGACCTGTTGAAAATATTACAGAGGACGAGGAGGAGGCCTGTGTGGATACCTTCTACGGGGCAGCCCTAGACGACACTTGCGAGCTGGACTCTCAGGAGGACCCAGCTTTAGCTGAGGACATCACCCCCATTGCCTAGACTAGTTTAGTTAGGCTTATCTTATTTTATGTTGTCATGAGACTGTTTAGCTAGACTTTACTTCTGTTCAGAGATTTAGAGTTGTATATATTCTTTCATATCCTGTAGCTGAGTTTGTACTTTAGATATTGCTGGGATGTTATCTTAGACTACTTTATCATCTGTTTTCCTTGAGTACTATATCATATCATGCTTTCTTCTTCCTTAGTTGTGATTGAGTTTATTTACTGCTATGTCACCCCCATTCGGGGAGTATAAACTGTTTAGTATATTATTGCTAGATGTTGTGACCTAGGACAGCGTTCTACCGCCGACACTGTGGCGTAGGCTGGACGTACCCACGTCTCGTGCCCTTACTCTAGAGTGCGGGTCGTGACACGTTGAGGCAAGAAAGAAGAATGCTCGTAACTATGGGTCATCGAGGCAAGATCTCAGATATGGAAAGTGTTGAACTTAGCCTTGAAAGAGTTGGTAACACTAGAAGTAGAATGACTGTGTGAGACGTTAGTTTGAGTCGAGTCTTGCATGGTCATTGGACAACTTGTACAAGGTAAATAAAATAAACAGTTTCTCGAACGGCGATCCAGGCGGCCCATGGGAACCGTTGCGATAGAGACATTTCGTAGACTGTGTGCTGGATGACCGCACTGGTTAGGCAGGGACTTGCAGCAGAGCTAGCTACTCGTGTTGGCAAGGGGCGTCCGTCTAATCAAAACTACAAAAGGAGTCCACAATGGCTCTGGGAGCCAGTGACCAAATTCATATAGTTGAGTCGGTAGAATAGCGGCAAACCGTGTGTATGCCTTTGGATTTGGTCTAGAACTTGAATGTATGTTTAGTCGGTAACACAAAATGGTTGGGCCTAAGATTTGGCTGCAACGAAGATACCGTGCTTCGGCACGAGATGTGGCGTCGAGTCTTGAGTTGTCGGCATATAAGTTGCATAGTTTGAATGTAAGTTGTCTTGAGTTTAAGTCAAAAAATGTCGCAAGGAGAAGTTCGAAGAGTGACACTTAACCCATAAGTCTTGATTGGGTCAGTTGATGATTTAGTAGCAAAGGGCTGCGAGGCGGCAAGGGCCGTGAGGCGACGGTATGATTATGTCTCACTTGAGTTGCGAGGCACGGCTTCAACAGGGACTTATAGCACGGTCACATGGGAAAGGAGTCTTATCGCGTAGTTGCGTCTCTGATTTTAAGCCGTAAGGCAAGCACGACCTGATAGGTTAACGTTGTTGAGTTGATGTTGCATTGCAAGTACGAAATGGTCATGAGACACAAAGTAGGCCAAGGCGTCTGTCCTAAAACTGATCCTATGGAAAGACTAGAAAGACAATTGTTAAGAAGGGACTATGTTGCATAAAGTAAATCAAACGTGTTGGTTTCGTATGGGTGGGCGAGAAGTTCATTCCACCAGTACAGTTGAGTACTGACACCCACATAGTTTCCATGTGCAGGCACAGGTAGAAGCTCATGGCACGGAGCTCGCTTGGATGCGTCGAGGTACGATGTACCTTGACAATTCGAAGCGTACGGCCGCATGGAGTCAAGACTTATACGGGACATAATGTATGGACGTCGCCTTTCGAAGCTTCCACTGGCTCAAGCGTTGTATTGAGAGATGAGAGAGATCTGAGTGACTTGTAATATGAGATGAGTGAGCTTGAGTGTGCTTGAGAGACTTGTAATCTTGGCCTTGCGCCCCCATTGTAATCTTTGTTTCAATATCAATAAAGAGCTTCTTGAATAACTTGTTATTTGATGCAAATTTCCGCTGCTATTATTCCATGTCTCAGCATGGGACTTCTGTGCGACGACCCCGTCATAGTCGCTGTAATCGGCCGTTATGGAACCCGCCTTGCACGAGCGCAATCTAGGCTCGTGCGGCATCACGCCTTAGCGAGGACGATCGCTCCTACGGGAGCGGGGCGTGACATAATGGTATCAGAGCACGGCTTTACGTCCTTGGACTATCGATTGAATTCTTTAACTCCGTTGTTTTCACAAACTCTAAATCGTTCCTTCTACAAAGTTGATATCGTTGGTGCGCTCTCTCTCAAATGTCCCACGAGATGTCTATACAATAAGTCTAACTATTTTGCAAAACATAGGAGAACAGTTTTTGATAAAACAAAAAATGGTTTGCGTAAGCACGGTTGGCTAAGTCGGGCTGGGCATATATACCAAAGTTGCGTCGACCATTAGAAAAGTCGAGTACGGGAATTGAATTGTGTCGAGCAAGAACGAGTTGAACTCGATTGAGCAAAATGAGATGACTATCGATAGGGGTGCTATCGAGCGACGATAATGTCGGTGCGATATAGATGAGCGTGCTTGAAATTTAAGGAATCGTTCGGACGGAAATTTGAGGAAGTAGATTATGAATCGGATGATAGTTTTGAGGATTTGTTGAATGACTTCATCCTTGAGTGGTGTATACGATAGCCTCAGGGATGTCGATCGATCGATTGAGGATTCGGGGTGTCGATAAGTCTATCAGTAAGCGTCGCACGTATGCAAAGCCTTGGATTGAGTGTCGTTGAACATGTGTAGTCTTAAAGATTTGACGAATTGATTCGAACAACCTAGAATTTACGTGCACAAAATGTGCATGGGATTGAGATTGCACGAGTATGAAATATGAAGATGATTGAGTAGGTGAAATCGAATCGAAAAAAAGTTAAGGTGTAGCGAACGGATGACTTGATAAAGAAAATCGATAGGTGGATCGTATAGAAAAAGTTAGCACGATGGGAAGATAGCATGCATGAAAAGTACAATTTTGAAGTTACGTAATAACTCTAAGGATTGGATTGAATGTTGCTCGATGTTTTGAGTTAGCAAAGGATTGATGTGAATTGAGGAAATACGTTGGTCGATGACTCGAGATAGATGGATGAACAATACACGAATTTGGGTTTGAGGAATTTGATGATGGAAATGATTCCAGGGATAATGATCGAACTTGAATTGAATGTCGAGGAGATTATCCAGTCGAACGTTGGCATTATTCGTACGACTCAAAATTGGTTGCAAAGGAAGATCGTCAGGTTACGCATATCGTCGATAGTATTGAGGTGTATCAAAGATCGATATGCGATAACTCGGGGGTACTCTGACTCGGCGAATGACGATCGGGCAAGTGTTATTGTTCGGTTGGATGCTATACTTAGAATTTTGATCGAGATGAAAATAATTGTGTCTTGATGGTTACGCGGATAACCACAACGTCGACGATCTTATCTTGCGCAAGTGCAACTCCAGCCTCGCACGTATGTTGCGTCGGATTTGGGGCGATCGTTCCGCGTGAGCGCTGACATGGGAATTCATGTCGCGGGAATGATCGAACTCGGAAATCAGGATACGGCAACTTTGATTGTCTCGACTTGTCGGTTTGATGCGAAGGAAAATTTGAGGATATTAGGACTTACGATTGATGAATGAAATAAACTTGAGGATTGAGTAGGTCCAATCCGTGCATCGAGAATGAATTAGTCTAGACACAAAACAAGAGTTACGTCTCGCTGAGGACCATTATCCCGCGGGAGCGTGCATGGTGATTCATGTCCACCGTGGATAATCTGACTCGCATGAGATCGGGGCGCAACATATAGTTAAGCTAGACGACCTCATGATCGATTACGTGAATTGGAATAGATGACTTAGAAAATGTGGAATGTGAAATTTTGGTTAGCGATGAATTGTGTCATAGCATGCTTGATTTGAGAAGGATTGATAGGCGAACTATATCGAACGTATTTGAAGAGATAGACTGTGCGAAGATGGTTTGTTGAATGAGCGATATTGAGATGTCATGGAATTGGTTGAACGTGAGTTGTCGTAGGATGGCTTTGCTGAACGACTCGGACCCCGTGCGACAAATGTTGGGATATGTGTAGGCAATCTATGCTCGATGTTTAAAAATCGGAGTGATGCAAGCTTGGGTAGAAAAACCCCGTACTATCAACTTGGTTTGACCTTAGGATGGGATCAGTGTTGATATTGTTGTTTGGAAACTATGATTCCAATACTGACGGAAAGACATAGCCTAGCGGTTAGGCAGACGTCCGAGTGTGAAGTGGTAGGATTTGTGGAGGCACACTCACGAGGCTCGGTTGACATGAACATATATCAGGGATGCCCGAATATGTGCACGATCTGACTTGTGTGGTGATGGGGGATTCTCTATCACGAGGCTTGGCTGAAATGTATGTATTTTAGGAACGCCTAGAATATGTGCACGATCCAACTAAATGATACGTTGAATCAAGTAAGACTTGGGGAATGAGAAGTGTTGAGGATTTTAAGATCGTAAGTTTTGAAGAACGGATTGAGGGTAGCACGAGCATGGCTTAGATTTAAGAAATGCATAGAGAAAATGTGCGCGGGAGTCGTTGAACATTCGAGTGATAAGTCGATGAGTAAGTGTACGCAGTTAGTTTCGAGGATGAAACTTTTTCTGAGTGGTGTATGATATAGTACCCCGTCCAGCTCTGTCAATCGGAGGAATCGAAATGCCGACGGCGTTCGGACTTAGCCTTGCAACGGCTATTCGACGACATCGCCCGATCGAGACGACCGCTCGCTCAGGTGGGATAGTTTCGGTGAACTCGCCTCATCTTTTCCTTCACATAATAAATCGCATGTTTTCAACTTGCACAAGTAGGCTTGATAATAAAAGAGACGAATCCACATAGCTAAAGGAAATAATCCCGACGGGTCGAATTGAGTTAGAATATGGAAAGGTCCAAAATGATCGTCATAGAGTTGGTGCACGGCGTGCTTTAAAAATGACACTTGGTCCTTCGTCCCGTGGCTTGGGAGAAGGAAGAGTTGGCCTTCACCACAAGCTAAGAGTTAGGCAAATTCATAGGCGTCTCCCGCATAAATGCTTCATAAAGCATGCACGGTCTCTTCGCCCAAGGCGTGGCATAGTCTCTACTCGCCGACGGGTTAAGTTGTATTGCACGGCTTGTGGCATAAGTCTAGGCACTTCAAATAACTTGGTTGTACAAGTCGAACGCGTGTACGGCACGTTCCTACGATGCAAGGCTTGACGCAGCCATTGTTCGTCAAGTTGTTGCAAAGTAAGTTAGGCAAGTTACGTTAAGCTATCAGGAGTAGTAGCAGGTACGGCCCTATGAGTTCTACGGCCGGGTATAACCACATAGTCTCACGATCGTAAGGCCCATCATATAGAGTATGACTTGGGCGGTAGTGTCATATAGAGTTTCATGTTGGTTTAAGACACGATGGCACGGATTTAGTGTTTTAAGGCACGGGCCACGATTGATTCATTGAGTTTGGAAAGTGTTCAATAGTTGTTCTTGAGTTGAGTGAAATGATAGGGCAAAAAAGAAAGAAGAATGCTCACGACTGGGTCGTTGAGGCAAGAAAGAAGAATGCTCGTGACTATAGGTCGTCGAGACAAGATCTCAGATATGAGAAGTGTTGAACTTAGCCCTGAAAGAGTTGGTAACACTAGAAGTAGAATGACTGTGTGAGACATCAGTTTGTGTCGAGTCTTGCATGGTCATTGGACAACTTGTACAAGGTAAATAAAATAAATAGTTTCTCGAACGGCGACCCAGGCGGCCCATGGGAACCGTTGCGATAGAGAGATTTCGTAGACTGTGTGCTGGATGACCGCACGGGTTAGGCGGGGACTTGCAGCGGAGCTAGCTACTCGTGCTGGCAAGGGGCGTCCGTCTAATCAAAACTACAAAAGGAGTCCACAATGGCTCTGGAAGCCAGTGAACAAATTCATATAGTTGAGTCGGCAGAATAGCGGTAAACCGCGTATATGCCTTTGGATTTGGTCTAGAACTTGAATATATATTTAGTCGGTAACACAAAATGGTTGGGCCTAAGATTTGGCTACAACGAAGACACCGTACTTCGGCACGAGATATGGCGTCGAGTCTTGAGTTGTCGGCATATAAGTTGCATAGTTTGGATGTAAGTTATCTTGAGTTTAAGTCAGGAAATGTCGCAAGGCAAAGTTGGTCGAGTGACACTTAACCCATAAGTCTTGATTGGGTTAGTTGATGATTTAGTAGCAAAGGGCCGCGAGATGGCAAGGGCCGCAAGGCGGCGGTATGATTGAGTCTCACTTGAGTTACGAGGCACGGCCTCAACAAGGACTTATAGCACGGTCACACGGAAAAGGAGTCTTATCGCATAGTTGTGTCTCTGATTTTAAACCGTAAGGCAAGCACGACCTGATAGGTTAACGTTGTTGAGTTGATGTTGTATTGCAAGCACGAAATGGTCCTGAGACACAAAATAAGCCAAGGCGTCTGTCCTAAAATCGATCCTAAGGAAAGACTAGAAAGACAATTGTTAAGAAGGGACTATGTTGCACAAAGTAAATCAAATGTGTTGGTTTCGTATGGGTGGCCGAGAAGCTCATTCCACCAGTACAGTTGAGTACTGACACCCACATAGTTTTCATGTACAGGCACAGGTAGAAGCTCGTGGTGCGGAACTCGCTTGGATGCGTCAAGGCACGGTATATCTTGGCGATTCGAAGCGTGCGACCGCATGGAGTCAAGACTTATACGGGACATAATGTATGGACGTCGCCTTTCGAAGCTTCCGCTGGCTCAAGCGTTGTATTGAGAGATGAGAGAGAGCTGAGTGACTTGTAATGTGAGATGATTGAGCTTGAGAGACTTGTAATCTTGGCCTTGCGCCCCCATTGTAATTTTTGTTTCAATATCAATAAAGAGCTTCTTGAATAACTTGTATTTTGATACAAATTTTTGCTGCTATTATTCCATGTCTCTGCATGGAACTTCTATGCGACGACCCCGTCGTAGCCACTGTAATCGGCCGTTATGGAACTCGCCTTGCACGACCGCAATCTAGGCTCATGCGGCATCACGCCTTAGCGAGGACGATCGCTCCTACGGGAGCGGGGCGTGACATGGGCGAAGAGGCTCACCTTGCTGAGGCGTGTGTAGAAGGGGTGCGCCTGTATTATGTCTCTTCGATTTTCGTATCATGGCCGTCTTCTCAGTACAGGGATCAAAACATTTGATAAGACGTGCCTGTCAAAGTGAGGCATGGATGACGTCGCTCATCATGGATCCTGGGTTTTCGTGTCTTTAGCTGTCTTTGGAACGGGGAACGAAATGTACACTCATGTTTCGAGTATTAGGGGCGTAAGCAACTCCGTGTCTGAGTGTGAACATGGCTTATACGCTTGTTTATCTGTCTAAATTTGAGGTGCCGGTAATCCAATTGCCTTGCAAGGCACAGGCATTGGGCGCATGTCTCTACAAGACCCCCTTCAAAGATTTCTAGCTCATAGATGGAGCTAGAAATACTTTGAACAGAGACATTGCGCCCATACTAAAAATGATGTTAGCAAGATCTTCTTCGTGATAAGAGCTCAATTGATTTTTGCTTCGATCTTGGCGAATGGCGGTTGGCACTTCATTTCCATCTCAGAACGCATATGCTTAAATGTTTATAAATAGGTATTGGGATTAAGAGAGAGATTTTTTACTTTCTTATTTTATCATTTTTTCTCAAAAATCTTTTTTCTCTGACTTCTTTGCCAACTTCTCACCAACCCCACGCCGTCTTTACTTCATCATGGCTCCGAAGTCAGCAGCTGCAAAGAAAAAAGGGAAAGGCTAAGGCGGCCGCTTCTGCCCCCTTTGAATGCTGAACTTACTTCGATGTTCGCATTGAATTTGAGGGTACGAAACCTTTATTTGAGTATTTTGGTCGTCCATGAGTCCGAATTCGACTGCCATGTCCGTGCTTGCTTTCGAGCGGCCACGCGCTCACGGCTGACGTACCTTTCTTTGTGGGAGCATGATCATTATGCGCCTATTTTTTGACAGACGTATAAAATTCATGTTTTTGGCAAGCACGTACGAACTGCATGTCTGTATTTCCAGCGGGCGCGTGAGGATCATGTGCTTGTTATTTCATGTGCCTATTGAGTCACAAGCGTATGGAGGTTACTTTCGTTCATCCCTTATTTAGTCTGTGCGCCTAATTGAGTTTGTGTGCAAATAGGTGCATGTTGATTCTTTTGGGTTGCCTTCCAAAAGATAGATACATATGCTATGTTTCTTCATCCTTTTACACTGTATTTTCTAACTCATTTTGTCTGTCTTTTTGTAGTATCTATGGCAGTGCCTCCCTTGGGTGAAGTCCTCGTCGGTCCTTCATTCTATCCGTTTGGCTTGAACTTCATAAAGGATGTGGCAGAGCCTAGCAGGGCCACTATTAGGACAGGTCAATCTATTGCACGTATGGCTGTGATTGAGGATCATTCCCGGGAGTTCTTAGTGCATGTGCTAAATCTGAAGAAGATCCCGAAGGGTGATGGCACGCAGGGTTTGTACTTGAGGTCGTCTTTCCTGTTTGGTGATCGCGTGGCATCTCATGCTGACGAGATTCTAAAGTTGAAAGATGACTGGTACTTCATAACCAATAGAATAAACATATATCTTCCTTCTATGGATCGATATATGCCTCTCTCAGCTTTTGCATGCCTGGCCTCAAAGAGGAGAATGGACTAGAACCTAACCCCTACTCAAGCAGGAGTCATGACAGGCTATTTCAAATTGAAGTCTGGTTCCACGGCCCGAGATATTTTCGAGGCTGGAAGGGATGGCCCTTCCTTTTCTGCTCGAGTACTGCAATCGGGTAAGCTGATAGCTGGAGTAGAGCATGAGTCGATGCCTTTCCGTTTTCCTACATTCGCCAACCGGATGTTGGAAAAGAATGTCTCATATCCCTCGGGCGTTTATCATATCACCGGGTGGGTACACCATTCGAAGGACTAGGATACTATTACCGAGTGGATCCTCATGGAATATGAGGATTTGTTGAAGAAGTTAGGTTTGTTTTATGCTATTAGGGCAACCAAGTATGGGATGGAGGTAAACAAATAGCTATTCTTAGCGCTGGTCGAGATGTACAACCCAGAAACGGGTATTTTCTTCATATCGGGCGGAACGATGGGGTTTGCTTTACACGAGATGCACTGGGTCTCGAAGCTACCCTGGGGTTGCGATCCCTATGAAGAATATATCCCCTACTTCCATGGAAATTGGGGGTTTGGAAGTTAAAGACTCTGAGATGATGAAGGTTTATAAAGAATTGATGTGCCATCATATGATAGTCCAACGTTTCGAGCATTCCAAGTCCACTCCCTATACTCATGACTGGAAACGTCATGTCTTCATGCAAGGGAAGGCTACGAAAGGAAAGACCGCTTTTGGCCTTCATTGGTACTCGACGGCCGACGTGATTACCAAAGTCGCAGCGGTGATAGGGGAGAAAACCCTCGCGAGAGTGATGTCGGATAGCAGAAAGACTCTATCTATCACTATTTCTACCACGACCTTTTCCCTGTCATCGAAGGCCCAGTTAGCGGCATATATCATGTTGTGGCTTCGGGATTGTGTGGTTTTCGGCAGTTCTTGTTCCCTTGAAAGCCTGAGCCGGACTCTTGTTTTCCCTACGGTATAATTAGTGTTTGGGGTGAAGCTAGCCCTCATTCCAGCGATGGTTTGTGGTCTTCAACGGGGCCTTAGGCATTTTATGGAAAAATTTTGGTTTACGAAGGGAGTAAGGGGGAATTTCCTCACTCGGAGTTGCCTTATCACTACTTGATGGGCTGACGGGTGTTACATTATCCAGCTTTGATGGTCCCAGGCATGGCGTCTGCTGTCCAGCCAAGGGATGCCTTCCTTCGACATTACAGGTAGCAGTCCTAATGCACAAAGATGTTCCTCGTTGCAGAAAGGCGGTGGCATATTTGAAGGGATACGAGACTTTCAAGGTGCCCCTAACTTACAAAGACTTTAGCAAAGAGAGTAAGTTGGTGGATTCTGGCACGTACTCTACTGATTCGCCCCAGGACACATTTTACTGACTGTAGTCCATTCGTCCTTCCCACTTGGTCTGCCGAAGCAAGAACGACGTATATCTGGAGCCCTACTTACCAAATCGCTTTGCACGTCAATTTAGGTACAGTCAACTCTTGCATAACAATGCTAGTAACTGTCTAGGACATCTGGATGGCCTGCTTGACAGTGCACAGGCTTAGCAATACTGTAATACTGGCTGTACCCGTACATATTTTATGGCTCCTACGCAGACCCCCATGGTACATATCCTACTCTCTGCGGTAGACTTCTATTGCTAGGCGAACACTCCTCCTCCGAATTATGATCGCGTGAAGAGCTTCATAAAGGGGACGATGTTTGCCCTAAATCAAAAAAGGACTAGGGCCACTTTTATGTCCAGTAGAAAAAAAGGGAGGATGCCCTTACGCGTTCGTCCCCTCGCTTAAAGAGAAAGAAGGTTGCTTCTAAAGTGATCCTTTTAGTAAGGAAATTCTTCTTGTCCTTTTGTAGATGAATTGTAAGGAAGATCTTTTCTCGATTTTTCTCTTTTTTGCAGACTGCTTGTGAGGATGTTGAAGGAGTAGCTAATCCTCCCCCACCCCCAGACAAGGGGGATGTAGATGATATAGTCTCTTGGACTAATGACGAGGAGATCCTGGAAGTCATAACTTCCTCGTTAGACTTCACTTAAGGGCACATCAGTGATCTGCTGGCTGCTCTAAACAAAGCGTAAGCACGAGCGAGTTCTTCGGGTAGGGCATTTTACTCGTGAGTGGTCTTTTCATTCGTCAGTTACCAATTTAATGAGACTTTCCTTACAGGAAGGCCATCTGAACCCGAAATTGGTACAACATCTGGAGTTGAGAAGGAGACATTAGCCCCACGCACCGATGAAATCTCGAGGTGCTGATGCAGAAGCCCCACTTGAAGTTGTTACGCAGACCAATCCTGAGGGAGAAAGAGCTAAGCCTTCCTCTTTGACGGTTCTTGCTGGTGGCAGAACCGGGGAAGAGACAATCGTTCACCTGATGATTGGAGATATTATTCCTGAGGCCGCCGAAGAGCCAATACCCAAGCTTCCATCCACCATAGCTGAAGGTGGCGATGCGCCTCTACAAGCCGACCCCGAGATGACACAGACCATGGAGACTGTCGAACTAGGGGGTACTGCCCCTCATTTGGTTAGGGCGACAGTTCAGCCAAAGGGTTCGCTGAAGATTCTTTTCAAGTCACCTCTTCGACGATCTTCTTCTGCCTCGGGAGCGCTTTAATCATTGGCCTCCACTCCGGCCACATCGTCAGCCAGCGAGGGTCAGGCGATTGTGCCGATATCTTTATCTCTGGAGAAGCTGTCTTTAGCTCTAACCTTGGTTGGGAGTCCTGCAGGGCCGGTTAGCTCGTCTGAAGCCATGAAGGATGTAACAAAACCGACTTTTGTTGACCCAAACTGGATCACAGTCAACCAAATATTGACAAATTGACAATATGATACTTGTCATAAATCAATATGATATATCAAGACAGAACTCAGTGCAAGACGAATGTCGTTTCTCTCTTGCAGCGTACTCGTTTTCAGAGTCTGTACTATTTTACATTTATTGAGTCTACCAAAATGTAAACTGAGTAGCACTGGGTATTCTTGGCTTAAACCTTATCCCCAAACAAACCCAAAGCTCCACCAAGCCAAACTTAGCACACAAAGGCCCAACTGAGCTTGCTGTCAGCATGGAGACAGAGTTCGGGCCGAACTCTGTCCCCTGATTTCCAGGACCCTAATTTTTAGGGTTTGTTGTATGCTAGTTGTCCAATGGCCAAAAATTTAAATTCATGACACAGAATTCTGGCCGAATTCTCCCTATCCCAACTAGTATAAATAGGCCTTGAATTCTTTCATTTCCATTCATCCAATTATCTCTTCTTCTCTTCTCTATAAGCCTCATACAAGCCTTAACCTTTCCATCTACTACCCACAAGCTTTCTAAGCCTAAAAGTGCTCAGTGCTATTCAGTTAGAAGTTTGTGCAAGAGTCAAGAAAGTCGCTTGGAAAATTCCAAGCATCGCCACAGCGATCTTTGTAAGAAGTTGACGTGCTCTTCTGAAAAAAAAGTACGGGATGTAACTACTATTTCACAAATAATGGATTTAATCCTGAGCTAGAGTTCTCAGGCCTGGAGTAGTCCTCCACGAGGAAAACCAGGTTAAAACGACTGTGTTTGCGTATGCTCTCTTGATCTTTTTATTTCCGTATTTACTCTTTGATTATTTACTGTTGGTGAAAAGAGTTAATTTTTATTTGGTCATTATTGTTATAAACTCTATTCACCCCCCTCTAGAGTTGCCTATCTGTTCTTCAATTGGTATCAGAGCTCTGTTCTCTTAACAAGGACTAACATCCTAGAGCTGATCCATGGCAACCACACAACCTACGTTTTCCAACCATGGTGAGGGACAGTCCACTCATAGGCCACCCCTATTTGATGGAACCAACTACACCTATTAAAAAACTAAGATGAGTTTCTATCTCAAGTCTCTAGACTTTGCCCTGTGGATCATTGTCATCGATGGTTACAAAAAGCCCGCCAGAATAGTTGTCGAGGGAGATCTCATCGAAAAACCCAACGACAAATATTCTGACGAAAAAAAAATAAATGAGTCTAGATGCTAGAGCTATTATTGCTCTTTTCTGTGCAATAGACAAGAATAAATTTAACAGGGTCTCAACATGCACTACCTCGCACAAAGTATGGAAGCTTCTGGAAGTGATGCATAAAGGAACCACTCAAGTCAAGGAATCTAAGATCAGTCGTCTGACTCAAAAATACAAGTCATTCAATATGAAGCCGAATGAGACGATCACTCAAATGTTCACAAGGTTCCTTGACGTCATCAATCCTCTGTCATCTCTTGGAAAACAATACTCCAATCATGAGAAGATCCGCAAGTTACTTAGGGGGCTACCGAAGATTTGGAACCCAAAGGTAACAGCAATTATAGAAGGCAATGATCTCACCAAACTGTCTATGGAAACTTTAATGGAAAAGCTGATGACCCACGAGCTTGACCACAAAGACTTCGACGAACCTGCTCCAAAGGCAAAAGAGATTGCCCTAAAATCTCATCGTCGAAGGACTGATCCTAAAGAGACTGACGACGACAATTCAGAAGGTGATGATCAAGCTCTTCTAGTCCGTAACTTCAAGAAGTTTCTTCGTTTCAATCGAAAGAAGAAGGAACTACAAGAAGACGACGAGAAAGAACCAACATACTACGGCTACAAAAAGACTGGACATGTTCGAAAGGACTGTCCCTTTGCAAGGAAAGGTAACAGATATGAGAAGCCCTACAAGAATCCCTTTTTGCGAAAGTACGCCAACGCTAGTATTTGGCACGAAAGCGAAGCCAGTGATTCTGAGGAAGAAGATGACTCTCCTCGAGACACTGCTAATGTCTGCCTAATGGCAACATCCGATAAGGTAACTGGCGAAACTCTTGATGACTTTACATTTGATGAACTTGGCGATGCTTTTAATGACTTACTAAATGATGACAAGAAAGTCATTAATAAATATAAGCATGCCAAGGAGAAAATCAAAGGCTATGAAATAGAGATTCATAATCTTTCTTCTGTACTTGATAATGTTAGAGACACTCCACCCACAGAAGTCACTGATGAGGTGTCCAAGCTTAAATTAAGCTTACATGATGCTAAAACACTTATTGAGAAGCAAAAATGCGAGATCTCAGCACTCAACAAAGAGCTTTCTGAAGAAAGAACAAACACAAGATGTCTATTGCTAAGATTGATGGTCTGAATGCTAAGTGCAATGAACTGAATGCTGTCTCTAAGAAATTAGAGATCAGATTGGAAAAATAGGTTGCTCAACCTCAAACCCAATCACATAGTCAAAAAACACACACAAAACACCAGACCACTCATAATAGTAAAATACGTCACCCACATGCAGCACGTAACCATGCTTATATGTACACGTACTCCCATGCAGCACGTAAACCACATGCACGTAGATATTACTCTCAATCTACTCATAACTATTATTCTGCTACTGCACATAGACATAACTATTATTCTGCTGCTACACATAGTTACTATCCTGCTGTTTCACATAACTATCACCATACTGCATATAGACATCACTATCAACCTGCTTCTAACACAAATAGGCATGCTACTTGCACATACTGTGGATTACATGGTCATATCTCACCACAGTGAAGAATTAGAAAATTAGTTGATATTAATCTATATGCATGGGTACCGAAGACTAACATTTCAGGACCCACAAGAACTTGGTTACCAAAGGTCACATCTACTCGTGATGTACGTGGACCTTCCTTTTTCAACTAAAAGCAAGTGGATGCTCGATAGTGGATGCTCGCGACATATGACAGGAGACACAAATCTTTTTGCATCACTATCGATGAAAAGGAAAGGATATGTGTCCTTCGGTAACAATTTAAAGGGCTACATCATAGGTAATGGTACTATTGGTTATCCTCTTTCTCCTGTAATAAAGGATGTCTACTTAGTGAACGAGTTAAAGCATAACCTGCTCAGCATAGGTCATCTTGCTGATCATGGATATGATATTAACTTTGGAAAGAAAAAATGCTACATTTATGATAGGTCAACTGGAGACATTGCTTTTGAAGGGATAAGAGAATTAAGATAACATTTATATTTTTTTATCTATCTAAAAATACTAACAGTGCAGGAAGATGCCTCTACGCCCACAAGGATGAAAGACTCTTATGGCACCAGAATCTTGGTCATGCCAATATGGAGACTATATCCAGGCTATCGACAAAGAAGCTAGTAAGAGGTCTGCCCGACATCACACTCAAGAAGGACACGGTATGTGCCGAATGTGAACTGAATAAGGCAACCAAATCTTCATTTAAATCCATAAACACTGTAAGTACTACTAGACCCTTGCAATTACTGTACATGGACTTATTTGGTCCCAGTAGAGTAGCTAGTTTTGGTGGAAAACTCTATGCTTTTGTTATTGTAGATGATTTTTCAAGATTTACTTGGGTTTCCTTCCTTACACACAAAAGCGATACTATTTCAGTTTTCAAAATCTTTGCCAAAAAGGTCCAAAACGAAAAAGACCACATGATTACCCGAATCCGAAGTGATCATAGAGGCGAATTTGAAAATTCTGATTTTGAAACGTTTTGCGAAATAAATGGTTTTGATCATGAGATTTCTTGTCCTAAAACTCCTAAACAAAATGGTGTTGTGGGACGGAAGAATAGGACTCTTCGCGATATGGCTAGAGTCATGTTGAATAAATTTTCACTTCCGAAATATTTTTGGGTAGAAGCTGTCAGTACAGCTTGCCATGTCTTAAATAGGGTGCTTATTCGACATATTTCGAAGAAAACACCCTATGAGCTTTGGTTTGGTAGGACTCCAAATGTCTCTTATTTTAGAGTATTCGGTTGTCGTTGTTTTATCCTAAATACCAAAGACAACTTAGGCAAGTTTGATGCCAAAGCTGACGACGGTATTTTTCTTGGCTATGCTGCCAAGAGTAAAGGATATAGAGTGTTCAACAAACGCTCAATGATTGTAGAAGAATCTACTAATATGACTTTTGATGAGAAAAATAGTACAACAGATATCTCCGACGATGATGTTGAACAATCAACTTCCACGCCGATGAATACCACCCCTGAAATGAATTCTATGGAGGGCTTACCGAAAAAGTTCGAGCTCAAGCCGTCACACCCAGAAAACTTGGTAATAGGTGAGGTATCATGCGGAGTAAGTACTCGATCATCTTTAAGAGATTCTATTGCTAGCACTGCTTTTATTTCGTAAATTGAGCATAAAATGTTTTAGAAGCTTTTAATGATGAATTTTGGATTTCCACTATGCAAGAAAAACTCAACCATTTAGAAAGAAGCCAGGTCTGGGAACTTGTTCCTAAACTGGCTAACCATTCGATTATTGGTACTAAATCGGTTTTTTATAACAAAGTAAATGAAGATGGTTCAATCACTCGCAACAAAGCACGTCTAGTAGCTCAAGGATACAACCAAGAGGAAGGTATCGACTATGATGAGACGTATGCTCCGGTTGCAAGACTTAAACCCATTCAGATGCTTTGTACCATTGCAAACTTTCAAAAATTTAAACTTTTTCAAATGGAAGTCAAAAGTGCTTTTCTGAATGGTTTTATTAAGGAAGAAGTTTTTGTAGAGCAACCCCCTGGTTTTGAAATCATAAATTTTCTGACCACGTTTTCAAGCTTAAGAAAGCGCTCTATGGCCTCAAACAAGCCCCCAGAGCTTGGTATGAACGCCTAAGCAATTTCTTACTAGATAAAGGTTTTTTAAAAGGGAAAATTGACACAATACTTTTTATCAAAACTTTTCAAGACACCATTCTTTTAGTTCAAATTTATGTTGATGATATCAATTTGGGTCCACTAATGAAAATCTCGGCCAAGATTTTGCTAAGTGTATGCAGAACGAATTTGAGATGAGCATGATGGGGGAGCTCAATTACTTCCTCGAACTATAAGTCAAACAAACTTCGTAAGGAACATTCATCAGCCAGTCAAAATACACAAAGGATATGCTGAAAAAGTTTAATCTTGACAACGTCAAACCAATCAGCACTCCTATGGCTACTACGACCAAGCTGGAACCTGATGAAAGCGGCAAACCTGTTGATCAACGTAAGTATCGAGGTATGATTGGTAGTCTACTTTACCTGACTGCTAGTCATCTCGATATCATGTTTAGTGTTTGTTTGTGTGCTCGCTACCAATCTAGTCCTAAAAAATCACACATGTCCGCCATTAAGCGTATCTTTCGATACCTTAAAGGTACTGTTACAGTGGGCTTATGTTATCCCAAATCTACATCCTTTGACCCTATTAGTTATTCGGATGCTGATTTTGCGGGATGCAAAGTCGACCGTAAAAGTACGAGCAGCACGTGTCATTTATTAGGCAAGGCTCTAGTCTCATGGTTTAGCAAGAAGCAGAATTATGTCGCACTATCCACAACAGAAGCTGAATATATCGCAGCTGGTCATTGTTATGCATAAATTATGTGGATGAAGCAAACCCTTGCAGACTATAACCTATCTTTTATGCACATTTCTATATTCTGTGATAATACTAGTGATACCAACCTTACTAAAAACCCTATATGTCACTCACGCACGAAATACATTAAAATTCGTCACCACTTTTTGTGTGATCATCAACAACACGACACTATAAATTTAGAATTTATTGACACTGATCATCAACTGGAAAATTTCTTTACAAAACCACTATTCGAAGAGCGATTCAACTTTCTTTGTCGTGAATTAGGAATTTTGGATGAAACAGTTATTCATTAAATTGGCCTGCATAAATATTGATTATGTCATATATGTTTATGGTGACTTTGCTATGGGTACAAGCCCAAAGGGTCCTTCTGAGAACAAGGCGTAAAAGCCTAAGCGATACGGTGCACTAGTCTTCGGACTACCGTTAGCTGGGATCCGGCCCCTACGGCTACCCCATGGCAGTTTCATCGTAATGATCGTTGTCATACATCCTTGTTAATTATATGGTTCAATTTTATTTGTAACTTAGTTAATTCAAAATTTTCTTAATTCAATTCCATTTATTACTTTCATGGTTTCTTTCACAATCACACTTTTGATTTTTATCAAACTTTTGCATATTTTTCTATCTTTTGCACTCCATCCATTTTTTCTCCAACACTTGGTCAATTTTTCCCCTGTTTTGAGTTCTGGCCTCAGCACCCAGAACTCGGGCCGAACTCTGCCTCACACAGAGTTCGGGTCGAGTTTGGTCTTCTGTTTCCAGAACCCCCGACTGTTCTCAGCCATCCATCTATTTTGATCCTACGGTCCAGGATCAACCCGACCATAAGACCCTACATTCATATTTTTGGGAATTCCTTCTCTCTCTTCTCTATTGCCACCTCTAAACCCTCTCCAACTTCATCCTCTCCAAACCCTAACCCTAGAATTCTCAATCTAGTGTGGTTTTCTTCCCCAAACTAAAGGAGCATAGCATTTGGATCCTTCTCTTCCATATTCTACTACTCTCTTGAGGTATAACTCTCTCTTTTTCTCCATCTCAAATTTCAAATTCTTATCATTCTCAATGGCACTTAGGTTGTTCAATAGGGGAAAGAGGGCTAGAACCGAGGGTGCTTCCTCATCGAACCCTCCTCCACAACATGTTCAACCCGTTTATCCACTTTTCAATCCACCACCACCTAATGACCCCCAAAACATTCAATGATCGAATTTTTGTTTCATTGGAAGCTTCCAATGAATGGTTCAATGACTTTCGTTCAAGGAGTGTGTATGCGGGCCATCCCATCAATTTCATAATATTTTCTAGATATAACTCTTTGTTTCATGATTTTTGTCTCGATGAGTTAGTTTCTACATCTTCACTTATATACTTGAATGATAATTAAATATTTTACTGTAATCTCACATTTGACGACACACAAATCTATTCTCGTGTCGCCAGAATTGACATCTCTTTTGATGATTTTAAACTTACGAAATATCTCGAGATTCTGGAACCCAACTCTTGGGAAAAATTTGTCGATGCACGCAAGTTTCAATTTCCCGCTGGATCGTCCCTTGAGAGTTTTAAGGATAATTTGTGTACTCTAAACACTCATCCACACAAGTTACTTGCTAAATTTCTTAACCCATATTTCTACGAACTTCATCGTATCGTTTACTCCACGATCTTGCCTAAAGCAGGATCGACTAATGAAGTTTCTTATTTTGAGATATCTGCACTCTATCATCTTCACTTTCTTGTCCCGTTTAACCTTCTGCGCACAATGATGGACTGGATGATTAGTGTACAGAAGAGACCTCGATCATTGGTCTATGCACTCTATTTGCCAATGGTCTTTCATGTGTTCCACGTTCCTCTTGATGAGTGCTAGTTTCTTCCAGCCCCTACCTTTCTGTCTAAGGCAAGGCGGCTTCTAGCAGCTGTTGAGTCTCCTCCTGAGTCCGAGCAATCCGGGTCTGGTGCTTGTAGGGTGTAAAAAAATTCTGACACGCTGACATAAGACCAAGTCAAAAATGCACATACGCTCAGTGCATCTATGGCCATACACTCATTCAAAAGCCATACGCTCATTCAAAAGCTATACGCTCATTCAAAAGCTATACGCTCATTTAAAAGCTATACGACTTCTCTTTATTTTGTGAGACAGCGTATGGACTTCATACTACTCCTCATCAAGACAGCGTATGGACTTCATACTACTCCTCATCAAGGCAGCGTATGTACTTCATACGACTCCTCATCAAGGCAGCGTATGGACTTCATACTACTCCTCATCAAGGCAGCGTATGTACTTCATATGACTCCTCATCAAGGCAGCGTATGTACTCCATACGACTCCTCATCAAGACAGCGTATGAGGTCCATACGACTCTTTGTCACCCAAGTGAGCGTATAGACTCCATATGACTCCTTGCTATCCAAGTCAGCGTATGCAAGATATACGTATCCAAAAGTGAGCATATGGACTCCATACGACTCCTCTTCAAACAAGACAGCGTATGCTAGTCATACTTCTCCAAAAGACAGCGTATCAAAGCAAATGCATTCAGAATGACTTCAAATGTACAGTCAACACACGTTCTCACATATCCTGTACTCGGTTACCCACTCATTCAGAAGTTATACAATATGGCATTCATGCCATCAATCTCTCCTGGATATACTCCACTACTCTCAACCGCACTCCAACGTGTCTCCACCAAAATTCGCCATGCGTCCCTGCAGTTATGCACACGTCAAGTAACTGACTGAGCATATGCCCAGAGCAGTTATCCAGAATTCTATAAAAGAGAGTTTTTCCACCTTCAACAGACACCACATTCAATTCAGAGAGAACAGAGAGATTGCCCAGTTGCTGTCCAAGTTCTTCGAGGTCCGAGCCTTCTTCATCGCATCGTCCAAGGGATAAAGTGATCGTCTTCTAGATCAGATTCCTACAGTTGTAATTTTCTCAGAAACACAATAAATAAACAGAATTTATTTATGGAAAACAAATTGGCGACTCTGTTGGGGAAAGCTATCTCCTATAACGAGACAGTAACAACTCAATGCGATACTTCGTCGATCGGTTCGACGAAGAAGATGATGGTCGTACAATTCGACCAATCTGCTTACGAAGAAATGCTCAAGGCGATGGAAGGCCGAACTGCTTCCTCCGCTTTTCTCTCTGCCAAGAAGAAGGGACGTTCTGTCTATGTCCCTAAATCTTCTCCGGCGACCCGAGACGCTTCTGTCATTTCCCACGTTGACAAGAACACATCTCCAACCTCAGCGAAGCACGCCTCGGCTTCTCTGAATACAGCAACAGTGGCTTCTCCTAGTCATGCTGACAAAATAGGTTCTTTAGCCAAGTCAGCGTGTCCAAGGAAACCCATCTCTGGACATGTCAAAGTCTCTTCTTCTTCTACTCCTACGACAGCAGTCGGCTCTTTAGCCATTAATGACTCTGTGCGTATGGCAATCATTGACCAACCAAACGCTAGTCAAAAGGCAGCGTTTGACAAGAATTCTCTGAAGATTCCCCCACAGCTTGCACATCTTGTGCCAACCAAGGAGAACGACTCTTTAGTCAACTCCTCTGCTCCTAAGGTTTTTACCTCTGGGGTTAATTTGACTAGTACTCTTACTAGATCAAACAAAGGAAAACGCCTTTTGGCTACTTCCTCTAAAGATGGATTATTACCGACTCCCAGTCGGAATAATGTTCATCTTCCTTCTCTCAAAATTTCCCGATCCGAGAAAGGCAAATTGCAAGTATCCAGGACTGATACCAAAGTTGTACCTCCTATGGACCTTCGTAACAAGCTTAACCAGAATCTTCTCGGTTCTACTTCCGGCATAAAGAAGCCTTATAAAACTGGGACAAGTATAATGGACCCTGATGCACAATATGCTAAGAACTATATCGCTCAGATCAACCGGTCTCTATACATTCAAGAACCAAAAAGACAGAAGAATAAAAGACAAGTTTCTACACAGAGACTATCTTCAAACACTTCCCAGTATGTTTCCGCAGATCTTCGGGAACATCTGCAAAACAAGCGGAGAATCAACATTCCATCTGTCTCTGACATTGCTTATATTCGTCATGAAGAGCATTGTTGTAACTTTCAACCTCGGATCGTGATCCAGTGTTGTTGTTCACCGAAAAGACGATCTGTCTTCGAACGGATTCAACATGAACCAATACCAGACGAAGACGAACCTCTTTATGCTTCCGTCAACATGACCTCCAGAAATACTGGAGGTAGAATACGACCTGATTCTATGTTAGATTCTGAAGACGGTATTTACCGTGGCACCAGATCCAGAACCAGAGCTTCGATCAGGGTCTCTTCTTCTTCTCATCCAGGTAATAATCCTGAGACCACGGAGGACTTCCTAGGAGAGTCCAACTTCCCAGTATTAACTCCCGTGAATAGCCCCAGAAAAGATGCTGACTCTCATAGCGATGATTCGGAACAGACTGTTTCATCGTCGATACCTCGAATGATTACCACTTATATGGTATATGGCAATCACGAACCTTCCACTAGCACTGAGGCTCGTGAACAAAGGATTTCTTCCTTGGAACAACAGTTACGAGCCATGGCGGATACATTGACTGCTATGCATACTCTTATACAAGCTCAGCAACAAACTCAGCAAGTTCAACAAACAGTACCACCAGTGGTATTAAATACTCCTGTTGCCCCAAACCTGGAACCTTCTACTATTCCGGGGGTACAGTCTAATGTTCATGTACAACCCACTCCAAGTCAGTCCGGAGCTGGGGGTGGTACATATACTGCAGTCCCTCCTCCCAATTATGCCCAATAAGCAACGACACCGCAATCTTCCGGAGCGGTCACTGAAGAGTTGAAGAATCTTCGGTCTCAATTCGAAGCGTTCAAGCAAAAGGACGGCTTACAAAGATTAGGTATCAAGCAGCCTTACCCCATACAATGGAAGGATGTATCGTACCCCCCAAAATACAAGCCTCCGACCATCTCTTTCTTTGATGGGACCACCTCCCCAAGTCAGTTCATCAATCACTTTGAGGTAATAACTGATCAGCTGCAACCGAGCGATGCCCTCCTCACTCGGGTATTTGTTGGTTGTCTTAAAGGAAGCGCTTATGAATGGTATCGAAGTCTCCCTGATGGGTGCATTACTTCGTTTGCCAGGTTCAAACAGATATTTCTAGAACGATTCTATGAAGGCATTAACGACATGACCATGTCAGCTCTTATACGAATCAAACAGAAAAATAATGAAAGCACTGAGAGCTTCATTGAAAGATTCAGAAGAGAAGCTCTAAAAATGCCTCTCGAAACTCCCGATGCTGTCACTATCGACACTTGTAAGTCAAACCTCTTACCAATCATCAGCATGTGGACAGGATCCACTCAATTCCAAGATTGGCCTTCCTTTATCGTCAATGCCAAAGCTGCCGAAGTCAGTGCTGAGACTTTCAAAGGTCTGGGGGTACACATGACTCCCAAAGAATCAAGTCAAAGTACTAGTAATAGTACGCGACCCAACAATCGTAAAGGAAAAGAGACTCTCGAAGTCAATCTCCAGAGCAACAATCAAGAGGTAATATCTGCCCAAGCTACCCTCCAACAAATCAACAGTAGAGACCTCCTCGGCCGAAGGAAGAATACTCTTTCGACGACGACGATGTTCAAGGCATCTTTGAATGTTTACTTAAAGGTAACAAGATACAACTGCCAGATATCAAAAAGCCTGATGAAGCCAACAAGACAGATCATCAAAAATACTGTCTATATCATAGAATGCTGGGTCATACAATCCGGTCTTGCTTCGTATTAAAAGGAAAGATCCAAGAAATGATCAAATCAGGAGCTGTGACACTAACACCTAAAGACAAGACAGTCATAGCAAATGTGATTTCGATGCAGTTCGGTGACTTCCCTCCGTTATTGGTGGAAAGTGGGATTGTCCCTATCCCCAAAGCAACCCTTGAAGTTGTGAATATTCCACCAGCCCAGAATGAAGGACTTGTTCCCGTCACCACTAAAAAGGGAGAGATTATGTGGATCCACCCCGATTTAGTGACAGAGTTCGAGACGTCTTCCTCTTCTCCTCGGAAAGCTCCTTTGTCTAAAAAGAAACCTGGGAAGACTAAGTCATGCCATATGACTTCTAGCATCACACCCAATCTTTCTCTAACCTCTACTTTTATCCTAGCAGGAAAGTCATCCCCTACAGAGGTAAAAACTGTACCTCGATCCGAAGATAGATACAAATCTGCGTTTCATTTATATAGTTCACAATCTCGTGAATTAATGGCAAAGATGGGTTATGATCTAGCCACTGCTTCTGGTTTAAGCTCCGGCAAAGGACTCCGAGCACCTCTAGCCCTCACTTTGAGACATAATCAATCCCGTGTTGGCCTCGGTTTCTGGACTGAAGCTCTTATCAAGCACCAAAAAACCAAGAATAAGATGAAGGATTACAACATGGTTTCGGTAGACCCTGAACCTGAGCCTGAAGTTGAAGCTTTCGCCGGAACCCGGTCAGGAAAAACATATCTGAAAGATTACGCTGAGGCTCCTGAGGAAACTCCTGACGTCCCTCCGGTTGCAGCTCCAGCACCCATCTTTAACGAAGGACCTTCAAATGCTTCTGCTGAGACGTTTCCCTCTAAACCAACAGCAGCCGACAAAGGGAAGCAACCTGCCCGCTTCGACAAGCCAATTAAGAAGTCTCTTTCTCCTGGATTACAGAAGCCATATAATTTTGACATTCTGGCTCAACTTGCTAACACTCCAGCCAGGTTGTCCATCTTCGAACTTTTACGTTTATCCAAGGAAACTCGAAAAACGTTAAGTGAAGCTCTACTGCAAGCAGACTCTTGCCTGACTCATCTGAAGAAGCCGAAAGCAGAGCCGGTGACTTTCCTACATTGCAACAGTGTCTTGGAAATCATTCCGAACATCACTTTTACCCAAGACGATATGCTTCTAGAGGACAATCGTCATGATCGCCCTCTCTACTTCACTGGGTACATTGACACGATGAAGGTCGACCGTATTCTAATTGATCCAGGATCAGCTCTAAGTATTATACCTAAGAGTCTCTTGGATGCCTTACGGATTCCAGTTCATCATCTAGTCAAGACAGTCACTACCATTTTAGGGTTCAATCAAGGTAAGAGCGAACCTCTGGGGAAAATTCGCCTAAAAATACAAATAGGCAATTTTCGGGCGAGTGTCACATTCTACGTGATCGAGTTAGTTGGATCTTACAACTTGCTCTTGGGAAGACCTTTTCTCCATGAACACAATATCGTCCCCTCCACTCTTCACCAGTGCTTCAAATACATTGATGAAAAGGGAGAAGTTCAAAAGGAAGTCGCGGACATTAATCCTTTCAGAGGAGTCGAAGCTTACTACAGTGACTCTCGCATGTACAAAGATGAGTATTCAAAAGTCTTACAAGCTATGGATGATGATGAGACATCGAAAGTTGATACCTTTGTTATTCCTGTAAAAGGGCGTATCACTCATCCGCGGTCTACTAAATCATCTGAAGAAAGCCCACTGATAATTCTTGTCAGTGGATGTACCACTTCATTGCCTTCCCAAGCTCCACAAAGTTCGCTGATAATCCCTGTCAGTGGACGCACCACTCTCTCACCATCTTCTCCGGCTAGACCAGATACTCTAGTCATTCCAGTCAGTGGACGCACTACTTATCCACGATCCTCTTCAAGGGAGCTCACCTTTTCTGAGCCTTTTGTTATCGACCTTAATCGAAACAAAACTTCTGCTCACTCTTCTTCTTCCTATTTAGTCATTAATTTGACTAAATCTACTAAGGCTCAGCCTTCTTCTGTGAATACAGCATCTGATATTAATAAAGCATCTCCTTTACAGTATATTGATGTTTGTAATCATGTACAAAGTTATTTACATTTGCTAGAAAGCTTGGAGCCACTAACTATAGGAGTTGTTCAAACTCTTCATACAGAAGTATCATTAGAGTCTGTACAAAATTCATACTTCCTTATTCCTATTAGAAAGTCAGGAGAAGCTCTAATATTCTTCTGCAAGGGGCCCCAGAATCCTCCTAATCTGGAAGACGACGACAAAAACGATGATACCGGAAGGTTACAACTATGTCGCTACAGTCAGCAGTCCAAAAACATCATCAAGAACATGGGCTATGACTTCAGAACCGGCCTCAGTAGTGGAAAAGGAAGAAGAATACCTGTTCGAATTCCTCCCTTGAAATACGGAAGGACAAAATGCGAATTGGGTTACATTACTCCTTCCTCCTTCATCAATACAGTCCATGAGGATCCAGAATCCGACGAAGATGAACGATCTGATTCTTCCGATTCCTTCTCTTGGGATTCCGACACAAGTATTGGTGATTTTCATCGTTCTACTCTATCCGCCAATATGGTCTCCGCCAACGGTCCGCAAGAAAATGATGAAGATGAAGATGATTTTGAAATATCACCCGAATCGGAACAATGGGCTCAAAGATTAGACAACCAATGGGAATTCAGGTTCGAGCAAAGAGAATCTCCTACTGAAGATAAACTGATCCAAATTGATGTTGGTGAGGAGGGATCCCCCAAGCCAATATTCATCAGCGAAAGTCTTTCAGAAACAGATAAGCAAGACATGATCAAGCTTATTCATGATTACATTGATGTCTTTGCCTGGAGCTATGAGGATATGCCAGAACTAGATCTGAAGATCGCAACACACAAACTTAATATCATGCCGAATGCTAAACCGGTCAAACAACAACATCGACGATTTCGTCCAGACATTATGGATGCAGTTGAAGCTGAAGTCAACAAGCTTATGGCTTCCAGATTTATCCGAGAGGAACAACATCCTGAGTGGGTGGCTAACATTGTTCCTGTTCTCAAAAAGACTGGCAAGATCCGAGTCTGTATAGACTTTCGCGATCTCAATGCGGCTTGTCCTAAGGACGAGTTCCCTCTTTCAATCACCGACGTCATGATCGATAACACGTGTGGTTTCGAACGAATGTCATTTATGGATGGGTATTCGGGGTACAACCAAATCAAAATATTTCCAGACGACGAGAGACATACTTCCTTCAGAACGCCGATCGGTACATACTGTTACACAGTGATGCCGTTTGGTCTCAAAAATGCAGGAGCAACGTATCAGCGAGCAATGAGCACTATATTCTGCGAATATCTCCGGAAAATAGTCGAATGCTACGTTGATGATATTGCAGTCAAGAGTCGACAAAAGGAGGATCATATCCAAGATTTGAAGACTATCTTTGATTTAATGCGTCAACATCAACTTAAGATGAACCCTACTAAGTCCTTCCTGGGCGTCTCTAGTGGTAAATTTCTCGGCTTCGTCATTACCGCTAAAGGTATACACGTGGATCCCGAGAAGATCAAAGCCATCCAAGAGATGCGTCCTCCACGCACCTTAAAAGAGCTACGAGGATTTCAAGGAAGAATTGCTTATATCAGAAGATTCGTCTCTAACTTATCAGGATGCTGCAGACCGTTCAACAAACTTCTGAAGAAAGGTGTGTCCTTCGTCTGGAACGAAGAATGTCAAAAAGCATTTGACGACATCAAACAGTACCTCATGAACCCTCCGGTTTTGGTACCTCCCGTCTCGGAAATACCATTTCTTCTATATGTTCGAGCCATGGATCATTCTCTCGGTGCATTGCTCGCCCAAAAAAACAAAGATGGCCACGAACAGGCTATTTATTACCTCAGTCGCATAATGACAGGTGCTGAACCGCGTTATTCTCCAATTGAGAAAGAATACCTAGCAATAATGTTTGCCGTTCAGAAGACGCGACATTACATCATCGGTCAAATGATTCATGTCATTTCCAGAGTGAATCCCATCAGGATTATGATGAAGAAACCCGATATTCTCAACTCCAGACTGGCTAATTGGGGAATCTTATTAGCTCAATATGACATGTATTATATTCCTCAAAAGTCAGTTAAAGGACAGGCTCTTGCTGATTTTCTGGCAGCTCATGCAGTTCCAGAGGATTCTAAATTATACGATGAGATTTCAGATGAAGTTATGGATTCAAATCAGGTTTCTGAAGAAACTCCTACCTGGCGTCTATTCTTTGATGGAGCGTCTAGAATGGGTTCCAATGGCGATATTGTCGCCGGAGTCAGGATTGTTCTTGTATCCCCGGAAGGGCTGACTATTCAGAGGGCTTATTCTCTGGATCAATCGTGTTCAAACAATGTAGCCGAATACAATACGTTACTCATCGGTCTTCAACTTGCTAAACATCTGGATATTCAGTATTTAGAATTTTATGGAGACTCCAAACTTATCGTCAATCAAATCAGAGGTACATACGAAGTCCGTCATCAGGATTTGATACCTTATCACCGAGCAGCACTCTCTATGGCCTCTTCCTTTGAAGGTTTCTTTATTGAACATGTTCGGCGAGCCTGAATACAGAAGCCGATGCTTTGGCTAATCTTGCCGCTGTACTAGCCATACCGGTCAGACGTCAACATTTGATAGTGGTTTATAACCGGGAGCTATTCTACATCGAGAATAATTTGGCTTTGGGTTTTCCCCATGACCCAGACGAAAATTCTCTCAACCCTGATGAATTTAATTCCTTCAACCTTAATACTGGATTAGGGTTTGACAGAGCATCCTCGTCTTCTTTCGATTCTACTATGGAATACGTCTTTTCTAACAAAACAGAAGCCATGACCGAAGACTGGAGACGTCCATTTCTAGACTTTGTATTGTATGATATACTTCCCGATAATCCGAGCGAAGCAGCGTCTATCCGGCGTCGATCTCTCAGATTCTATTATAATTATACGACAAAGACACTATATCGTCGGGCCTATGACGGTCTTCTCCTCCGATGCATCGCTGGTGAGGAAGCACAACGGATTATCCGTGAAGCACATGATGGTGTCTGCGGAGCCCATCAACCAGGTCCTAAACTTCAAGATCGCATCCGACGTATGGGTTATTATTGGCCCACGATGGTGGCTGACGCCATTCAATATGCCCAGAAATGTAAAGCCTATCAAATCTATGCAGACTTTATCCATCAACCGTCAGAGTTCTTACACCCGACAGCGGCATCATGGCCCTTCGGGGCCTGGGGCATGGACATCATTGGTCCCATCAACCCACCGTCATCAAAAGGACATCGATTTATTTTAGCAATAACCGACTACTTTTCCAAATGGGCTGAAGCAATCCTGCTATCCGAAGTCAAAACTTCCAACGTCATCAACTTCGTCAAGCATTATGTCATCTATCGATTTGGTGTTCCTCGGCGTATTATCCATGATAATGGACCACAGTTCGTCAGTCAGAAATTTACTCGATTCTGCGACGACCATCGAATCAATAACCTAGCTTCTACAGCATATAATCCAACAGCTAATGGATTGGCAGAAGCTTTCAATAAAACCATCATCAAACTCCTGAAAAAGTTTGTTTCTTCTAACAAACGCAACTGGAGCGAGAAGCTTGGTCAATGTTTATGGGCCTACCGCACCACAGTTCGTAATGCGACCGGGTGTACGCCTTTCTCTTTGGTATACGGGTGTGAAGCTGTCCTTCCCCTCGAGATCCAGATTCCTTCTCTGAGAATCGCAATCTCTAATGAACTTACAACGGAGAACAATGATCATCTTCGACTTTAAGAGCTAGAAGCTCTAGACGAAAAGCGATTGTACGCTCAACAAAATATCGAGCTATATCAGGCCCGAATTTCAAAAGCTTTTAACCGGAAGGTGAAAGTCAGAGCATATCGGAAAGGAGAACTTGTTCTTACCGTCAAACGTCCGATGACTATGACACATATGAGCAAAGGCAAGTTCGACGCAAAATGGGAAGGCCCATTCGTCGTAAACAAAGTCTTCTCAAACGGAGCATATCAGCTTACCTCTATGGATGGTAAAGTCATGATGATGCCTATCAACGGTAAATTCTTAAAGAAATATTATGTATAAATCTCGTTAATATATGATATTTTCATCTGCTGCGATTATTCTCCAGCAAATATAAAATTAGAGTTTATTCTTCCCCACAAAAGTCGTCTCGATATCGTTATCCCCAGCGGAAATTGATATTCTACCACATATCATCTTTCCAGAGAATTTGATATTCTGTCTTATTAGATCCCCAGTGGATTTAATAAAGATCTCATATAGAAAATTATGTCCATATTACCTCTGAATTTTCTATCTCAGTATCATATTTTCTATTCTATGAAAATGATATCTAGTCTTTTGATTTCCGAGTCCAAAGATCATGGAAAATTGAGTTCAAAGATATCTTTATATCTGAATTCTGTTTTCTCTAATCAGTATTAAACTAAACTTTTTGGTTTAATATCATCTGATAAAATTACAAAATTTATTTGTATATTTTATTCTATTGAATATGTCATGTATTATTTACCTCTGAACATATTTTCTACAAAAACATCATACACAAACTCGTGCCAGCGTGTCAAGACTTATTCCCACTTTGAGTTCAAAGTAATTTCGAACTTTCGAAAATCTTAAAGTTTGAAAACTTTGAAGGGGGTCTTGTAGGGTGTAAAAAAATTCTGACACGCTGACATAAGACCAAGTCAAAAATGCACATACGCTCAGTGCATCTATGGCCATACACTCATTCAAAAGCCATACGCTCATTCAAAAGCTATACGCTCATTCAAAAGCTATACGCTCATTTAAAAGCTATACGACTTCTCTTTATTTTGTGAGACAGCGTATGGACTTCATACTACTCCTCATCAAGACAGCATATGGACTTCATACTACTCCTCATCAAGGCAGCGTATGTACTTCATACGACTCCTCATCAAGGCAGCATATGGACTTCATACTACTCCTCATCAAGGCAGCGTATGTACTTCATACGACTCCTCATCAAGGTAGCGTATGTACTCCATACGACTCCTCATCAAGACAACGTATGAGGTCCATACGACTCTTTGTCACCCAAGTGAGCGTATAGACTTCATATGACTCCTTGCTATCCAAGTCAGCGTATGCAAGACATACGTATCCAAAAGTGAGCGTATGGACTCCATATGACTCCTCTTCAAACAAGACAGCGTATGCTAGTCATACTTCTCCAAAAGACAGCGTATCAAAGCAAATGCATTCAGAATGACTTCAAATGTACAGTCAACACACGTTCTCACGTGTCCTGTACTCGGTTACCCACTCATTCAGAAGTTATATAATGTGGCATTCATGCCATCAATCTCTCCTGGATATACTCCACTACTCTCAACCGCACTCCAACGTGTCTCCACCAAAATTCGCCATGCGTCTCTGCAGTTATGCACACGTCAAGTAACTGACTGAGCGTATGCCCAGAGCAGTTATCCATAACTCTATAAAAGAGAGTTTCTCCACCTTCAACAGACACCACATTCAATTCAGAAAGAACAGAGAGATTGCCCAGTTGCTGTCCAAGTTCTTCGAGGTCCGAGCCTTCTTCATCGCATCGTCCAAGGGATAAAGTGATCGTCTTCTAGATCAGATTCCTACAGTTGTAATTTTCTCAGAAACACAATAAATAAACAGAATTTATTTATGGAAAATAGTGCTCAGGCTGATGCACCTACTCTTGGGCAACCTGTGCCCGAGACACCTGCTACTCTCGAGTCTATCCAGACCATGCTGCACGATCGTTTCATATTGGAGGACGACCGTTGGACCCAGCTCGACTATCGTACCACTTTACAGATGAGTGCCATCAGCAACTCATTACATGACATTCGGTACTCTATGTCTCGGCATCCCACTATGCCCCTTCCTATGAAGCGGGATCCATCTCGCGTCGGTTACCGTATCGACGACCCCTGGGTCATGCGATATCTGGATCCAGATACAGCTTTTATGGATCCTCGTCGTTCTGATACTGATCCACCTGACACCGCTGGACCATCTCGTGCTACATGATGAATGTGGTTTCGTACCTGCTGCTGCTACTGCTGACGATCTTATTTAGTTTTATTCATTATAGACTTATGCTTATGTAGTTTCATTTTTTTGTATGAGTACATTTTCAGTTTCTGTAGATCTTTAACTTTTATCAGCAGTTATCATATTATTATTATTGTGTGCTTATCAGTTAATCCTATATATAGTCTTCTGCCTGTCTGTTTGGTGTTTATTTTTTGATAAATACCAAAAGGGGGAGATCTATTTGATATTCATATTCCTATCATATTGTGTGATATCTATGTTTTGGAGGAGATAATGTATATCAGGATAAGGCACATTGGTTTACAGAGAAGCTATGTTTATGGAAGAGCTACTATTATGGGGGAGCTATTGCATTCTATGTATGTCTACTCCTTTCATCTTGTGTCCAGGTATGAACATTGAATATACAAATATCATTTTTGTCAATTATCAATATGGTGGAGATTGTTGACCCAAACTGGATCACAGTCAATCAAATATTGACAAATTGACAATATGATACTTGTCATAATTCAATATGACATATCAAGGCAGAACTCAGTGCAAGACGGACGTCATCTCTCTCCTGCAGCATACTCATTTTCAGAGTCTGTACTATTTTACATTTATTGAGTCTAGCAAAATGTAAACTGAGTAGCACTGGGTATTCTTGTCTTAAACCTTATCCCCAAATAAACTCAAAGCTCCACCAAGCCAAACTTAGCCCACAAAGGCCCAACTGAACTTTCTGTCAGCATGGAGACAGAGTTCAGGCCGAACTCTATCCCCTGATTTCCAGGACCCTAATTTTTAGGGTTTGCTGTATGCTAGTTGTCCAACGGCCAAAAATTTGAATTTATGACACAGAATTCTGGCCGAATTCTACCTATCCCAACTAGTATAAATAGGCCTTGAATTCTTTCATTTTCATTCATCCAATTATCTCTTCTTCTCTTCTCTATAAGCCTCATACAAGCCTTAACCTTTCCATCTACTAGCCACAAGCTTTCTAAGCCTAAAAGTGCTCAGTGCTATTCAGTTAGAAGTTTGTGCAAGAGTCAAGAAAGTCGCTTGGAAAATTCCAAGCATCGCCACAATGATCTTTGTAAGAAGTTGACGTGCTCTTCTGAAGAAAAGGTACGGGGTGTAATTACTATTTCACAAATAATGGATTTAATCCTGAGCTAGAGTTCTCAAGCCTGGACTACTCCTCCACGAGGGAAACCAGGTTAAAACGACTGTGTTTGCGTATGCTCTTTTTTATTTCTGCATTTACTCTCTGATTATTTACTGTTGGTGAAAAGAATTAATTTTTATTTGGTCATTATTGTTATAAACTCTATTCACCCCCTCTAGAGTTGCCTATCTGTTCTTCAACTTTGAGTATGGTAAATCTTTCCTACCGCCGGTGGCTTGGTCTCTAAGTTTCGCTGCTCCCTCTATGGCGATATCTGCTGCTGTTCTATCGGGTTCCTCTACTGTATCGTTGACGTATCTTTCGATCGCGGATGAAAATTTATGTCTGAAGGATTTTATCGAAGCTTTCGATTTCGTCCTGCGACGAGGTGTAGAGAAGGCCCTGAATCATGGTCGTTCATTTTTCATTGCTAAGAAAGCTACTTTAACCTAAGTCAACTTCGTAAGAACCTATAAAGGCCAGACGGCAGTGGCTGATCATTGGAGGCTACAGCAGTAGAGGTGGAAGCTCGATTGACTGAGCTTCAGTCCCTGAGATCCGTTGATGTCGTTGCCTTGATTGCTGAGGAGAGGAGCAGATTATTAGGAGAAATCTTGGCGGCCCGGGTATCTTACCAATCGGATTTGGTGATGGTTAACGTGATCTGCAGGACGCTTCCGTCAAGGAGGTAGAACTGGTGTCTATCGAAGAAGCTATTCTAGGCGTTCGTCAGGGACTCACCGTGCGTGTGGAAGGACTTAGGGAGCAGATAAAACGCTCCAAGACACACTGGTGGCCCTGGAGGCCGAAGATGGAGGAAAAGCACGAGACTACGAGCTCGTTTATCAACAGATAAGGGACTATGCTCCGATATTGGAGGACCTGAAGAAGCGTAAAGCTGAGCTGGATGTGGTGGCAGAGAAGCTTGCCACTTTCGAGGATAATGCTGCTCTGAACCAACATGATGAGAGCCAGGTGAAAGCAAATATCCAGGAGAGGATGGACGTTCTGAAGCAGCATCTTGACAAACTTTGTGTCAACATCACTCAACAGTGATGATATATCTTTTCTTTTCTTTTAGGGATTCCTTCATTTGTAGCCCCTTTTTCTTTTTTGAACTGAACAATGAAGCAACTTTCTTCTCTTTGCCTTATTTCTTGTTTTTGTTACTTTGGTGATATCTATATGTTCGTTCAGAGATAATATGGACATAAAAAACACGAGATTCTAGATAGGTAACTTACTCAGAGGTTAAGAGAATATGGTAAGGAACCTGAGAACAAATCAGAGGTAGTATGGACATGTTTGTTCAAGAGGCTGATCGTGAATGCACCTAGAACTATGCACGAACGATAAACAGTGATCTTTGTTAACAAAGGTAATGTGGACGTGTTGAAATAAGATCGATAGGTAAGAATGTATACTCAGAGGTAATATGGACATGGTAGGCATTCAGACCAGGATATAGAAGAAACCAAAAAATAGGAATATGAGAACTGGACATTCTTACATAGTATTTTTGAGAAACTTGTCGTTAATAGTCATCATAAGCAAATCTCCATTAGGTTTTGCTAGCCGGTATGCGCCATTGGAATAGACCGTTTCAACAAAAAGTGGTCCCTCCCACTTAGGTTAAAACTTTCCAGCAGTCTTTTGAGTCATGATCATTGGTCTTCTAACTGATAGGACTAGATCGCTGACCCGAAATGACCTTTCTTTGACCTTTTTATTGAAGGCTCCCGAGATTCGTACCTGGTATAGCTCAATGCACTGTTGAGCTTGAAGGCATTGTTTATCGAGTGCTTCCAACTCTTGTAGTCGCAAGCGATGATTATCTTCTGTAGTCATATGACTATTAAGAGACACCTATAGAGATGGAATTTGAAGTTCCAAAGGGAGCATGGCTTCGCTTTCGTATACCAGTAAGAATGGCGTACTACCAGTAGGTGTACGGACGGTGGTCCGGTAAGCCCAGAGGCATTCATCGAGCTTCTCGTTCCTGTCGCATTTCTTGGAAGACACAACTTTTTTGAGGAGTTTAATAATGGTTTTTTTGAAAGCCTAGACCAACCCATTAGTTGTTGGATTATAGGCTGTCAATGCTATGCTCTAGATTCGATTTTGGTCACAGAATCGACGGAAGGAGCCGCTGATGAATTGTGGGCCATTGTCGCAAACGATGATTATAGGCTGTCAATGCTATATCCTATCTTGGAGCTAAATCAATTCTCGACAATCCCTATAGGACTTTACCCAATCCGACATAATTTATCAATCCATACTTTATCTGCCCATCCGTGCAACTGATGCGCCGTTACTACTCGAATGACTCATGCACTACCGATAACAATATCGCTAACCGAGCAATATTTTTTTGCCTATCTACCCATGATTGATATCGGATATACTCTATGCTTATCGCAATAATCCTCAAATTCACCTTCGCATCATACCACAAGTCGAAGCATACAAATTGCCACATCCTAATTTTCCGAGTTTGATCATTCCCGCGACATGAATCACCATGCCAGCGCTCACAAGGAACGATCACCCTAAATCTGACGTGATGCATGTGTGAGGCTGGTGTTGCGCTCGTGCAAGACAAAAACGTCGACATTGTGGCTGTCGTCGAAGAAATGAAGATACTTTCGTTTTCATCCAAGTAATATCCATCTATTCTTAGATTTCCTCGACGCATTTCCATTGTTATCATCCGAACTTACATCAACATAACTTGTATCTTATTCATCCAACAATAATGCACAATATAATTTTTCGTTCATTCAATCAGAGTATTCCCAAGTTAGCGCATATCATCTTTGATATGCCTCAATACCATCATTGATGTGCGTAACCTAAACATCCTCCTTTCTCGTAAACTCCAATTTATTGCATTCGTTGTTATTATCCAAAATCGAATATGAATCAAGTCTCGCACACGTCAAGATCCATTCAGTCATACTTAGCTAACATTTTTCGTCAAGCGATACAATTTTCCAATTCCTTATACCAACTCTCGTATTCCTAACTCGCACTTCTAGATCGTGCTACCGACTCTTCGGGCTAACTCAAATTTGTTTGCACGATTACTTCATACCTACTCAACTTGTTCCAAACAGTTTTTACATCAACTTGACCCAATTTCGACTGAGTCAACTATTTCCTGAACGTAACATTCCCTCGCTATGTGCAGCCTATCGTTCGACTTACACTCAACGAATTCTCGTCCGACGTATCATCCATGGATACGACTTTGTGCATAATCGTTCAACTCAATTCATCGAAGCATACTTGCATCGACTTCTATCGAGTCATTCTCACTCGAGTCTCGGCACTATTCCATCCGTTGAGGACAAACTTATCGTAATAACACAATCGTCTCGACGTAATCTATTGCAAGTCACCAAATGGTTCAACGTAGCTATTGCCAAGTGGTATTGCATATACCACTCAGAAGTCGAGCCTATTGTCATCGATACAATGCTTTATTGTACTGATCGCACAAGTGGTATTGCATATACCACTCAAAATCGAGTGACTACTCGACATTACACTCTGCATAGGTCCGACGTTTATTTCAAATAAACTATCTGTGTGGCGATCTTTCTCGATTCCCAGCTCTAGCGTTCTCTTACTCGAGTTGGTACAACAACTTGGCCAACGTACACTATCGTTCGCTCAAGTTTGACATTCATTCGGGGCTAATCGTGCCTTGGTGATCATATCGATCACAATGTAACATTCGCTAACTCAAGGCTCAACGCGATATATGGCCAACATAAACATTCGCATACTTCAAAACTCGATTCAATTCAGCCAACTTACAAGTTCGCCTACTCAACTCGACTTAGCGACCAACTCGACTCACTACTATCGCAGCCATGATTTCTCAATCTCATCGTTGTAGCTCATGCGACGATTCCTTCTCAATACTCAAGGCCATTACTCAAATCGTTCAACATATTGCTACCCTTTCACATAGCCACATAATATGCATCGCCTCATATATCGACTCGTTGCAATTTATACAACCAAAAACACGTATCCCTTCGCACTTCGTGCGACCAATAATACGTATCTCATTGCACTTCATGCAACCAACATCCCCATATTCATTACACTTCGTGCAACCAACGACTCACAACTTTGTTGCACTTCGGAAAACCAATATTTCATAACTCGTTGCACTTTATGCAACCAAAATTCTTTGATGGCACTCGAAGATAGCCTGATAGTCACGACATACTTGTGACAGACGTTTGTAACATAGTACAGACTTATTGTATGGAACATCCAATGTAGTATCGAGTAGATCCATTAGCCATGCGGTTGCAGAAACAACTTATAGTCAACTGATTTCGATAGCGAAGCAACTGAGAGTCAAAGAGATTCGTTCATAGTCCAGAGGATGGAACCGCTCTGATACCAACTTGTCACGCCCTGACCCGAAAAATTACTCGTATTTGCTAGATTTCACCCGAAGCATTGTCCTCGCTGGGGCGTGATATCGCACGAGCCTGAAATTGCGCTCGTGCAAGGCTAGATAATAGGTTCACATAAGTTTATCTCAAATTGATAACATAAGCAGCAGAAGGAAATAGAGTATACAATAATAATCTCTTTCATTAATAATGAATTGAAGGTTACAAAGGCTTTGGAAAGCCTAATTGAATATGCCAACTGGCTACAACGCTGACGATCTCTCTAGCTCACAAAGGATGATATTATTCCATACATTATGCCTCTTTATAACCAACAAGTAGTCTTCGGTCGAACATCTTCATGTTGTAAATCCGAACGCCTTACGGTAGCTTTCTTCGGCATACTGAAGACTCCCTACCTCGGCGCATCCAAGCCAAGTCCTGTCCTGAGCCGAACATATCTTGAACCTTCAAGCAAACTAGTAGGGGATTAGTACTTTCATCCATGCTGCACTGATCAAGACCCACTCGTAACCAAACCAACACTAAGTACATTTAGTGAAACATGCAACTTTATTTGGTTATCTTTCTCTTTAGCCTTAGGATCAGTTTCATGGCAATATTCAAGCATAAAAATTGAATATAAATGTGTCCAATACCGTGTCCCTGCAACAGATACAGTTAGACATAATATGAACATAAGCATAGTAATCGTGTATGTTTCCATCTTCGTTTTGCTTAGCCTACAATCTTTAGAAATATGCATAACCAACCATACAATTCACGCAGCCAACCAACCATACTTAGACATATGAATAAGGGTGGCAGGTTCTGTGCCTACACCCAATTCTAATCTCAAACCATCGACCCTATCTGTATGAAGGTTACGGTGTTGTGCACCATAATGGACTTGGCATCTCAACGTGTAAGCCTACGATCGCTCCAGTACGGGTTGCTAGCCCAGTATCCGAAGGATCCTAAACTTACTGATATCATAGCTTATCACAACACTGGCCGATCGCAACCCGTCCTAATGAAGTGCACCATAAATACCAAACATAATTCTCTCCTAGATCGAACGGTCCAGGTGCTCCGTTCGTAACCGTTCGAGGGAAGCCACACCCGTGCACAGGCTATCCAAGTCTATTGACCATGCAATACGCACAAGCAAACAAGTCATATCATTTCAACCAATCCCACATTCCATAAACATATTACGCGATCTCTATCTCAAGTTCTATTGCAATTATGCCCCAACACATCCCTATTGATGCACGATGCCCAATGGCTTAGACTTCTCGTTCTTATACTCAACGTGTTCCATTCTTAAGTTCTTTGTATAACGACAGTTCCGTAGCAATTGTGCCACAACTGCATACTTCGATGCACGAAGTATATCTTTCAATATTATGACAGGTTCTGGGGCATTGCACCACAACTTGCCCCATTTTGCTTACTTAGTCATTTCGTAGCTTCCGTGCGTAAGGGCACGCTCAATGCCATAATCAATGTTCTAGGCCTAGTGTTCAATATATCTCGAAGTCATGCACGTGATGCACATCTCGATATTGCCTTTCAATGTTCTACCATTATCGTCCTACCGTGACCCGTACACTTGATGTACGTTGCTTCAATTATTCAATGTTTAATGTTCTACCTTAATGGTTGACACACACTAAGACCATTAATCGTTCGAGCCACGCTCGCTAACTCAATATCCACAATCGCATACGAGGGATACAATCTTATTAGACGTGAAGGAGTAAGGAGAGAGAGTCAAGAACCCGTCTACCTTAAGCCAATACGCCTTATCGTTTTGCCGAGCTGATGCAGCTCGATTCCATAACTTGGTTGTACGGCTAACTCTTCTGCCTTAGCCATTCCGTTGAACTACTCGACTGATTCGGCCTACCATGTCTATACCACAATCCATTGCAAGGCGACGATTTAGTTTTGCAGACATCATTTCGAATAAGGCAAAATGTCGATCCCTTACAATCCAGCATAAAAGCATAGCCTGCATACGAAGTCAACTAAAATCAATATCTTTTCAAATCAGACTTATAACTTGCATCACTTCGATTCATAGATTCAAATCGTCTCAAATCTTTCTTTCGGGCCAACGTAACTCTTGTATCGATTTGCATCGATACTTCATTGGATAAACACAACTCTTCGAATCAATGACTCATCGTAATGCACTGTACGGAGCGGGACATTACACAATATACCATTAAAAATAAGGTTCATCCTCGAACCGAAACCAACACTTAATCCAAGTATTTTTCTAGATCATTTTTATGATCTCGTGCCACTATCGTTTGAATCATACAACTTAGTTTGGATCATACACATATTTTATGCATCCCACCAATATATGCATTTCAGCCAAGCTCAGTTGTAGTATATCGGGACAAAGCTAACATGCTCAACTAAAATCCTTAAACACCAGTTATTCCGTACTCGACTTGGTCAGATCTTAGCGTCTATTCACAAAATACTAATCATATGCATTATTCCATAAAATGATCATCTTCCAAACATTTTTCCATATAACTTAACTCAAAACTGTTACTTCGATCCCATAAGTTTATTGCCGGCTATCTAACGCACGCATTACATTAAGTCATTGTGCATCCGATCGCAACAATTCTCCGCGTCGCCTATTCGTCCAATCGTTTTCTATCACTCGCACAACTCGTCTTTCATCTAATCATTCATAACATTTGGCCTCAACGACATGGACTAAGTCCAACATGTCCCAATTTCCCTTGCCTACCATTTGTACTAAGCCTCGCACACAACTATCCCGATAGGACTCACTTTCTCTCGCTCTATCCACGCATTGCGTCTGGGGCTACCCCCGCTAGGTAACTTATCCAAACATCGTGCTTAATCTCTCCTGACACAATAGGTCAACTTGAGTCTATGATGCTCAAAGGCAACAATCTTTTCGACCCAAGATCTCTCTTATGATACGTCTTATATTACGTCTTCTTATCAAGTACAAACTTGTTCGTCTCACAAATATTAATTGTGTGTTCGATACACATAGCCTAATCGTTACTCGAATCCGATATATGATACAATTTCTAGGATCGTTCCCTTATTCTTTGCTCTCGTACATGGCACGATTTCCTACAATCGACCATTCACGTTGCTTACGCTAAGTCCGTCCGTCTATCTATCCGATCATCAGCCAACCAAGTCTATTTTTGCATTCACGAAGTCCACTTCGCTAAATTTTGTAACATGATATTCAATCGCCTAGACTTATTCTCAACATATACTACATCATCATTCATCCTCAAAGTATTTCCTTATGAGACTTTATTAGGGCCATCCTACGGTCTCCGACATTTACTTTGATTTGGCGGTCAAGTCTTCTAGGATCAGCTGTCCCGAAGCTACGCTCGATAATTGAAGATTATCCATATGGGACAGTTACTACGAACCATGCTATATCCTATCTTGGATCCAAAAATCAATTCCCGACAATCCCTATGGGACTTGACCCTATCCGACATAACTTATCAATCCACACTTTATCTGTCCACCCGCACAATTGATACGCTGTTACTACTCGAATGACTCATGCATTACCATTAACAATAACGCTAACCGAGCAATATTTGTTTGCCTTGGGTACGAGTCTATTTACCCATGATCAATATTGGATACACTCTATGCTTATCACAACAATCCTCGAATTCACCTTCGCATCAAACCACAAGTCAAAGCATACAAATTGCCACACCCTGATTTTTTGATTCGATCATTCTCGCGACATGAATTACCATGTCAACGCTCACACGAAACGATCACCCTAAATCCGACGTGACGCATGTGCGAGGCTGGTATTGCGCTCGCGTAAGACAAGAACGTCGATATTGTGGTTATCGTCGAAGAAATCATGACACTTTCGTTTTCATCCAAGTAATATCCATCCATTCTTAGATTTCCTCGATGCATTTCCATTGTTGTCATCCGAACTTATATCAACTTAACTTGCATCGTATTCATTCAACAAAAATGCACAATATAATTTTTTGTTCATTCAATCAGAGTATTCCCAATTTAGCACATATCGTCTTTGATACGCCTTAATTCCATCATCGATGTGCGTAACCTGAATATCCTTCTTTCTCATAAATTCCAATTCATTGTATTCACTTTTATTATCTGAACTCGAATACGAATCAAGTCTCACACACGTTAAGATCCATTCAGTCGTACTTAGCTAACTTTCCTCGTCAAGCAACACAAATTTCTAATTCCTCATACCAACTCTCGTATTCCTAACTCGTACTTCCAGATCGTGCTACCGACTCTTCGTGCTAACTCGAATTCGTTTGCACGATTACTTTGTACCTACTTAACTTGTTTCGAACATTTTTTGTACCGACTTGACTCAATTTCGACTGAGTCAACTATTTTCTCAACGTAACATTCCCTCGCTATGCGCGGCCTATCGTTCGGCTTGCACTCAATTCTCGTCCGACGTATCATCCATGGATACGATTTCGCACATAATCGTTCAACTCAATTCATCGAAGCATACTTGCATCGACTTCAATCGAGTCATTCCCACTCGACTCTCAGCACTATTCCATCCATTGAGGACAAACTTATTGTAACGACATAATTGTCTCAACGCAATCTATTACAAGTCACCAAATGGTTCCACGTAGCTATCGCCAAGTGGTATTACATATACCACTCAGAAGTCGAGCCTATCGTCATCAATACAATGCTTTACTGCACTGATCGTACAAGTGGTATTGCATACACCACTCGAAATCGAGTCACTGCTCGACATTACACTCTGCGTAGGTCCGACATTTATTTCAAATCAACTATCTGTGTGGCTCCCGATTCCCAGCTTTAGCATTCTCTTACTCGAGTTGGTACAACAACTGGCCAACGTACACTATCATTCGCTCAAGTTTGACATGCATTCATTCGGGGCTAACCGTGCCTTGGTGATCATATCAATCACAACGTAACATTCGCTAACTCAAGGCTCAACGCAACATACGGCCAACATAAACGTTCGTCTACTTCGAAACTCGATTCAATTCGGCTAACTTATAAGTTCGCCTACTCAAACTCGACTTAGCGACCAACTCAACTCGCTACTATCGCATCCGCGATTTCTCAATCTTATCGTTGCAGCTCGTGCGACGATTCCTTCTCAATACTCAAGGTCATTACTCAAATCGTTCAACATATTGCTACCCTTTCACATAGCTACATAACATACATCGCCACATATATCGACATTACATTTCGTGCAACCAACAACACGTATCTCTTTGCACTTCATGTAACCAATAATATGCATCTCATTGCACTTCACGCAACCAACATCCCCATATTCGTTGTACTTCGTGCAACCAACGACTCGCAACTTTGTTGCACTTCGGAAAACCAACATTTCATAACTTGTTGTACTTCATGCAACCAATATTCTCCGATGGCACTCGGAGATAGCGTGATAGTCACAGCACACTTGTGGCAAACGTATGCAACATAATACAGACTTATTGTATGAAACATCCAATCCAGCATCGAGTAGATCCATGAGCCATGCGGTTGTGGAAACAAATTAGATTCAACTGATTTCGATAGCGAAGCAACTGCTGGTCAAAAGGATTTGTTCACGGTCCAGAGGATGGAACCGCTCTGATACCAACTTGTCACGCCCCGACCTGGAAAATCGCTCGTCCTTGCTAGATTACACCCCAATCATCGTCCTCGCTGGGGCGTGATGCAGCACGAGCCTGGATTTACGCTCGTGCAAGACAATATAATAGGTTCACATAAGTTTATCTCAAATTGATAACATAAGCTTCGAAAGGAAACAGAGTATACAATAATAATCCCTTTCATTAATAATGAACTGAATGTTACAAAGGCTTTGAAAAGCCCAATTGAATATGCCAACTGGCTACAATGTTGATCATCTCTCTAGCTCATAAAGGATGATACTATTCCATACATTATGTCTCTTTATAGCCAACAAGTAGTCTTCGGCCGAACATCTTCATGTTGTAAGTCCGAATGCCTTGCGGTAGCTTTCCTCGGAACACTGAAGACTCCCTGCCTCGGTGCATCCAAGCCAAGTCCCGCCCCGAGCCGAACATATCTTGAACCTACAAGCAAACTAGTGTAGAATTAGTGCTTTCGTCCTCGCTGCACTGATCAAGACCCACTCGCACCCAAACCAACACTAAGTACATTTAGTGAAACATGCAACTTTATTTGGTTATCTTTTTATTTAGCCTTATGATCAGTTTCATGGCAATATTCAAGCATAACAACTGAATATAAATGTGTCCAATAACGTGTCCCTGTAGCAAATACAGTTAGACATAATATGAACATAAGCATAGTGATCGTGCATGTTTCCATCTTTGTTTCGCTTAGCCTGTAATCGTTAGAAATATGCATAACCAACCATACAATTCACGCAGCCAACCAACTATACTTAGACATATGCATAAGGGTTGTCGGCTCCACGCCTGTACCCAATTCTAATCTCCAACTATTGGCCCTATCTACATGAAGGTTACGGTGTAGCGCACCGTAATAGACTTGTCATCTCAACGTGTAAGCCTATGATTGCTACATTATTTGTATAATGGCAGTTCCATAGCAATTATGCCACAACTGCATACTTCGATGCATGAAGTATATCTTTCAATGTTACAACAGGTTCCGCGGTATTACACCAAAACTTGCCCTATTTCGCTTACTTAGTCATTTTGTAGCTTCCATGCGCAAGGGCACGCTCAACGTCATAATCAATATTCTAGGCCTAGTGTTCAATGTTCTCAGAGTCGTGCACGTGATGTACATCTCGATATTATCTTTCAATGTTCTACCATCATCGCCCTACCGCGATCCGTACACTTGATGTACGTCGCTTCAATTATTCAATATTCAATGTTCTATGTTCTATCTTAATGTTCGACACACACTAAGAGCTTTAATCGTTTGAGCTATGCTCGCTAACTCAATAACCACAATCGCAAACAAGGGATACAATCTTATTAGACGTGAAGGAGTAGGACGAGAGAGTCAAGAACCTGCCCACCTTAATCCGATACGTCTTATCGTTTTGCCGAGCTGATGCGGCTCGATTCCATAACTTGGTTACAAGGCTAACTCTCTTGACTTAGCCATTTTGTTGAACTACTCGACTGATTCAGCCTATCGTGCCCATGCCATAATCCATTGTAAGGCGACGATTTGGTTTTGCGGACATTATTTGAATAAGGCAAAATGTCGACCCCTTACAATCTAACTTAAAAATACAGCCTACAAGTCAACTAAAATCAATATCTATTCGAATCGGACTTAAGCCTTGCATCGCTTCGATTCATAGATTCAAATCGACTCAAAGCTTTCTCTCGGTCCAACGTAACTCTTGCATTGATTTGCATCGATACTTCATCGGGTCAATGCAACTCTTCGAGTCAACGACTCATCGTAATGTACTGTGCGGAGCGGGGCATTACACTTCTCATGTCGGACCTCATACTGACCCCGAACTTGGTTGACAATCAGCTGAAAATCGTCGTAAGCTTCCAGAAAGTCGACCCCCAACTCTTTGGCTAGTCGAAGTTCGATGATGAGAGCGTTGTACTCAACAACGTTATTTGTAAACCCCCTAAATTTTTACTATGATTTTTTTTTGTAAATTTAATTCTGGCATCGGGTTTATTTTTCGTATTCGTACGTTGAGTGCAAATGTGTAAATACGAAGTATTTGTTTATTCGTATACAAATATTTTATTATTGTTTTTTTATAAATATAGAAAATAGATATTCTATTTCAAAATAGTATAAGTAAATATTTTATGCATCGTTCTAGATTCGCCAAACTTTAATTTATTTCTAAAAGACTATTTTATTTTATTATACAAGTATAATTAGTAATTTAGAAAATAATGTTCTATGTAGTATTATATTTGCATGCAAGGTACATGAAATCTAATTCACGTATATATATTTTAATTTTTAATTTTCCAAATTATTTATTATATTATTTTTAAAAGTTATAAGAAGATATTTGTAAATTAGTTTATTGAGATTAAATCGGAATTTGATTTTATTGAATAAGCTTTAAATAGTTTTTGAATTAAAGGTAAGATTATTTTGTTTTATATTTTTGAGAGAGATTATTGAATTGAATTTTAAGTGGTTTAAATTAAAAGAGGAATTTATCCATTGGAATTTAAACTAATTCTAATCTCTATCCAATCTTCACCTCCTATATAAGGAGAGCTCGTTGCTCCTTCTCCATAGAAATTTCACAACCCGACATTTCCCACTATAACCAAGGTGTCGTGCATCGTGTCCGTGCCGTCTTTCTCTTCCGTTACATTTTTTTTACAAATACAAAATTTCTTTGTCCCGTCTGACAATCCCGGACTCGACACCATCCAAACCACCGTCGCTCCGCCAATTCTTCCAACCCCGACCAACTCGCCACCATCCAAACCATCGCCGACCGCTGCTCCGCTCTATCACCTGAGCCACCGCCTGTACCTCTCATACAGCCCCAGTGATTTTAGACCCCACCACCACAGACCCCGACCCCAGCATTGGCCACCGACCCGGCCAACAACCCGCCTCCTCCAGACCACCTACACCCTCAATCTCCTCCTTCTTGCTATCGAGGCAACACCACCACTACCACGAACAGCAGCCTGCCGTCCTCACAACTATCCCTACCGCCGCTCAACGGGATGCCTCAACCCTTCCGACCAGACACACCATTCTCCTACAACAGTCGACCACGACTCTGGCACCACCGTTACCAAAAATCACACTACATTACTGCCACCACCGGCGTTGCCACCACCAACATCACCATCACATAAGCCAAATAAACAAACACAAGCCGCCAGCATCCCTTACCTCCGATGCCGCATCCCCGCACAGCCTCCACCGCTGTCGTCGCCTGACCTCGGTGCCACTGCCCTCTCGTGCTGTCAGCAACCATAGAGCCCAGATCTAGGCCGCTCGTAGCCAGATCCGGCGGCCACCCTGATCGCCGTCCTTTCGTGGGGTGACAGACGCAACGCCGAACCAGACCTTCCCCGCAACCTCTCCGCGCCTCCAACGGTGCCGATCTTCTCCACATAGCTGTCAGCTTCTCGTTCTACTCCTCAGCAATCGATGCATCGTCTGCTCAGGTGATCCCTCCGCTCTCGTCTTCTTCATCCCCCTCTTTCACAAATTTTTTTTCCTTCAGAGAATGCAACTTCTCTCTTACGAAAGAACATTGTCTCTCTTTTACAAGAGAATTCAACTTCTTTAATTTTCTTTATGAACTCCTCGAAAGGAGGAGAGCAACATAAGTGTTGCTTTCTTTGGATTCCAATAGTTTGGAAGGTTGAGATAACCTTTGTCATTATTATGTTATTATAATAATCATTACTATCAGGATATGTATTAGAATATGTTTTAATGTATATGTAGTAGCTGTACAAATACTAAAGAGTAATTATATTTATTATTTTTCTTATTACTAATATTATTATATAAAAATATATCTATAAATATTTCTTCTAAAAGAAGTTATTAGGCTTTGTGCTTACGTGTAATTTCAAATTTTGGGTTGGAAGCCCCAAAATATATTATTGTTTATTTTATGGTATTTTAAATACATCTTCACCCAACTAGTTAAATTATTAGTTCCGATATAAAAATGATTTTTAGTTTTAAAATATTACGGAAAAAGTATTTTGACTACTACAATATAGTTTCCATATTTATAAAAATGTTTTCCTAGTATTTTTCTAGTATTTAACTAAAGTAGTTTTACTAAACAAAATATAATTTTCAAGGTATTACAAATATTTTACTAAAATAGTATATATATATATATATATATATCTATTTCCACAAAACTCTCCTCGATTATCACCATTGATCATGTCTAATCATCCTTCCCTATTTTTCTCGTGATTTCAAACCATTACACCTCGGCCATGACTTTTGGACTATTAGGACATGTCAGAACACCGCACCATGCCAGGCGACACACTAGGCAAATATACCTTGCTAATTTACTATCATATTATATATTTTTAGCATATAATTACTTTGTTTTATATTTGTTAGTTTTATTTGTTATAAACTGTGCGTCCAAGCCATACGTGGGTGCAAGCGACTCTATTAGTCGTTTTCGTTGTTTTATTTTATTTAATGCATGATGACTTAGTTTTAGCGGACTACCTTCTTATTGTGAGATATCCTTATATTTCCATTGGCCATGACACTCACACTACACGTTTGAGACATTTTGCTAGGGGCACGGCTTGTATATTGACTGTCCATCTCTATGTAAGAAGTCGTATGACGGATAGATGATCGTAACTGCTATGACTAGGGTATATGGACTCAAGCAGTTACAAAACTGGACAAGTTATGGATATGACTTGGTCAGTGTGAGAAATCTTGGGAGAGGACAGTCACTAGTGCGTATGGCAAGCCAAACAGGTAAACCATAGTCTCCGGATGGAACTATGGCGAGATATATTTGCAGATACTCTCTAATATTTTAGATGTTATGGCCTGATACGGATGACTAGATGACAGTTACGTACACATAGCCTAATTCCCACCTATGCGCATGAAAGTTCTCTAAATTGCACAATAGACGACTAGAACCCCCTGTGCATATTTGTGTCTAGGATAGTCTTTTGCTTATTATATCTATTCTGACAGTTCATATTAGCATGATATTATGTATCTTGTTACGTCCCTCTGAGGACCTGGTGATTTCTCCAGGTGTGTTTTTGTGATTTTTGCAGGTGCCCTAGCTAAGGCCATGGTTTACAATCTTCCTTCGCGATGATAGCTCTTGGATCGCCTTTTCGCTTCGCTCGACTCTTCCTTCGCTGTTATGTATCTCTCTTTTTAGTTGATAGTGGATTTGTCTCCGCACAACCAAATATACAATGACAATTTATTATTTGATTCTATGAAAGATATATCTTTATTTGTGGAAGAGAATAGTATCGTGGTTTACTGCATTTTACAGCTTATGTATACATACCATGGTTCCATATATTGGAGTATACTTCAAATGTATGCAGCTGGCATGTCGACGTACTTAGTCCTAAGTATTTTGGGACTGGGGTGTTGCTTGTTTTTGTGGTGGCCCATGCAGGTCGAGTTTGTCGTTTCGGTTACATTACTGTACCGAGCGGACCTACATATAGGATTTGAGTCTAGGATTTCATCCACATGCTTGATCTCCTCCATTGACTCCATTTTTTGATCTCTCGTTCGACTTTCTTAATTTACATCTTGCTTGAACTCTTCCTACCAAAATCCATATTCTCGTGCTTGATAGCGGTTAGGAAGATGACTACGCTAGTATATACTCATAGGTTAAATACATGGATAGAAGGATTACCTTAGCAATTAGCATGCAATAGAGGTCCTATTTGAGTTACAAAGGCATTTTATCAAGGATCGAGGAACTCTATTTTCCTAAAAATATGATCGTGTATTAAGGATTAGTTAATTCCAAGTTGGATAGTAGCAATATTACTAACTTTGAAGGATTTTTAGGATTTTATTTTGATACTACTAGGTGGTATACACGAGAGAACCGATATATTTCCTAAAAAATTGAGAAAACAAATTAATCTTTGATTTTGAAGGTTTTAGAAAAATATTTATGATTTATTGGGTTTATAGCTATTCATATTTTTGAGGATATAAAATTGATTTGAGGAAAATTTTAAATTTCCAATTGTGTCATATGATCTATGATTGATAAATGTATTTAAATTTTGAGTTTAAATCTTTGATTATGGGAGAAAATGGTGGGAAAAAATGTATGTATATTTGATTTGCGATATGCTAAGAGTTGATCTCGAGATTGATTAGAAAGTTAAAAATTTTAAAGTTAGGATTTGTTTGACGACCTCAACTGACTAGAGAATATGGAAGTTTAGTTTATGCATATGAAATTTTTTTTTTGGATTTGTGATAGGCTAATGGTTTATCTCAAGGATGATTAAAACTTCTAATAATGATTATACTTGACGACCTAAGGTGATTAGAAATTTTAATAGATTATTTTGAGAATTATATTGAGAAACTTTTGAGGAACTCAATGTATTGTTTTAGATCTTATCGTGATAAGGAACCAAGATGGAAGCAAGGTCGTCCTAATGAGAGTAAAGGTACCCCCATAGTTTCCATATCACCCATGACTATGATAGTTGTATATATACAAGTGTAGTTAGTCATCGACCAAATCATGTGACTATATTTTCATCTCGAGTTACTCACCCTCCCTCAAACTCTTGGTCTACTATTATCATCTTCTACTCATTTGAAACTTAGAAAGATTAGAATCATCCCTTAAATCGTTCTCCCAACCTAGTTGACTATCTTCTCCCTAGAAACTGTGGCCCTAACTTATTTTATCTTGATATACTTGATTCCTTAATAGACTTTACTTTATGTTTTATCTTGATCCTTTTTTACTTTTGTACGTTAATTAGTAAACCTCATTTATCACCCAAACCCCGCCACGATCATTACTACCCATATCTGTCCTCCATATTTGAATTGCTTCACTTATTAAATGATTTTTGTATTAAATTCCTCCTTGAATCATGCAACCTTGTTTCTTATATGATTTTTTTATGTAAATATGAAAAATTGATCACGACACCCTTCACTAATATGAGACTAGATTGGTAAACCCCATAAAAAAAATTTTGATAGTGAGTTAGGATGACTATATAAGATGTGACAATTGAAATATGTGGTCAACCCTACTAGATAAATGGAGGAATGTAATGTGGATCAAAGGTAAATAGACTCCATAGTTGACAACAATTAGTTAATCAAACTTTGAGTGCGAGTTCTTTTAATTTTGATGTTTTAAGGAATATATTTCAAAGATGATTATTAATATGAATTTAGGATGAGTTTCATTTTGCCATCATAAATTAAAGATTATTAAATTCCAATTTTCGAGGAAGACACTAATAAATAAATGGTGGAGGAATTTTCATTTATGATAAAGATCGTGTGATAAGGATATGATCAAAAGAGGGTATACTCTCGGTTGACAAATTAGCTCCCGAGATTTCACAAATATTGAAGGTGGTATTTTATTTTTTTACTTTAAGGATAAGTACGAATTTTCGACAAAGAAAAAGGTTGAATTATTTTTGACTAAAATATATGGAAGGATTATTGAATACCTACTTTTGAAGAGATTAGGAACGGCAAAATCTATTTTGAGGAAGATATTTATATATATATATATATGTTGGAGAAGTAGATTATCGATTCATTGAATTTGAACTGGGTGGACTTATTGAATTGCTATCATAAAATATCGGATAATGTATACATTTGGAATTCAAACTTTTGTGAGATGAATAAAGAAGAAATTAAAGAATTTATGGAATATAAATCTTGAGAACAATAATACAATAGATAAAACGTTGAATATAGAAAAGCATTGATGATTATGTTAAAAGACGAAGTCGAGGGTTATGACGATATCAAACACAAGTTAGATTTTGAAATTTTGGGTCAGAGATCATAAATTTTAATTATTGTTGGATAGTAGCGTGGATCGAATTCGATACGGATGGGTTGTCATGAGATACCTTCCAAACTATACCTTGAATTTATTTTTCCTACTTGTCCAAAATTATAATTTTTCCTAATTGAATGTTTTTCATGTATGACTTTTTCTCCTCGCCGAATAATTTGATCAAGTTCTTATCAAGGAACTCTTTCTATCTCTTCAACCCTACCTACCCCATCTATTCCTAAATTTCGATGACGTAATTCTTATAAGTTTGGTAGGATGTAAACCCCCTAAATTTTTACTACGATTTTTTTTTGTAAATTTAATTCTGGCATTGAGTTTATTTTTCGTATTCGTATGTTGAGTGCGAATGTGTAAATACGAAGTATTTGTTTATTCGTATACAAATATTTTGTTATTGTTTTTTATAAATATAAAAAATAGATATTCTATTTCGAAATAGTATAAGTAAATATTTTATGCGTCGTCCTAGATTCATCAAACTTTAATTTATTTCTAAAAGACTATTCTATTTCATTATACAAGTATAATTAGTAATTTAGAAAATAAGTTCCATGTAGTATAATATTTGCATGCAAGGTACATAAAATCTAATTCATGTATATATTTTAATTTTTAATTTTTGAAATTATTTAGTATATTATTTTTAAATGTTATAAGAAGATATTTGTAAATTAGTTTATTATGATTAAATCGGAATTTGATTTTATTGAATAAGCTTTAAATAGTTTTTGAATTAAAGGTAAGATTATTTTGTTTTATATTTTTGAGAGATATTATTGAATTGAATTTTAAGTGGTTTAAATTACGAGAGGGATTTATCCAATGGAATTTAAACTAATTCTAATCTCTATCCAATCTTCACCTCCTATATAAGGAGAGCCCATTGCTCCTTCTCCATAGAAATTTCATAACCCTACTTTTCCCACCACAACCAAGGTGTCGTGCATCGTGTCCGTGCCACCTTTCTCTTCCAACAATATTTCTCTGTCCCATCCGACAATCCCGGACTCGACACCATCTAAACCACCGTCGCTCCGCCAACTCTTCCAACTTCGACCAACTCGCCACCATCCAAAACACCGCCGACCGCTGCTCCTCTTTATCACCTGCGCCACCGCCTGTACCCCTCATCCAGCCCCAGTGATTTTAGTCTCCACTACCACAGACCCCGACCACAACATTGGCCACCGACCCGGCCCACAACCCGCCTCCACCAGACCACCTACACCCTCAAACTCCTCCTCCTTGCTACCGAGGCAACACCACCACTAACACGAATAGCAGCCCGCCGTCCTCACAACTGTCCCTACTACCGCTCAGCGGGACGCCTCGACCCTTCCGACCAGACACACCATTCTCCTACAGCAGTCGACCACGACTCTAGCACCACCGCCACCAAAAATCTCACTACATTACCGCCACCACCGGCGTAGCCACCACCACCATCACCATCATAAAAGCCAAATAAACAAACACAAGCCACCACCATCCCTTACCTCCGGCGTCGCATCCCTGCACAGCCTCCACCACTGCCGTCGCCTGACCCCGGCGGCATCGCCCTCTCGCGCGGTCAGCAACCATAGAGCCCAGATCTGGGCCGCTCGTAGCCAGATCCGACGGTCACCATGATCGCCATCCTCGCGTGGGCTGACAGACGCAGCACTGAATCAGACCTCCCCCGCAACCTCTCCGTGCCTCCAACCGTGCCGGTCTTCTCCGCGCAGCCGTCAGCTCCGTGTACCACTGCTCGGCAACCGGTGCGTGGTCTGCTCAGGTGATCCCTCCGCTCTCGTCTTCTTCATCTCCCTCTCTCACAAAATTTTGTTTCTGTCAGAGAATGCAATTACGAAAGAACATTGTCTCTCTTTTACAAGAGAATTCAACTTCTTCAATTTTTAAATGAGTTATTTGTATTTACCCTCCCCCCCCCCCCCCCCCCCCCCCCCCCCCCCCCCAATTTATAATCATATCTCTACTTCCCCCCCAAATTTATTTTAATTAGTATTATCCCCCCTCCCCCCCCCCCCCCAATCTTCGGATAAAATGCAAAAAAACTCTTCTTAGATTTGCGTTTTTGCATTTGAAGACCCATTGTTTAAAAAAAAAATCACATTTTCAGTTTTGTTCAGTTTGTACCTCTGTCGTTAAAAGCCGTTAAAGTACGTCTAAAAATACGATTTTACCCCTCCCCCCACGCTCTCCCCCCCTCTCTCTCCGGTGGCGGAGGATTGTCAAGCGGGGCCGACCAGAGGAGAGGGGAGGGTAGCCGGCCAGCAGAGGGAGGAGGGGGCGGGTCGAGCTAGGGGTGAGCATTCAGTTAATTTGGTTCAAATTGAACCGAAAACTGAATTGAACCGAAAATCGAATAAGCAAAACCGAAACCGAACCGAATTGGCCCATAACTGAATCAAACTGAACCGAATTAAATCGGTTCGATTTTCAGTTTATTCAATTTTTTGGTTTATATATATATATATATATATATATATATATATATATATAATCTAAAATTTCTTATTCGGTTTTAGGTTTTGGACCGAAATTGAAACCCGAAACCGAAACCGAATAAGAAATTTTAGTATTTTCAAAACCGAAATCGAACCGAATCTTTTTTAACCCGAATCGAATCGAATCTCGGTTCGGTTCGGTTCGATTTTTTCTTATTCGGTCCCCCTCGACCCCCCTGCTCCCTCCGCTGGCCGGCCCCCTCGACCCGCCCCCTCCTCCCTCCGCTGGCCAGCCCCCCCAACCCCCCTCCTCCCTCCGCCGGCCGACCATGCTCGACCTAGGGGTGAGCATTATTCGATTTTGGACCGAAAATCGAACCGAATCGAATAAGAGATTCGGTTCGATTTAAAAAAAAAATCGGTTCGGTTTTGGTTTTGAAAGTAATAAATTTTTTTATTCGATTTCGATTTCGGTCCAAAACCGAAAACCGAATATATATATATATATATATATATATATATATATATATATATATATATATATATATATAGGAGCGGATCAAAAGTCCCCCTTAGAAAACCCCCTAAAAACTCCCCTCTCTCAGCCGTAATTTAATGTTAATATTAATGTTAATATTAATGTTAATGTTAATATTAATGTTAATATTAATGCTAATGTTAATATTAACATTAATATTAATGTTTATATTAATGTTAATATTAATGTTAATATTAGTTTTTATTTTTATTTTATATTAATGTTAATGTTAATGTTAATGTTAATATAAATGTTAATGTTAATGTTAATATTAATATTAATTTTAATGTTAAGTTTAATGTTAATTTTAGTATTTAATGTTAATATTAACATTAATATTAACATTAAATTACGGCTGGGAGTGAGGGGATTTTTTAGGGGATTTTCTAAGGGGGGCTTTTGATCCGCTCTCTCTCTCTCTCTCTCTCTCTCTCTCTCTCTCTCTCTCTATATATATATATATATATATATATATATATATATATATATATATATATATATATACTAAATAAATTTAGGTATATTTAAGTATTATATATATTAACAAAAATGTGCAAATAAACCAAAAATGAATAAACCGAAAATCGAACCGATTTAATTCGGTTCGGTTTGATTCGGTTATGGGCCTATTCTATTCGGTTTCAGTTTTACTTATTCGATTTTCGGTTCAATTCAGTTTTCGGTTCGATTTGAACCGAATTAACCGAATGCTCACCCCTAGCTCGACCCGTCCCCTCCTCCCTCCGCTGGCCAGCCACCCTCCCCTCTCCTCTGGTCTGTCCCGCTTGACAAGCCCCCACCACCGGAGAGAGAAGGAGGAGGGGTAAAATCTTATTTTTAGACGTATTTTAACAGCTTTTAACGGCATGGGTGCAAACTGAACAAAAATTAAAATGTGGATTTTTTTTAAACAAAAGTTCTTCAAATACAAAAATAAAAATCTAAAGAGGGTTTATTTGCACTTTACCATAGGATTGGGGGGGTTACAATAATTAAAATAAAATTGGGGGGGAAGTAGAAATATGATTAGTAATTGGGGGGTAAAATACAAATAACTCTTTTTTTTTATGAACTCCTCGAAAGGAGGAGAGCAACATAAGTGCTGCTTTCTTTGGATTCCAATAGTTTGGAAGGTTGTGATAACCTTTATCATTATTATGTTATTATAATAATCATTACTATCAGGATATGTATTAGAGTATGTTTTAATATATATGTAGTAGTACAAATACCAAAGAGCAATTATATTTATTATTTTTCTTATTACTAATATTATTATATAAAAATATATCTATAAATATTTCTTCTAAAATAAGTTATTAGGCTTTGTGCTTGCGTATAATTTCAAAATTTGGGTTGGAAGCCCTAAAATATATTATTGTTTAATTTATGGTATTTTAAATACATCTTCACCCAACTAGTTAAAATATTAGTTCCGATATACAAATGATTTTTATCTTCAAAATATTATTCAAAAAGTATTTTGACTACTATAATATAGTTTCCAAATTTATAAAAATGTTTTCCTAGTATTTTTCTAGTATTTAACTAAAGTAGTTTTACTAAACAAAATATACTTTTCAAGGTATTACAAATATTTTACTAAAATAGTATATATATCTATTTCCACAAAACTCTTCTTGATTATCACCATTGATCGTGTCTAATCATCCTTCCCTATTTTTCTCGTGATTTCAAACCATTACACCTCGGCCATGACTTTTGGACTATTGGGACATGTCAGAACACCGCACCATGCCAGGCGACACACTAGGCAAGTATACCTTGCTAATTTACTGTCATATTATTTATTTTCAGCATTTAATTACTTTGTTTCATATTTTTTAGTTTTATTTGTTATAAATTGTGCGTCCAAGCCACACTTGGGTGCAAACGACTCTATTAGTCGTTTTCGTTGTTTTATTTTATTTGATGCATGATGACTTAGTTTTAGCGGACTACCTTCTCATTGTGGGATACCTTATATCTCCATTGGCCATGACACTCATACTACACGGTTTGAGATATTTTGCTAGGAGCACGGCTTGCATATTGACTGACCATCTCTATGCAAGAAGTCGCGTGACAGATAGATAATCGTAACTGCTATGACTAGGGTATATAGACTCAAGCAGTTACAAAATTGGACAGGTTATGGACATGACTTGGTCAGTATGGGAAATCTTGGGGGAAGACAGTCACTAGTGCGTATGGAAAGCCAAACAGGTAAACCATAGTCTCCGGATGGAACTATGGCGAGATATATTTGCAGATACCCTCTGACGTTTTGGACGTTACGGCCGGATACGGATGACTGGACGACAGTTACATACACATAGCCTAAATCCCACCTATGCGCATGAAGGTTGTCCTCTAAATTGCATAATAGACGGCTAGAACCCCCTTTGCATATTTGTGTCTAGGATAGTCTTTTGTATATTATTATCTATTCTGATAGTTCATATTAGCATGATATTATGTATCTTGTTACGTCCCTCTGAGGACCTGGTGATTTCTCCAGGTGTGTCTTTGTGATTTTCGTAGGTGCCCTAGCCAAGGCCATAGTTTACAATCTACCTTCGCGATGATAGCTCTTGGATCGCCTTTTTGCTTCGCTCGACTCTTCCTTCGCTGTTATGTATCTCTCTTTTTAGTTGGTTGTGGATTTATCTCCGCCCAACCAAATGTACAATGACAATTTCTTATTTGATTCTATGAAAGATATATCTTTATTTATGGATGAGAATAGTGTCATAGTTTACTGCATTTTACAGCTTATGTATACATACGAAGGTTCCATATATTGGAGTATGCTTCATATGTATGCAGCTAGCATGTCGACGTACTTAGTCCTAAGTATTTTGGGACTAGAGCATTACATTATTAGAACATGGTTCTGAGAGTGAATACGCTCGTTGTATGACCAAGTCGTCGGGAGAGATTAACACTACCCCCACTCCAGCCACAATATCGCTTTTGGGACCTGTTATCGAAGCACCGTCAAAGAATAGTCACCAAACCAGCTCTTTTGTAGTGGTATGGGCATCCATTACTTCATCTGGAATATCTTGATAGAGTTTCGACGTGTCGGCTATGGGATGGGCAGCCAGAAAATTCGCTAACGCTTAACCCTTAACCGCCTTTTTTGGGACAAATACTATATCATAAGGGGACATAAGTATTGCCCATGTAGCCAGACGTGAATTTAATGCCCCTGGCTTGGTCATGAGGACCCTGCGAGAATTCACCCGAGATGATGTGAATCGTCTATCCGACTATATAATGTCGGGTTTTCTGGATAGCAAAAACGAGGGCGAGGCATTCTTTCTCCACAGAGGTATACCTGTGCTCGGCTCTGATCAGCTGACGGTTGAGGTAATAGATAGCCTGTTCATAACCCGTATTGCTATTCTAGGCTAATAAGGCTCCGAGAGAGTAATCCATGGCTCGGACGTAGAGCAGAAAGGGTTTTCCCATGACTGGTGCTACTAAGACTAGAGGATTCGTAAGATATCTTTTAATGTCCTCGAAGGCTCGCTGGTACTCTTCAGTCCGGACATAAGACACTCCTTTCTTCATCAATTCGATAAAGAGTTTACAATGACCCGAGAGGTTGGAAACAAACCTCCCGATGTAGGCCAAGCGCCCCTGAAGACCACAAAGTTCACGAAAGTTCCTTGGTGGTTGCATTTCGATGATGGCTTTTGTCTTTTCAGGGTCAACGTGGATACCCTTTGAAGTAATAATGAAACCTAAGAACTTGCCGTTGAACAACCCCAGGAAGGACTTGTCGGATTCATCTTTAACTGGTGTGTACTCATCAAATCGAAGACGGTTCTCAAGTCATGGAGGTGATCACCACGAAAGCGAATCTTGACAACGATGTCATCGACGTAACATTCAGCTGTCTGGTGTAGGTGTTTGCAGAATATGATACTCATAGCAAACTGGTATGTAGCGCCCGCATTCTTTAAGCCAAAGGGCATCACGGTGTAACAAAATACCCCCATTGGAGTCTGAAAGGACGTATGTTTCTCATCGTCTGGGAACATCTTGATCGGTAATGGGTAGCAGGAATTCAACCTTCGGACATGCGACATTTAGATCGCAAAAATTTATAAAGACTCGGATCTTCCCATTCTTTTTAGTGACTGGAACGATATTGGCTACCCAATCTGGGTGTTGTTCCTCACGGATGATGCCGCTCTTTATTAGATTGTTGACTTCCTTTTCGATAGCGTTCATGGTATCGGGGCGAAAATGTCGTTACTGTTGCTTCACTGGCTTAGCTTTAGGCAGGATATTCAGTTTGTGTATGGCGACATTGGGGTCTAAGCCCGACATATCTTCGTGCTCCAGGCGAAGACATCTATGTATTCTCTTATAAGCTCAATAAGAGACTCACGATCCTCTCCTTTCAAACTTTTGCTGATAAAGACCGATTTAGGAGAAGAGTCGTCCCCTAGGTCTACTTGTACAACTTTATCTTCGGTAGGCGGTTCGCGTAAGTCGAAGCATTTCTCCCATTGGGCATCAAGTTGCCGAGCCCAGGGTTCAACTTTGAGGGGCTCGAAGAACGGCTCATCATCTTCCTCGACTTTGTCCGCTGACGTCATATTCACTGATAATGTTCCACGAAACACTTCCCCGATACTGACGTTGGATTTGTCAGAGGAATTTGAAGAGTATGAATGCATCACTTCCTTGCGTCACGGGTCTTCGAGCGCCTTAGGTGGGACATATCCGAGGTCGTAGTGAGTTTTCTGGTAATACTGACCAGATTTGCCTTTAGGAACGTTAATCTTGATCGGCAGGCGACGACCCTTTCCGTAATTGAGACCCATATTACTGTCCAGGTGTAACTCCTCTTCCCGAATTTCCCTAATTATTAATTTTTCTGCTTTCTTTTATTGTTCTTGAAGGTTGTTTTCGTCGAGACTTTGCGAATAACTTTATGATTAATTTCTATTGAAAACAAGTTCTAAAAATTAAATACTTTGAGAGTGCTATTTTGTTTTAATAAATATTTTATTGAAGTATATAGTTAGAATTGTGAAAGATGGTTTGTTACTACCTTGGATTTTATTAAATATTAATTTTGAATTTTTTTTTGTTTATGTTTCAAAACTATTCAAGGACATCGAATATTATCTAGGTTACCGTCATAAATAATATTGTTTTGATTTAGAAACATGATTGGTTGACAAAATACTAAATATTATGTGATTCAAAATTTCGTATAGAGATTACATTAAACTAGCTCTAAATATTAATTCGATTTTAAATATAGGGATATTGAATTATATTTGACTTATAAGATGTACGTTACAAGATTGGGATGACGACAAATGTTAGTTTAAATAATCGATTGTTGATTTCGGGTTTAAATCTATATGCTTTAAATTATTTGATATCAACAAATACTATTTTTAAATTATTGGCAGGACCAATGGTTGGATTAAGATTACGATGAAATATGATTTTAAACTAATTTGTATTGTTAATTGATTGAATTAGTTTTGATTTAAATAGTTACTTGATTTAAATAAGGGGAAAGGCTTTATCTACTAGGAATTGAAATCTTTATCGGTCTAGGGTTTAACCTCCTATATATAAAGAGCCCTCTACCTTTCTCATAATCTATCACAACCCCTTCCCAACTCCACCTACGTTCCAACGCGCCATGCCCCGACCCGGTCCTAGCTGATGAGCAGCGCCTTCGCCACTTCGCCACCTCATATTGACCGCACCGCTCTGACTTCCCTTCCTCCGTGACCCCTCAATCACCACCACCGTCACCTGTACCACAGAACCACCATCCCCTTCTCTGTTCACCATCCGATCACCACCATCACTAGCAAACAACAAGTCACCCCTACCAGCACGTGCCGAATCCCCGACCGCCCTGTCTCCGCGGTCCCGATTCCTCCCCGCATTCACCACCACAACCAACATGTCCAGCTTGGGTCTGACCCCGGGCGTCCGTGTCCATATTCTTGTCTGTGTCCTTTTTTTTTATCCCGTTCATTACAACAAAAATCCAATTTCGTGTCCGATTCGGACACGACACAATTATTCAGTAAAATCCCTAGCCCTAACCTAACCTCTGGAGCCGCCGTGCCTGCCTTCTCCGGTGCTCCATTCTCCGCGATTTCTCCAGCGCCCCGCGCCTTCAGCCGCGCCGAACTGGGCAATTTTCCCTTGTCCGGAGGCCTCGCGGACAGTTGTCACGACCCGCACCCTGATTAGGGACACGAGAACGTGGGTACGTCTAGCCTACGCCGCAGTGTCGGCGGTAGAACGCTGTATAGGTCATCTATAACATCTAACATCTAACAACAAGATATACAAACCTGTCATCTCCGCACGGAGGTATAACATAACAACTCAACTCTATATCTCAAACACAAGTCTAGGAAAGATAGAGCATGATATGGAATCAGACGAAAGGAAGAAACTGAATATATATATAGAGTTACCACACCACACAAAGTAGATGTCCAACACAAATAAGTACAAGACCTGAAATATAACTAAGTTACAACTAACAATCGGAACAGTCCGATACAAAATGAAAACTGTAAACACTAGACTAGACTAGGGAACATCTACTGAGCTAGATGCTCCTCAGGCTCCTGAAGGTCACCCTCATGTGTCCCATAGAAGGTAGGACAGTCACCATCATCATCTGTAATATTTTCAACAGGCCCAGTTAGGACAGGAACGAGCACAATACATCTCATGCAGTTCATATCATGTTGGGAAATGTAAAGCATGCATAGAGTAAGATACATGGACTGTAAAGAAATATATATAAAAACGAGAGAGATTTGATAACTGGAAATATCTATATATATACGATAAGTAAGAACTGTAGGTAACCTGTGATTTAGAACATGAGATGGTTATATAAACGGGCTTAGGACATATACAAGATTTCACAAGATTTTACAAGAATTTGTACAAGATGGGATTTTGATCACATAACCATTTCCTACTCACCCTCCCCAATCAATACACAAGGATCCAGTCAAGTTACGTTACCTTGCACAAGAGGTTTTTATCATGTTTGCTCACGTGATCATGAGAGTACAAGATTGCACAAGAGTATACATGAAAGCGGTGTACATGAAATACAAGATGTTCGTGAAAAGCACATGACAACTGTATCTGATGCACCCCGAGGGAGATAACATCGCATGACAAGATCCATATAGTACCAATCCGTGATAATGACATGACAGCATCATGTAAGGTATTCTAGAGCAAGAATATAAATCCTAACAAGCATGAAAAGATCAGAGAATGTACTCGCCTGTCACCCTGTATGACTGATATGAATAGATGTCCGAACTGGTGTCACAGAGTCCTATTTAGAGTAAAACAGGTCACAACATATCCACAATGGTAAAAATAGAGTATACAATGCATACTACATGATTCTAGGTCAATCTGGTCAAAAGTCAACTCTTGGTCAACTTTCTAATCAAACTAGTCAAATACTAGTCAACATGATCAATCTGGGTCAAGTCTAGGTCAAACTTAGACCGACTAAGGTTTTGGGTCAAATAAAGACTAGTCAACAAGGTAATTAGGGCAATCTTGACTAATGGTCAACTTCTAGTCAACCTCTAAGGCTAACACCAATCATGACACAACTCCTAAGTATCCCACTTAACCCCATACATATCTTAATTTATATAGGACTATCTACATAATCCTAGTCACAATATACTCATATAGGTTAAACCCTAATTAGCTAGCTAATAGTCTAGGGTTTAGTCAAATCTTAGTCAACTAGTCCCTTCTATGTCCATCCAAGTCATTTCTAGGTCAAGTAGGTCAAGGTTTGACCTATAGTTGACCTTAGTCAACAATGGTCAATTATCTAGTCAAACTACGTCTACTAGTCAACTAGTTAAACTAGTTGTTTTAGGTCATTCCTAGTCAATTCTAGGTTAACTAGGTCAACTTTGACCTAAGGTTGACTTTGGTCAACCCTTAGTCAATAAGGGTCAACAAGTTGGGTTTTGGGCCATTAGGGTTAGCCCCAAGCCATAGGCTAATAATCTTGGCCATAGGCTAGTCATAGGGTTTCCATATAACCTATAACTAGAAGTCATACATATATATATATATATATATATATATATATATATATATATATATATATATATATATATATATATATATATATATATATATATATATATATATAGATATACACTATCTATCCACTACCCAATATCAATATGTAAATACTATATATATACAAAACCCACATACATATAATACACTATATATGATATAATGAGACCTAATACAAAAGTATACATATATATCATATATATATAACTTATATATATACTATATATAGAGAGAGAGGGAAGTGAGAGGGACATAGAGTGAGAGAGGGAGAGTGCAGGACAGTGAGAGAGAGGGTGTTAACCTGGACAGAGAAGGGGGAGGGGTTCCAGATTTTTTGGAACCAAAATTGGCTCCCCAACACACACACACAGTCCATATATACACACATATGTATATACACACACAACTACACCTATACACTACCATTTATCCCCAAAACTCACCCACACTCACATATACATATATACTACGTATATACACATATACACAGGTATTTATATAAATAAATAACATCAAAAATCAGTTTGAAATTGGATTTAAAAACTGGAAAAATACCAAAAAACAGTATCCTGTGCACAGTGAACTCGGGCAATGGGTAAACCCAAACCCGAGTCAAAAACGACCTAAGGTCCAAAACCCTAGGTTGGTAACACTAGCCCTAGGTGTCCTCTAGTGTCCTAAGTGCCTGACACTACACCACGACACGATTCAAAGTGTCAAACTTAGGAAAAACCCAATCGGGTAAACCCAGGACACATGAAATATCACCGCGTCGTGCACGCGTGCAAGTCGAGCTAGGACATGACACACACATCCACAAGTGTCGTGCACGTGTCCATAGCTAGGGTAGGTCTAGGTGTTCGTGAACACGTGTCTGTATCGTGTCCACGTGGTCGCGTGTCCACGCGCGAAGCGCGTATCAGTGGGGATTTTCGTGTGTGCACAGTCAGTTGAGAATCGGTGCAGCCCCGATTTCTCCCTAACCACTCAATGGTTTTGCCTAAAATTTTGTGTGCTCAATGACAGTCATTGCCCGCACCCACATACAAGTTTTTGTGTGTCGAGGTGTTGTGTAGTGTCCTCTAGGACACTCGAGCAGCAGGGCAGCCACACGGTGTCCTCGTGCGTGCGTGCGTGTCTGAATTTGGACACGAGGGTGCACCGAATTCGACTCAGTCAACTTGGGTTGTGTCCTACATGTCTAGGGCTACCCAAAAATATATTTTGTTTTACATTTTAACAAAAACAAATCCTTTGTGGTATTTCACCAAACAATGATTTCTAGCTTAGGATACGTGTCCGATACGGACACCAAACCAATCCTATTTTTTACCAAACTTGACCTGCAGTTCCCTAGTACCTAGATGCATGCAAATATGAAGAGAAAACACAAAATTAACATAGGTTGAGGGCATTTACCTATTTGTGTATTTCCAATGGAAATTAATGAAAGAGGGGGGGGTGTCCTTCCACTTGGTGATGCCCAAAGCCCCTCAAATCCTCAATAGCAGGCCCTAACTAGTACCCTCTAGTGTAGGGGAGTCCAATGCAAGAAACTAGAGGTGATTTGGATCAAAATTGATCAAGTTGTGGTCTTGTGTAGGAAATAGAATTTATAGGTATAAAATTCATGTAAATTTATCATGAATGAAATTAATGGGATTATATAGGAAGGGGGGTAGTGTAGGGGGGTGCCCTTGGCTGCCATGGGGGTAGGGGAGGGTGTCCTACCACCTTGCAAACTTAGCCCCTAAGTCTTTGACTAAGGGGTTAGATATTTAGGTTCTAAATATCTAAAAAAAAGGAATATCTAGATATTTATCTAACTAGATATTTATACATAAAGCTAATATCTAACATTAGTCTTCTAGGTTAGTTGCTAACCTCTAGATTAGTGCTAAACTAGGTTAGGGACTAACATGACACTAATCAATAATTAAATAATAATAAAAATACATAAATCCAAATAATTTTAAATAATTTCTAGAAAATTACCAAAATACCCTTTAGGCTAAAAAGCCCTAATTTGGTGTTCTAAGCCTATGGCTAGGCTCACATGATCATGGTTAGTCTCTAGGTTATGAAAAACTAGGATTTATACTAAGTCATACTAACAAAGTCACAAAGTCATAAGTCGTGACTTAGAAAATGGTTTAACTTAACTAAAAATCACAAAAATCATATCATGACTAAAATACTATTAATTAATAATAAAAATAATAAATTTTCAAAAATACCCCAATTTCAGAAAATTGGGTGCTACAAGTCTACCCTCCTTAGAAAATTTTGTCCTCGAAATTAGAATGGTCATACTCCTTCTAGGTCAAACACCCCAACAATCACAGTCTCAAACACACAGTCCGATAATCATATGCGTCTGTCCAAAATCATGATATTCGGAATCTTCGTCATGCTAGTGAGCAAGGCTACGATATTCACAGAGTCCTCGACTAAGGTACATACCTCTAGAATCATGGTATTTAAAATTTTCGCATTGCCGCATGCCTGGCCGCGAAAACCTTAAATTCCCACATCCGAGAAATACGTCCAAAATCCGACTATATGTCCTCACTATGCCAGCTAACATGACTATAGAAGATTCTAGATCCCATGATCGAGACGACCTAGCCCATACGACTTATCTCAGAAGGAAATAATTCACAATGAAATATCCGAACGAAATTTATCAACTACAAGGAACAGATAGAATCGAAATTCCAAGACAGTTATAAGGAGGCAAATGCGGAAATAGAATCGAAAAGGTTGGAACCTGCAATCAGCTCTCCCTCTGTCTGTGCATCATCGACTGCCATGGCGAAAGCTCGTCCCGGCTGGCCTCCCTTGGCCTGCTGCTGATGCTGGACAAACCTCTGCTGCTGAGTCTGCAACGGTGGTCCCGTCTGCTGCCCTGTCGGAGCCCTAGCTCCTGCTGCTGCCTGAGCCAATCGTGCCAAGCTCCTGGGATACTCCTTCAATTGATGCTCTGTTGAACCACAAAGCAAACACAGGCCCTGCCTCTTCCTACAGTCGTCCCATTCGTAACCTTGCTTCTTGCAGAAGTTACACATAGGGTGCTGTTGCTGCCTGGGTGCCTGCTGGTGAAGTACATGTCCCTGGCCGTGAAACGGCTGCTGAACTGGCCTCTGATGTATGTGAGGGCGCTTGGCTGGCCCTGCACTAGAACTAGCCCCTAAGGTATCACTGCCCCTCTTCGGCTTGAGGCCGAAGTCCTCCTCTACAATCTGTGCGTCCATCAATATCTGATCGAACGTCGCATCACGGCGTCCCGAGGTGCGGGTGCACACTGTATGAATAAGTCCCCTGCGGAACTTACGAGCCTTCTGTCCCTCATCCTGGATCATATCGGGAGCGAACCTGCTAAGGCGGAAGAACTCAGCTGCATACTCGTCCACCGACGAGTTCCCCTGCACTAGACCCACGAACTGGCCCTCCAATGCTGTAAGACCCACGTCCGGGAAGAACTTCTCCTTGAAGAGCCTCCGGAAGTTCTCCCAAGTCAGCCCTCTCACCGATGCACGAGGATCCGTACGGTACCATGTCAGCGTAATGTCGAAGAATCGGCTGGCTGCGGCCGAAACCCAAAGCGCTCTAGGAAGCTCTGCCAGCTCCATGCTCCGCTGTACATCCTCTAGCCAGTCGTCTGCATAGAGGATGCCCTCCGTGCCTGTGAAGTCCCTGGAGCTCATCTTCCTGAAGTCCAATACTGTCCCTGGCCTGGACTGCTGCTGGTACGGCTGTTGGCCAGTAGGGCCCTGTACCGTACCCGGTGCCACTCTCTCTACTGCTGCTAGGGTAAGCTGATGCGAGTTCTCTATACTCTGCCTCAGCATCTCGATCTGTCGGTGTGACACCTCCGACTGGCGCTGCGACGCCTCTGCCTGGGCCCGCTGTGTCTCCATCATCTGCTGAAGGAGAAGGAACATATGGTGCATATCCGTCGGTACCGGTGGTGGTGGCAGCAGTATCTCCGGAACAACGGCCGTAACCCTCTGGGGTGGAGGTGGTAGACCTCCCTGTGCAACTGCCTGGGTCTCCAGAATAGTAGAATCACTGGGGGCAGTCTCGTGAACCTCCTCCTCTGCTTGATCAGATCTCTCAGGCAAACTACCCGATCCAGTGGCCTGCGGGTGCGTCTTCGTCATCCTGGAGACGAATTGAAACAAAGAGGTCAATATGGCACATGAGTAGATTTATCAAGAAAGGACAGTTAAATTAATACAAGGGAAGTAATCATGATAATCAAAAGATCGAAAATTTTCTAGGTGTGATTGAGAAACTCCTATCATGTCCTAGGTCCTACGTCCTAATTGCAGGCTCGTAATTAGTACTCTAAGTCAAGCACCATTACGAGATTGCACTAACTGCGACACAGACCTGCATGGGCTACCACAAAAACGTGTCACGACCCGCACCCTGATTAGGGGCACGAGAACGTGGGTACGTCCAGCCTACGCCGCAATGTCGACGGTAGAACGCTGTATAGGTCATCTATAACATCTAACATCTAACAACAAGATATACAAACCTGTCATCTCCGTACGGAGGTATAACATAACAACTCAACTCTATATCTCAAACATAAGTCTAGGAAAGATAGAGCATGATATGGAATCAGACGAAAGGAAGAAACTGAATATATATATAGAGTTACCACACCACACAAAGTAGATGTCCAACACAAATAAGTACAAGACCTGAAATATAACTAAGTCACAACTAACAATCGGAACAGTCCGATATAAAATGAAAACTGTAAACACTAGACTAGACTAGGCACCCTCTACTGAGCTAGATGCTCCTCAGGCTCCTGAAGGTCACCCTCATGTGTCCCATAGAAGGTAGGACAGTCACCATCATCATCTGTAATATTTTTAACAGGCCCAGTCAGGACAGGAACGAGCACAATACATCTCACGCAGTTCATATCATGTTGGAAAATGTAAAGCATGCATAGAGTAAGATACATGGACTGTAAAGAAATATATATAAAACGAGAGAGATTTGATAACTGGAAATATCTATATATATACGATAAGTAAGAACTGTAGGTAACCTGTGATTTAGAGCATGAGATGGTTATATAAACGGGCTTAGGACATATACAAGATTTCACAAGATTTCACAAGAATTTGTACAAGATGGGATTTTGATCACATAACCATTTCCTACTCACCCTCCCCAATCAATACACAAGGATCCAGTCAAGTTACGTTACCTTGCACAAGAGGTTTTTATCATGTTTGCTCACGTGATCATGAGAGTACAAGATTGCACAAGGGTATACATGAAAGCGGTGTACATGAAATACAAGATGTTCGTGAAAAGCACATGACAACTGTATCTGATGCACCCCGAGGGAGATAACATCGCATGACAAGATCCATATAGTACCAATCCGTGATAATGACGTGACAGCATCATGTAAGGTATTCTAGAATAAGAATATAAATCCTAACAAGCATAAAAAGATCAGAGAATGTACTCGCCTGTCATCCTGTATGACTGATATGAATAGATGTCCGAACTGGTGTCACAGAGTCCTATTTAGAGTAAAACAGGTCACAACATATCCACAATGGTAAAAATAGAGTATACAATGCATACTACATGATTCTAGGTCAATCTGGTCAAAAGTCAACTCTTGGTCAACTTTCTAATCAAACTAGTCAAATACTAGTCAACATGATCAATCTGGGTCAAGTCTAGGTCAAACTTAGACCGACTAAGGTTTTGGGTCAAACAAAGACTAGTCAACAAGGTAATTAGGGCAATCTTGACTAATGGTCAACTTCTAGTCAACCTCTAAGGCTAACACCAATCATGACACAACTCCTAAGTATCCCACTTAACTCCATACATATCTTAATTTATATAGGACTATCTACATAATCCTAGTCACAATATACTCATATAGGTTAAACCCTAATTAGCTAGCTAATAGTCTAGGGTTTAGTCAAATCTTAGTCAACTAGTCCCTTCTATGTCCATCCAAGTCATTTCTAGGTCAAGTACGTCAAGGTTTGACCTATAGTTGACCTTAGTCAACAATGGTCAATTATCTAGTCAAACTACGTCTACTAGTCAACTAGTTAAACTAGTTGTTTTAGGTCATTCCTAGTCAATTCTAGGTTAACTAGGTCAACTTTGACCTAAGGTTGACTTTGGTCAACCCTTAGTCAATAAGGGTCAACAAGTTGGGTTTTGGGCCATTAGGGTTAGCCCCAAGCCATAGGCTAATAATCTTGGCCATAGGCTAGTCATAGGGTTTCCATATAACCTATAACTAGAAGTCATACATATATATATATATATATATATATATATATATATATATATATATATATATATATATATATATATATATATATATATATATATATATGAGGAAAATGTACCTAAGGTCGACCTTAGGTAAGTTACCTAAGGTCGACCTCATTTTCCTCACTTTACAACATTTTTTTCTTGAATTTTTTTTTATGGGATTCATCTACACCTTATTGATTGGCAACATACCAAATTTCAAGAAAAAATAATATTGTTTAGCCCCCTATCTTTCCCTTGCAAATCGACGGTCTAAAACTTTGCTGCTACACCGTCGATTTTGTACCTTATTGATAGGGGGCTAAACAATATTATTTTTTCTTGAAATTTGGTATGTTGCCAATCAATAAGGTGTAGATGAATCCCATAAAAAAAATTCAAGAAAAAAATGTTGTAAAGTGAGGAAAATGAGGTCGACCTTAGGTAACTTACCTAAGGTCGACCTTAGGTACATTTTCCTCTATATATATATATATATATATATATATATATATATATATATATATATATATATATATATATATATATATATATATATATATATATATATTATTTTTTATTTTTTATTTTTTTTTGGGGGGGGTCCGGGGGTGGGGGGGAGCCCCGGGGGGGGGGGGGGGGGGGCAGGGAGGGGGGGGGGGGGTGTCCGGCAGCGGGTGCCACCCGGGGCCGCGGCCAAAGCCGCCCAGCCACCCCGGGTGGAAGGGAAGGCTCGAACCCAGCCCATCCCTAGGGGAGCCAACCCTCCTAACCACAAGAGCTATATATATATATATATATATATTAGATATACACTATCTATCCACTACCCAATATCAATATGTAAATACTATATATATACAAAACCCACATACATATAATACACTATATATGATATAACGAGACCTAATACAAAAGTATGCATATATATCATATATATATAACTTATATATATATACTATATATATAGAGAGAGGGAAGTGAGAGGGACATAGAGTGAGAGAGGGAGAGTGCAGGACAGTGAGAGAGAGGGTGTTAACCTGGACAGAGAAGGGGGAGGGGTTCCAGATTTTCTGGAACCAAAATTGGCTCCCCAACACACACACACACAGTCCATATATACACACATATGTATATACACACACAACTATACCTATACACTACCATTTATCCCCAAAACTCACCCACACTCACATATACATATATACTACGTATATACACATATACACAGGTATTTATATAAATAAATAACATCAAAAATCAGTTTGAAATTGGATTTAAAAATTGGAAAAATACCAAAAAAAAGTATCCTGTGCACAGTGAACTCGGGCAATAGGTAAACCCAAACCCAAGTCAAAAACGACCTAAAGTCCAAAACCCTAGGTTGGTAACACTAGCCCTAGGTGTCCTCTAGTGTCCTAAGTTCCTGACACTACACCACGACACGATTCAAAGTGTCAAACTTAGGAAAAACCCAATCGGGTAAACCCAGGACACAGGAAATGTCACCGCGTCGTGCACGCGTGCAAGTCGAGCTAGGACACGACACACACATCCACAAGTATCGTGTACGTGTCCATAGCTAGGGTAGGTCTAGGTGTTCGTGAATACGTGTCTGTATCGTGTCCACGTGGTCGCGTGTCCACGTGCGAAGCGCGTATCAGTGGGGATTTTCGTGTGTGCACAGTCAGTTGAGAATCGGTGCAGCCCCGATTTCTCCCTAACCACTCGATGGTTTTGCCTGAAATTTTGTGTGCTCAATGACAGTCATTGCCCGCACCCACACACAAGTTTTCGTGTGTCGAGGTGCTGTGTAGTGTCCTCTAGGACACTCGAGCAGCAGGGCAGCCGCACGGTATCCTCGTGCGTACGTGCGTGTCCGAATTTGGACACGAGGGTGCACCGAATTCGACTCAGTCAACTTGGGTTGTGTCCTACATGTCTAGGGCTACCCAAAAATATATTTTGTTTTACATTTTAACAAAAACAAATCCTTTGTGGCATTTCACCAAACAATGATTTCTAGCTTAGGATACGTGTCCGATACGGACACCAAACCAATCCTATTTTTCACCAAACTTGACCTATAGTTCCCTAGTACCTAGATGCATGCAAATATGAAGAGAAAACACAAAATTAACATGGGTTGAGGGCATTTACCTATTTGTGTATTTCCAATGGAAATCAATAAAAGAGGGGGGGTGTCCTTCCACTTGGTGATGCCCAAAGCCCCTCAAATCCTCAATAGCAGGCCCTAACTAGTACCCTCTAGTATAGGAGAGTCCAATGCAAGAAACTAGAGGTGATTTGGATCAAAATTGATCAAGTTGTGGTCTTATGTAGGAAATGGAATTTCTAGGTATAAAATTCATGTAAATTTATCATGAATGAAATTAATGGGATTATATAGGAAGGGGGGTAGTGTAGGGGGTGCCCTTGGCTGCCATGGGGGTAGGGGAGGGTGTCCTACCACCTTGCAAACTTAGCCCCTAAGTCTTTGACTAAGGGGTTAGATATTTAGGTTCTAAATATCTAAAAAAAAAGGAATATCTAGATATTTATCTAACTAGATATTTATACATAAAGCTAATATCTAACATTAGTCTTCTAGGTTAGTTGCTAACCTCTAGATTAGTGCTAAACTAGGTTAGGGACTAACATGACACTAATCAATAATTAAATAATAATAAAAATACATAAATCCAAATAATTCTAAATAATTTCTAAAAAATTACCAAAATACCCTTTAGGCTAAAAAGCCCTAATTTGGTGTTCTAAGCCTATGGCTAGGCTCACATGATCATGGTTAGTCTCTAGGTTATGAAAAACTAGGATTTATACTAAGTCATACTAACAAAGTCATGACTTAGAAAATGGTTTAACTTAACTAAAAATCACAAAAATCATATCATGACTAAAATACTATTAATTAATAATAAAAATAATAATTTTTCAAAAATACCCTAATTTCAGAAAACTGGGTGCTACAACAGTGCCGCCGCCGAGCATCCGTGAACGTCGTGTGAGAGACGACCCAGCCTCGAGCCTACCAACACCCTGCGCCTTGGTGGTCGTCCCAAATTCGGCCGGCGCCATCCTCGGCTGCCGCCTTCAGCCCCGAATCCGGACTTCCGCCGCGACTATGGACCGCACACCGGTCGATCACGTCGGAAACCGCCCTCGCTCCGACTTTTTCGCCGAGCCGCCTTTGCCAGCGCTTGAACACTGAAACCGGAGCCGTCGCCATCTCCGCCGAGATCAGAGCAGGTGAATCCCTCTCCTCTGTTCCTCTCTCAGTAGCTCTCCCTCCCCTTTCTATTATCTCCATTTTTCCTTACTCTCTCTATTCGGAAAGGAAGAACAGCAAATGTGTGCCTCTAATTCTTCTTCTTCTTTTATGATTGTTTCGGTTTGGTTTTAGTTGTTCTCATGGGCCAAGCCCAGTAAGAAATGTGCTTAAAAAGCTTGTACGAAAGAAGAAGAAGGAGGTTTTAGTTATATATATTTTGATTAATTTTAATTAATTAAGATTTCAATTATACGTTAGTATTGATATAAAATTCTATTTAGATTCTATTATTGTAAATTCCTAGTTAAACGATAGGCCAAATATTTGGTTAATAGATAGTTTTAGTAAGAACTTATGTTAATATCTAACTAGTGAATATTTGTTAGATAATCAACAGTAATAGTATTATTATTACTGTTACTATTATTTCTATATTATTTTGAAACTATATGTAGATAATCTATTGTTCCGAATCTATATTGTAATTGTAGAATTGAGCTTTTATGTCAAGATTCATAAATGATTCTAAGTAGTTTATGAATATTTTTCTAAAATACGTTATTATGTTATTTTATACGGTATCTCAAATACGATTTTAAATATTAAAAAATATATATATTATTGTAGTACTTCGTATTTGATTAAATTATAAGTTGGGCTAAACCATGATTCTTTTTATTTCAGATAATTATCTAAATTTATTTTAGCTAATAAAAATGTAGTTTTCATAGTTTACCATAAATATTTTCTAAATATAGCTGTAAATATTTTTATATAAAGGATTATATGAATTATCTTTCTTAAAGCAATTTCCCTTTGGTTAGAATGTTGATCACGACTAATCGTATTCCTATTTATGTTGCCAATTTTGAGATATGGTACACATCGACCCTAGCCAACTGGACTATACTGGACTCAACAGAATTGTCGGTTTCACCTGCAAAGGACCCCAGGCAAGTACACTTTCTGATTGCTTTCGATTCCTAGTAGTCTTTTTATTTCATTCTTATACATATGTCTTGCTGCTTGTTGACACGCTCGTCACACGGAGTAGTCGGGAGGGAAAATATCTTAGTAGACATGTGGACTACCCAGAACTATACCTACGATGTCTATTCGTGAATAATAGCATCTGCACACGACACGTGCAGGTGCCGGATTTACCCCCAAGCCGTTCATATGTCGAAACGGATATTCAAATTACATAGGTAGTTGTATTTTATTTATTTTTCTTTGTCTTCTCCACCGTGCCATGTCATCAGTATTTTCAAGTTTTCATCTCTCATATGCTATTTTCATGTCTTGTTAATTCTGTTATGTTTTTACATTGTCGTCGGTTTGTGTACTTGTTCCATTCCTGACTGGAAACCAACATTTTTCAGGTTAGCTGTGGCTCCACTTAGCCTTGGGAGATACGGGTGTACTTGAAGATGGAAACCTAGAAATAGATAGAAGTTATATCATTTTCATTAATTATAAAACTTTATATTTTTCTTTAAATGTAAATGTTGTAATAAATCTAGAAATGTGAATGAGCAATAATTGTTATATTTGTGATTTTGAGCATCTTGGCCGTGATAGCATTCTACCGCCGACTCTGCAGCGTAGGCTGGCTTGGACACGTCTTGTACTCGAAAAGCGGGTGCGGGTCGTGACAAGTTTTTGTGGTGGCCCATGCAGGTCAGTCTTCACAAAGTGTGCAAACTTGTGGTAGTACCTATATTAGTCGTACTACTGCAAGCCTGCGACTAGGAAATTCTCATTCATAAGTTAGGGTTAATTTGATTTTAGAAGAATGACTAGGACTAGGAGTCCCTTACACAATTTACCGTGGGGTAGTTAAGGTTGTTATATATAGGTCCTGCAATTTAGGTAAGGATTTACTGAGATTTAGATAATTTGAGAAATTCCATAGATACGCTATTACGTTTTGATACGACGATAGGACATAAGGTGGGTAGACTATTTACTCATTAACTTAGGCCTTACTGGAATCCAATTCTTAACCGTAACCCCTCTTCCCGAAGTTTTAAAATATATTTTTAAAATTATGGTTTTTGGAATTTTATTAGTATTCATTTATAATTATAGAAAGGCTTAGTCATGGTTAAATTTTGGAGTACCAAAAGACTAGAAGTGATGGCACGGATAGTGCAGTGGCGTGCTTTGACTAGTGTATTAGGAAAGACCGAGCCATAAGTGTGTCCGAGCTAGAAAAACCAGACAAAGTTGTGACTTGACCTCTATAAATAATTTAATTAGTTATTTAATAATAATACGACTCTTAGAAGACCCGGTTGTTCTAAACTAGCCCGAACACAACCTAAGCCCTGATAGTCATGTAGTGCGACCAATGACGTCCATGTAGATATATGGATACATATTGGTAGTCCATTTTGGTCTTGTGAATAATTTCTATAAATTGTATATTGAATATAATACATGTGTTAATGCTATTTAAATTTGTATTTTACTTGAGAATAGGATAACCTTCCCCTAAAATATTTCGGGATTTATTTAGACTATACTTGTGCATAAATATATTTATAAATAAGTAGACATAGTGTTCTATACATATTTCCCTCGATCTTGAATATTAGAGAAATGGAGATCAAAAATTTATATTTCTTTTGCCTTCGGTCCTTTTTCCTGATCTTGATCATTTGTACAAACTTTATCTTATGTCTTCTCTAAACATCGCCATATCATGGGTTTGTATCACTTATACTTTCCTTGGACCCAAGGGATTATATCTTTTTAAATAATTTCTCACTCAAATGTCTATACATTAATCTCAAGTTAAGTTTTTGGATCCAAGAGTCATCCTTCCTAACTGATCATTTTTTTTTCAAGACTTGATATTCATACTTGAAGGACAGATACTTACACCCTCATGGAACTTGTTTGAAATTCTAGAACTTCCTTTGAAATTTCACAAAGTATAGTTAAAAAAATGTTCGTTGACTTGCGAGGGCAAGACAGCAGCACACTGTCGCCACTTATTTGAATTATCGAGACTACGGGTTCACTGTAGCCAGCAGCGTACTGGCGTGGCATGTCCCCCAAGTTAAAATAATTTCAAGTAAGCGTGAGTTATCGAATGTGATTAAAGCTATAGCTTAGTTGCCCTATTTTTCATCCTTGAATTATTATGTCAAGATTGGTTAGAGTTGATAGGGTATTCATTACCGTATCCTCATTTGAGTCGTGGAACCAAGAGTTTATTGCAGCGAGCTGTACACTGGCGAGGCATAAATTCTCGATAAAACGACTTCAGATATACGATATTCGAATACCATATAAGCTACGTCTTTTGTTGGCATACGATTATAAAGTTTCTAAATTAATTTGTGCATTATTCCTAGTTACCAACTTCTCAATAAACTGATTGTTCTTTTCCTACATAACTTCCTATTTTTGAATCATCATCTTTTAAACCTAATTTGATTTCCTTCCACTAGATTCATATTCACCCCTAGATTACGATTCTATGATCATGCTTACCCAATCGATCGTGTTAGAACGGTTTCGATGTGGACCATCCTTAACGACCTTTAGATCACGACTAGACTATTCGATTCTATTTCAATCGTGCCAATTCGCATGTTATCCTAGAATTCGATTCTATAATCGTGCCTAACTAATTTTGCTTAACTATTTGTTCGTACCACAATGATTTCAATTTTGATCGATCTTGAACAATTTTTGCTCATGACTAAATCATAATCGTGCCTATATTTTTAATTAAGTTTTATTTTATTCCACCGTGATCATGACTATTGTGATCTTGTTCATGCTCGTACCAACTTTTAAATTTTGATCATGCTTGGATGACTTGCATGCATCTTAGTTGTACCTAAGTGGCTTTAACCATGCTTGGACTTTATCTAAATTTTGATCCTTAACCAGGCCTATATAATTCCAACAGTAGTTAGTCGTGCCTAACGACTCCTCCTTGTTTAACTAATCCCATTTTGATTGTGTCCTTGACCATGGTGACTAGACCCTTTGACTATACTCGTGCCACCTGTTATCTTTTCTTAAAGTTCAATTATATTCACGATCTAACCCATTTTGATCAATGATCGTATCATTTCTTATATCCTTAATCAGGACTAAGCGTGCCCTTCAAAATTTTAAGAATATTTCTAAGGTGGGTAGAGGCTTCTACTGATGAATTGTACTTGAGGTCATTATTAGCTTGTGTCAAATATTTTTTTTTGAACACTTAGAACCTTTTATGAATCAAGACCACAAACCCTATCTATTTTCATTGTTATTATTATTTTTCCACTTCCATCCTTCCTTTGATCAATATTTCTTATAAAAAAAAATTTTCGTTACCCTTGATCTTATCTTATTAATCAATACCAATTGTATTAAAATTTTGTTACTACATTCCCTTCGGACCTATCGAGCCTATCTATCCTAAACATTCCTTAAATTCGAGGACGAATTTATTTCTAAGGTGGGTAGATTTGTAACTCCTCTTCCCGAATTTCCCTAATTATTAATTTTTCTGCTTTCTTTTATTGTTCTTGAAGGTCGTTTTCGTCGAGACTTTGCGAATAACTTTATGATTAATTTCTATTGAAAACAAGTTCTAAAAATTAAATACTTTGAGAGTACTATTTTGTTTTAATAAATATTTTATTGAAGTATATAGTTAGAATTATGAAAGATGGTTTGTTACTACCTTGGATTTTATTAAATATTAATTTTGAAAATTGTTTTGTTTATGTTTCAAAACTATTCAAGGACATCGAATATTATCTAGGTTACCGTCATAAATAATATTGTTTTGATTTAGAAACATGATTGGTTGACAAAATACTAAATATTATGTGATTCAAAATTTCGTATAGAGATTACATTAAACTAGCTCTAAATATTAATTCGATTTTAAATATAGGGATATTGAATTATATTTGACTTATAAGATGTACGTTACAAGATTGGGATGACGACAAATATTAGTCTAAATAATCGATTGTTGATTTTGGGTTTAAATTTATATGCTTTAAATTATTTGATATCAACAAATACTATTTTTAAATTATGGGCAGGACCAATGGTTGGATTAAGATTACGATGAAATATGATTTTAAACTAATTTGTATTATTAATTGATTGAATTAGTTTTGATTTAAATAGTTACTTGATTTAAATAAGGGGTAAGGCTTTATCTACTAGAATTGAAATCCTTATCGGTCTAGGGATTAACCTCCTATATATAAAGAGCCATCTACCTTTCTCATAATCTATCACAACCCCTTTCCAACTCCACCTACGTTCCAACGCGCCATGCCCCGTCCCTGTCCTCGCTGATGAGCAGCCTTTGCCACTTCGCCACCTCATATTGACCGTACCGCTCTGACTTCCCTTCCTCCATGACCCCTCAATCACCACCACCGTCACCTGTACCACAGAACCACTATCCCCCTCTCCGTTCACCATCCGATCACCACCATCACTAGCAAACAACAAGTCACCCCTACCAGCACGTGCCGAATCCCCGACCGCCCTGTCTCCGCGGTCCCGATTACTCCCTGCATTCACCACCACAACCAACATGTCCAGCTCGGGTTCGACCCCGGGCGTCCGTGTCCATATTCTTGTCTGTGTCCTTTTTTTCATCTCGTTCATTACAACAAAAATACAATCTCCACTACAAAAAAGTGGTCTTTTGGGACAACAAAAAACCGTTCTAAAAAGAGCTTTTTCCGTCCTAAATATTATTTGGGACGACAGTTGGGACGGATTCAAACGGTGCTATTAGGGTGGCGTGGCAAAAGCTTAAGGGACGGATTTTGCCATCCTAATTATTGTTAAATGACGGATTGGAACCGTCATAATAATTTAGGATAATAGTCACAAAAGAATATAATTTACTTTTAGGACAGTTACAAAATCGTCCCAAAAACTTATAACAACTGTCCCAATTATTTTAAAATTATTGTTTCCTTGTTCTGCATATAGAATGTACAATTAAAAGACATATATAACAAAAACAATATATAACTAACTATTTAAGTTCAAAAAATATTGTAAACTCTAAAGTACATCAACAAAGATTAATTTCATTAAATATTATATCCCATCGTTTACAAAATGAACTCAAAGTGCTTTACATCATTGGACGTCTTCCCATCATTTACAAAAATGAACTCAAAATGCTTTACATTATTAAGTGTTCATCTACCATCATTTACAAAATAAATCTAAAATTGTTTACATTATTAAGCATCATTTGCCATCATTTAAAAAATGAACCCAAAATGCTTTTTTATTAAGCAAATCTTCCATCATTTGTAAAATCAGCCTAAACTCTTTTGAAGGACCTGCAAAAAAAAAAAAAACTAGTTAACAAAAGACCATATACATCAAGAATTTATGCAGAGTATATGAGAATACCATGAACTTGTGTGTACAATGTTTAGGCAAACTGAACAGCTACAACCAAGTAAACCCATTAGCAAACCAAAGGTAACAAAACTTAATTAGCAATTAGAACCAACCATACCAACCCAAATTGGTAAAGGACACACATCCAAGTGGAGGAAAAATTGTCCCCATCACCTTCAACAAAGATACTATTGCAGCTAGTACATGATAAAAAGTGCAACCAAGCTAGAATAAACCATACCAACCAAAATTGGTAATGTCAATCCAAACATCAAAACTGACATACTGTTGCGGCTAAAACATGAAAGGCAAAATTTGAAGCTTTAAAGCTTGAACAAAATAAAACCTACCCCCAAAAGAACTTGTAATATTCAAACTTGAAGCAAGAAAACTGCAACTAGGAAAACATGAACCAAACAGCCCCAAGAAAGCTTGTAATATCCAACCAAAATAACATAACTGCCCCTAGGAAAGTTTGGACCAAAACACCAAAAGTACCATACAAACACAAGTGTATCCAGTAGAAGAGTTCAAGCAATTCCAATTGTCGTATCCAATCATTTCTTACTGTAGAAGACAATAAAAAGAATTGCACAAAATTGCATGGAGCATGAAGAAGAAAGAAAACCCAACATAGAATTGTTAGCAGTAAGAAGGAAAGTTATGAAAAAATTTCTCACCCAAAATGCAAAACTGATTCTTAAGCTAATATATGGGTTATTAAGTGTCCCTGATAACTTCGTTCCAACTTACCCTAGTGGCCCCAATTATAGTAATCATAAAATAAACTAACTACTTGAGAACATTGTTAGTGAGCAACTAAGAATTGTCGACAAGAAGATGCAATGATGCAGTAAACTTTTAGTCCTGACCTGTTATTTGTGCAAAGATGTAGAAACTTTTTAGCCAGACCCCATATTTTGTTCCGGCAAGACAACACCGGTATGGGTGCTAAACAAAGGAAAAATAAAGTTAGTTGAACACATTGGACTACAGAAATTATTCTCTTGTCAGTGTTGGATCTTTACTCTACAACTAGAATGAAATAAAACCAAAAATACTATAGAGGATGATGTCAAATATGTTATTGTATAGTCTTACCACAAAGTTCGATGTAGAGCAGTTTGAAATTCAAGATAGATTGCGATTTAAACTAATTTCAACTAGAGTGTAACTATTACAAATTTTAACTGGCAGGTAAGTGCCAAGTCAACTATTACAGAAAATGCCAATTATCAAGGAAAAATTTACACTTTTATGTCCCATTTCGAGTCCTTCGAGTAAGCACATCTACAATTACACTACATATGTGCCATTGGGTTGGAGAAAATTGTATACTACTATTTGACATTGTTTCTCCGAATCAAGACATACAAATGAAAACGATGATTCGAGTAGCTAGAACGAAAGCAATCATACGTACAAATGAAATGGTCAGTTAACTAAAAGACTAAAAGTGAGGCACTCTTGAGTTTTATCTTCTCCAATGAAGTTGTGTACTCCATTCTAATCTACACTAACATGCATACTTAACTAGTCACTCGAGGCTTTGCAAAAAAAATATTAATCACCAATTTGAGTGTAACGAATTAAAAGTAATTATTTGGTTAGCGAGAAGCCTATTTATACACAAATGCATGCGCTAAACCTGATTGAAAGCTATCCCATTTGCATCTGTCCGGCCAAAACTATCCCATTTAGCATACAGTTGCTAAAACTGCAACTGATTATATTACATATTCATATTCCTAATACTCTACTACAGTCTGCATCCAATACACTCCTTGCATTCCACATTTCCTTGCGCACAAGTAGGTATCTATTTATATACACAAACATATATTACTCAACTACTTCTTGAGCCTTGCAATAGCCTCTGTCCATTGCACGCAGGTAGGTATCCATTCATATATATAAAAAGGAAAAATGTCAGTATCATCATAGCCTCTTCCCATTGCAATAGGAACACAAAAGCTCCAAGGAATAATTAAGCACAGTTTTATAAATCGCTCTAAGCACATTAGGGCATTTCTTACTTTGGAGGTGAATATAAAAAGTATGACTTGTTAACAGGACAAACTCTCCCTATTAGATATCTGAACTTCATAAATTCTCAGTAACATTTGTTGGTTGTTCTCCAACTAACCACTTAAGAATTCTTTACCAGGGTAGACACTATGAATCATGGTGATTGGCATCTAACGTTATCTTTGTGTTTTTTGGCAGTTGAAGAGTATGTTAATCTATAAATTTTTGCGAACAATTGTATCCACATGCTATCTATGTAAATAGTTGGTTACTCTCTTATTTTAGAGTTTCCACTTGAGTGACCCTTATTATTTTAAAACCTAATCAAATTAATCTTATACTTGTTTTTTTTCCAATGAAAGATACCAAAAAGAAAATATATATATAAAGTTTTACTGTTATCATCCAAAAAAGCCTTATGATGGTTATCATAGTTTCCTGGTGTATTTTATTTCAGTTCTATTACTAATACACTATAGAGAGATAATTAAGATATTGGCTTTGAAGGTATATGTGTTGTATTGCTCCTATGTAGTTCTGTTGTCACTTTTCAACATCATACTTTTCTAATTTATATATTTAGTGTTGGATATTGGAGGGGAACAAGCATATTTGGAACAATCAACAATAAAGTTTTGTTATACATAACTTGTATACAAGATCGATGATACAAGCTTTTAAGTTAACACTCACAAAGTGAACAACTAGTAAACACTAACAACAGTACAATCACAATAAGATACTCTATTGTCTCTATTGCACTAATGGTTGCAATTAAATCTCACTGCCAGCTACTTCTTGCCTGCAGTGTTAACTAATAGAAAATGGGTTTTACTAACTTTGATGTCTCCTTTCTTGTTTCGGCTCCGTGTACACAAATTTCTAGCTAAATTCATTTTACTCTAGGATCAGGTTCATTTTGTTTGACATCTTTATCTATGTATGTTGTATAAAAATGTCTTAAGTTGGGAACTTGTGGTTCTCCTTGTGTATTCATCACATTGTTATGTGTCAACTTAGTTTTAACTTTATGTTTGGTGCTTTTATAAGTAGTTTGTTGTTTATAGTTTTCCTTTATTTTTTGGCATATAATACATACATTAAGGCAATACTCGAATCAGGTCAAGATCCATTCTCCAATTATTAAATTAGAATATCATATGTATTGTCGTCTTGTACTTCTTCCATGTAGATTGATAATGAGCTTGGAAATATTTATCAAGAAATCAACCTACAAAGTACTGAAGTTCACGTTCTGATTTGGGAGCTAAATATACTTGCATAATGATGCGGAACAAGTTTGAAATTTAACTTGCAGTTACTAACAAAATATTCAATCCGTATTTGGTTGCTTGTTCTGCATGATCATGGTAACTAAACAGAATAGACAAATAAGGATGACATAGAGGATAAACTTACAGGTTATCAGGATCACGATTTATGTTTGGAGGTGGGCGAGTTTGTATCTGAGCTATTTTCCAAATCATTTAATTGGTTGTCATCCGTTGGTTTGGAACTCTTAGCAACATTCTGTACCAAAGTTAGTGCACGCAACAAACAACTATTCTTTTATGACTTAGCCACGAGAGAGAAAAAACACTAAATAAAATGAACATAAGAAGGGAACCTATTTTTCATTGGTTGAAGTACGAGATGCAACATTTAACTCAACTACTGAATCCTGCATTACCAATATAAAAGGTGAAAGCTTTCATTTTTTGCGAGTAACCTAAATAAGGGCTAGTTATACTTTAAGTCAAAATTGCAAACAAAAAAACTTATGTAAAATGAGCATAAAAAGGAACCTCTCTTTTATTGGTTGAAGTAGATGCCACATTCAACTCCGCAAGTGAATCCTGCATTACCAATAGAAAAGGTGAACGATTTAATTTTCTGCGATAACCTAAATTTGGGCTAATTATACCACAAGCAAAATTTCAAACAACCATCAATTAACTACGAGTTCCCTTATTTACTAACTTGCATGTGTTTACACGACCAAAAACAAACTGAACAGATTCCAAAATGGAAAGAAGAAGAAAAAAGTTACCCTACACAATTGGCCAATACCTATTGCATGAATGCCATGAACTATCTTGCATAGGCATGAATGCGACATAGACCTTGTGACATGGACATGGCATCAATTTTGTGTGTCAGTGTATTGTATTTTAGAGTATGTATGTTGTGTGTGATACCTCCAAATTTCTGAGTGTCTGGTTGCTTCCTAACTCTTGGTCAAGTATACTCGCATCAGTTATTTTGATAAATGGCCATAAAAACAACTTTTTTCACTTCCATAGCTTACAACATAGCTTGCAACTTTTGGTAACGAACATTTTTTCCTCTCAAAACTTACACAAGAGAGAATCTTACTCTATGTTGCACGGATACCAACTAAAGTAGTATAAATGAAAAGATTTAGACGTACAGGTAGAAAATATCTCATATCAAAAATGCATACACAAACCCAAACATCTCCCTCAACTTGAATTCAAGTCAGAACCTATACCCAAGCCTACACTTTTTTATCCTTTTTTATGGAACCTAGTGATTCTTATGCAACTTGCATATCAAAAAATTATAACAAGTATGAACACTTAGTTTATACTTGTTATCAATTATGGACCTGCCAAGTCAATTATGGATGAGCCCTTTAGGAAGGGTAAGCAATTAGTTTGAGATGTTGGTGATATCAACAGTCACTCATCAAGAATGATTATCTAACCAATTGAAAGGATTAAGTAGGCAAAAACAAATGTACAAAAAAAAACTAATGAGTTTAAATATAGATTTCTAGTTACTTGTTCTTGATGGTAGATTGTACTATAAAATGTGTTAAGGGAAGTTAGCGACTTTTGAAACTATAAAGTCATCATCAAGAACATCAAAAGAAAATCTAGATAACTCACCATCAAGAGCAAATCTAGATAGGACGACGATAAGGTGGTCGCGATGGGTTCACATAGGGTTTGGGACTGTCGGCAGCATTCAGTACGACGAGCTCGTACAGGGACATTGAGGAGGGCAGCATGTATGGCTGGATCGACATCTCGAGGAAATGGTGATGGGTCGGGGTGCGATGTTGACGACCTGGGTTGGATCGACATCCTTGTAGTAAAGAATTTAAAGAAAATAACGTGGGAGATAATACCATCATCGTCCTTGTCGAAGAAGTTGAAGGGCTCCTTGGAATCGAACATCTAGTCATCCATCAGCTGATCTGCCATTACCGAGAAAACCCTAACCCTAATGAGACCGAAAGAAGAAGAAGATGAAGAAGGAATATCTCTTTGAGAGGGTATGGCATCCAACAACGATCGGAGCAAGAGAGGCTCTACCTTGGATGCGCCTCTTTGTACCCCTTCCGATATGTAGGTCATGGATGACGCCATCGAGAGGAGAGGAGGACGAGGAAGAGATGAGAGGAGAGAATGAGAGAAGAGAATGAGAGGAGAGGACGATGGGAGGCTCGTGATGAAAGAAGACTGGGAGATAATTTTTGGAAATAGTGGCTTTGATCTGAATTGGGGGGAGAGTTAATGGTTTTGTTGATGGTTTGGTTGATGAATGGTGTATATTTAGGTTATAAGATCAAACGGGTAGGATGGCAATGGGTAGAGGGAAAAAAATTTCAAAATTTTGGACATTAGCTGTCAAATATATGGCATTCCCGCCGAGTTATTTGGGATGGTAGTGTGATTTATTTGGGACAAAAATTTTTATTAGTCCCGAATAAGAGAATTGTTTTCTCAATCTGTCCCAAAAAAAAAATTTGTTACAAAAAACATAACAGTCTCTAAAAGTAATTTTTAGGACATTTTAGACTAGTGTTTCTAATATTGTCGTCCCAAAAGGCAACTTTTTTTGTAGTGCTCGTGTCCGATTCGGACACGACGCAATTATTCAGTAAAATCCCTAGCCCTAACCTAACCTCTGGAGCTTCCGTGCCTGCCTTCTTCGGTGCTCCATTTTTTGTGATTTCTCCAGCACCCCGCGCCTTCAGCCGCGCCGCACTGGGCGATTTTCCCTTGTCCGGAGGCCTCGCGGACAGTGCCGCCGCCGAGCATCCACAAACGTCATATGAGAGACGACCCAGCCTCGAGCCTACCAACGCCCTGTGCCTTGGTGGTCGTCCCAAATCCGGCCGGTGCCACCCTCGGCTGCCGCCTTCAGCGCCGGATCCGGACTTCCGCCGCGACTATGGACCGCACAACGGTCGATCACGTCAGAAACCGCCCTCGCTCCGACTTTTTTTGCCTAGCCGCCTGTGCCAGTGCTTGAACACTGACGCCGGAGTCGTCGCCATCTCCGCCTAGATCAGAACAGGTGAATCCCTCTCCTCTGTTCCTCTCTCAGTTGCTCTCCCTCCCTTTCTATTCTCTCCACTTTTCCTTACTCCCTCTATTTGGAAAGGAAGAACAGCAGATGTATGCCTCTACTTCTTCTTCTTTTATGATTGTTTCGGTTTGGTTTTAGTTGTTCTCATGGGCTAAGCCCAGTAAGAAATGTGCTTAAAAAGCCCGTAGGAAAGAAGAAGAAGGAGGTTTTAGTTATATATATTTTGATTAATTTTAATTAACTAAGATTTTAATTATACATTAGTATTGATATAAAATTCTATTTAGATTCTATTATTGTAAATTCCTAGTTAGACGATAGGCTAAATATTTGGTTAATAGATAGTTTTAGTAAGAACTTATGTTAATATCTAACTAGTGAATATTTGTTAGATAATCAACAGTAATAGTATTATTATTACTGTTACTATTATTTCTATATTATTTTGAAACTATATGTAGATATATCTATTGTTCCGAATCTATATTGTAATTGTAGAATTGAGCTTTTATGTCAAGATTCATAAATGATTCTAAGTAGTTTATGAATATTTTCCTAAAATATGTTATTACGTTATTTTATATGGTATCACAAATATGATTTTAAATGTTAAAATATATATATTATTGTAGTACTTCCTATTTGATTAAATTATAAGTTGGGCTAAACCATGATTCTTTATATTTCAGATAATTATCTAAATTTATTTTAGCTAATAAAAATGTAGTTTTCATAGTTTACCATAAATATTTTCTAAATATAGCTATAAATATTTTTATATAAAGGATTATATGAATTATCTTTCTTAAAGCAATTTCCCTTTGGTTAGAATGTTGATCACGACTAATCGTATTCTTATTTCTGTTGCCAATTTCGAAATATCCTACACATCGACCCTACCCAACTGGACTATACTGGACTCAACAGAATTGTCGGTTTCACCAGCAAAGGGCCCCAGACAAGTACACTTTCTGATTGCTTTCGATTCATAGTAGTCTTTTCATTTCATGCTTATATATATATGTCGTGTTGCTCGTTGACACACTCGTCACACGGAGTAGTCGGGAGAAAAAATATCTTAGTAGACATGTGGACTACCCAGAACTATCTCCATGATGTCTATTCGTGAATAATAACATCTGCACACGACACGTGCAGGTGCCAGATTTATCCCCTAATCGTTCACATGTCGAAACGGATATTTCAAATCACATAGGTAGTTGTATTTTATTTATTTTTCCTTGTCTTCTCCACCGTGCCATGTCATCAGTACTTTCTAGTTTTTATCTCTCATATGCTATTTTCATGTCTTGTTAATTCTATTGTGTTTTCGCATTGCCGTCGGTTTGTGTACTTATTCCATTCCTGACTGGAAACCAATATTTTTCAGGTTAGTTGTGGCTCCACTTAGCCTTGGGAGATACAGGTGTACTTGCAGACAAAATAGATAAAAGTTATATCATTTTCATTAATTGTGAAATATTGTATTTTTCTTTAAATATAAATGTTGTAAATGTTGTAATAAATCTAGAAATGTGAATGAGCAATAATTGTTATATTTGTGATTTTGAGCATCTTGGCCGTGACAGCGTTCTACCGCCGACTCTGCGGCGTAGGCTGGCTTGGACACGTCTTGTACCCGAAAAGCGGGTGCGGGTCGTGACAAGTTTTTGTGGTGGCCCATGCAGATCAATCTTCGCAAAGTATGCAAACTTGTGGTAGTACCTATATTAGTCGTACTACTTCAAGCCTGCGACTAGGAAATGCTCATTCACAAGTTAGGGTTAATTTGATTTTAGAAGAATGGCTAGGAGTAGGAGTCCCTTACACAATTTACCGTGGGGTAGTTAAGGTTGTTATATATAGGCCCTGCAATTTAGGTAAGGATTTACTGAGATTTAGATAATTTGAGAAATTCCATAGATACACTATTACGTTTTGATACGACGATAGGACATAAGGTGGGTAGACTATTTACTCATCAACTTAGGCCTTACTGGAATTCAATTCTTAACGTAACCCCTTTTCCCGAAGTTTTAAAATATATTTTTAAAATTATGATTTTTGGAATTTTATTAGTATTCATTTATAATTATAGAAGGGCTTAGTCATGGTTAAATTTTGGAGTGCCAAAAGACTAGAAGTGATGGCACGGATAGTGCAGTGGCGTGCTTTGACTAGTGTATTAGGAAAGACCGAGCCATAAGTGTGTCCGAGCTAGAAAAACCAGAAAAAGTTGTGACTTGACCTCTATAAATAATTTAAGTAGTTATTTAATAATAATACGACTCTTAGAAGACCCGGTTGTTCTAAACTAGCCCGAACGTAACCTAAGCCCTAATAGTCATGTAGTGCGACCAACGACGTCCATGTAGATATATGGATACATATTGGTAGTCCATTTTGGTCTTGTGAATAATTTCTATAAATTGTATATTGAATATAATACATGTGTTAATGCTATTTAAATTTGTATTTTACTTGAGAATAGGATAACCTTCCCCTAAAATATTTCAGGATTTATTTAGACTATACTTGTGCATAAATATATTTATAAATAAGTAGACATAGTGTTCTATACATATTTCCCTCGATCTTGAATATTAGAGAAAAGGAGATCAAAAATTTGTATTTCTTTTGCCTTCGGTCCTTTTTTCTGATCTTGATCATTTATACAACCTTTATCATATGTCTTCTCTAAACATCGCCATATCATGGGTTTGTATCACTTATATTTTCCTTGGACCAAAGGGATTATATCTTTTTAAATAATTTCTCACTCAAATGTTTATACATTAATCTCAAGTTAAGTTTTTGGATTCAAGAGTCATCCTTCCTAACTGATCATTTTCTTTTCAAGACTTGATATTCATACTTGAAGGACAGATACTTACACCCTCATGTAACTTGTTTGAAATTCTAGAACTTCCTTTGAAATTTCACAAAGTATAGTTAAAAGAATGTTCGTTGACTTGCGATGGCAAGACAACAGCGCACTGTCGCCACTTATTTGAATTATCGAGACTACAGGTTCACTGCAGCCAGTAGCGTACTGGCGTGGCATGTCCCCCAAGTTAAAATAATTTCAAGTAAGCGTGAGTTATCGAATGTGATTAAAGCTATAGCTTAGTTGCCCTATTTTTCATTCTTGAATTATTATGTCAAGATTGGATAGAGTTGATAGGGTATTCATTACCGTATCCTCATTTGAGTCATGGAACCAAGAGTTTATTGCAACTAGATGTACACTGGCAAGGCATAAATTTTCGGTAAAACGACTTCAGATATACGATATTCGAATACCATATAAGCTACGTCTTTTGTTGGCATACGATTATAAAGTTTCTAAATTGATTTTTGCATTATTCCTAGTTACCAACTTCTCAATAAACTGATTGTTCTTTTCCTACATAACTTTCTATTTTTGAATCATCATCTTTTATACCTAATTTGATTTCCTTCCACTAGATTCATAATCACCCCTAGATTACGATTCTATGATCATGCTTACCCAATCGATCGTGTTAGAACGGTTTTGATGTGGACCATCCTTAACGACCTTGAGATCACGACTAGACTATTCGATTCTATTTCAATCGTGCCAATTCGTATGTTATCCTAGAATTCGATTCTATAATTGTGCCTAAATATTTTTGCTTAACTATTTGTTCGTACCGCAATGATTTTAATTTTGATCGATCTTGAACAATTTTTGCTCATGACTAAATCATAATCGTGCCTATATTTTTAACTAAGTTTTATTTTATTCCACCGTGATCATGACTATTGTGATCTTGTTCATGCTCGTACCAACTTTTAAATTTTGATCATGCTTGGATGACTTGCATGCATCTTAGTTGTACCTAAGTGGCTTTAACCATGCTTGGACTTTATCTAAATTTTGATCCTTGACCAACCCTATATAATTCCAACAGTAGTTAGTCATGCCTAACGACTCCTCCTTCTTTAACTAATCCCATTTTGATTATGTCCTTGACCATGGTGACTAGACCCTTTGACTATACTAGTGCCACGTGTTATCTTTTCTTAAAGTTCAATTATATTCACGATCTAACCCAGTTTGATCAATGATCGTATCATTTCTTATATCCTTAATCAGGACTAAGCGTGCCCTTCAAAATTTTGAGAATATTTCTAAGGTGGGTAGAGGCTTCTACTGATGAATTGTACTTGAGGTCATTATTAGCTTGTGTCAAATATTTTTTTTTGAACACTAAGAACCTTTTATGAATCAAGACCACAAACCCTATCTATTTTTATTGTTATTATTATTTTTCCACTTCCATCCTTCTTTTGATCAATATTTCTTATAAAATTTTTTTTCGTTACCCTTGATCTTATCTTATTAATCAATACCAATTGTATTAAAATTTTGTTACTACAGTTCCCTTCAGACCTATCGAGCCTATCTATGCAAAACATTCCTTAAATTCGAGGACGAATTTACTTGTAAGGTGGGTAGATTTGTAACTCCTCTTCCCGAATTTCCCTAATTATTAATTTTTCTGCTTTCTTTTATTGTTCTTGAAGGTCGTTTTCGTCGAGACTTTGCGAATAACTTTATGATTAATTTCTATTGAAAACAAGTTCTAAAAATTAAATACTTTGAGAGTGCTATTTTGTTTTAATAAATATTTTATTTAAGTACATAGTTAGAATTATGAAAGATGGTTTGTTACTACCTTGGATTTTATTAAATATTAATTTTGAAAATTGTTTTGTTTATGTTTCAAAATTATTCAAGGACATCGAATATTATCTAGGTTACCGTGATAAATAATATTGTTTTGATTTAGAAACATGATTGGTTGACAAAATACTAAATATTATGTAATTCAAAATTTCGTATAGAGATTACATTAAACTAGCTCTAAATATTAATTTGATTTTAAATATAGGGATATTGAATTATATTTGACTTATAAGATGTACGTTACAAGATTGGGATGACGACAAATGTTAGTTTAAATAATCGATTGTTGATTTTGGGTTTAAATTTATATGCTTTAAATTATTTGATATCAACAAATACAATTTTTAAATTATTGGCAGGACCAATGGTTGGATTAAGATTACGATGAAATATGATTTTAAACTAATTTGTATTATTAATTGATTGAATTAGTTTTGATTTAAATAGTTACTTGATTTAAATAAGGAGAAAGGCTTTATCTACTAGGAATTGAAATCCTTATCGGTCTAGGGATTAACCTCCTATATATAAAGAGCCCTCTACCTTTCTCATAATCTATCACAACCCCTTCCCAACTCCACCTACGCTCCAACGCGCCACGCCCCGACCCTGTCCTCGCTGATGAGCAGCACCTTCGCCACTTCGCCACCTCATATTGACTGCACCGCTCTGACTTTCCTTCCTCCATGACCCCTCAATCACCACCACCGTCACCTGTACCACAGAACCACCATCCCCCTCTCCGTTCACCATCCGATCACTACTATCACTAGAAAACAACAAGTCACCCCTACCAGCACGTGCCGAATCCCCGACTGCCCTGTCTCCGAGGTCCCGATTCCTCCTCGCATTCACCACCACAACCAACATATCCAGCTCGGGTCTGACCCCGGGCGTCCGTGTCCATATTTTTGTCTGTGTCCCTTTTTTTTATCCCGTTCATTACAACAAAAATACAATCTCGTGTCCGATTCGGACACGACGCAATTATTCAGTAAAATCCCTAGCCCTAACCTAACCTCTGGAGCTGCCGTGCCTGCCTTCTCCGGTGCTCCTTTCTCCGCGATTTCTTCAGCGCCTCGCGCCTTCAGCCGCGATTTTCCCTTGTCCGGAGGCCTCGCAGACAGTGCCGCCGCCGAGCATCCGCGAACGTCGTGTGAGAGACGACCCAGCCTCGAGCCTACCAATGCCCTACGCCTTGGTGGTCGAACCAAATCCGGCCGGCACCACCCACGGCTGCCGCCTTCAGCGCCGGATCCGAACTTCCGCCGCGACTATAGACCGCACACCGGTCGATCACATCGGAAACCGCCCTCGCTCCGACTTTTTCGTCGAGCCGCCTGTGCCAGTGCTTGAACACTGATGCCGGAGTCGTCGCCATCTCCGCCGAGATCAGAGCAGGTGAATCCCTCTCCTCTGTTTCTCTCTCAGTAGCTCTCCCTCCCCTTTCTATTCTCTCCACTTTTCCTTACTCTCTCTCTATTCGGAAAGGAAGAACAGCAGATGTGTGCCTCTACTTCTTCTTCTTCTTTTATGATTGTTTCGGTTTGGTTTTAGTTGTTCTCATAGGCTAAGCCCAGTAAGAAATGTGCTTAAAAAGCCCGTAGGAAAGAAAAAGGAGATTTTAGTTATATATATTTTTGATTAATTTTAATTAATTAAGATTTCAATTATACGTTAGTATTGATATAAAATTCTATTTAGATTCTATTATTGTAAATTCCTAGTTAAACGATAGGCTAAATATTTGGTAAATAGATAGTTTTAGTAAGAACTTATGTTAATATCTAACTAGTGAATATTTGTTAGATGATCAACATTAATAGTATTATTATTACTGTTACTATTATTTCTATATTATTTTGAAACTATATGTAGATATATCTATTGTTCCGAATCTATATTGTAATTGTAGAATTGAGCTTTTATGTCAAGATTCATAAATGATTCTAAGTAGTTTATGAATATTTTCCTAAAATATGTTATTATGTTATTTTATACGGTATCTCAAATACGATTTTAAATGTTAAAAAATATATATATTATTGTAGTACTTCCTATTTCATTAAATTATAAGTTGGGCTAAACCATGATACTTTATATTTCAGATAATTATCTAAATTTATTTTAGCTAATAAAAATGTAGTTTTCATAGTTTACCATAAATATTTTCTAAATATAGCTATAAATATTTTTATATAAAGGATTATATGAATTATCTTTCTTAAAGCAATTTCCCTTTGGTTAGAATGTTGATCACGACTAATCGTATTCCTATTTCTGTTGCCAATTTTGAAATATCCTGCACATCGACCCTAGCCAACTGGACTATACTGGACTCAACAGAATTGTCGATTTCACCAGTAAAGGATCCCAGACAAGTACACTTTCTGATTGCTTTCGATTCATAGTAGTCTTTTTATTTCATGCTTATACATATGTCTTGCTGCTTGTTGACACGCTCGTCACACGGAGTAGTCGGGAGGAAAAATATCTTAGTAGACATGTGGACTACCCAGAACTATCCCCATGATGTCTATTCGTAAATAATAGCATCTGCACACGACACGTGCAGGTGCCGGATTTACCTCCTAGCCGTTCACATGTCGAAACGGATATTTCAAATCACATAGGTAGTTGTATTTTATTTATTTTTCCTTATCTTATCCATCGTGCCATGTCATCAGTACTTTCTAGTTTTTATCTCTCATATGCTATTTTCATGTCTTGTTAATTCTATTGTGTTTTCGCATTGTCGTCGGTTTGTGTACTTGTTCCATTCCTGACTGGAAACCAACATTTTTTGGGTTAGCTGTGGCTCCACTTAGCCTTGGAAGATACGGGTGTACTTGCAGACGGAAACCTAGAAATAGATAGAAGTTATATCATTTTCATTAATTGTAAAACTTTGTATTTTTCTTTAAATATAAATGTTGTAAATGTTGTAATAAATTTAGAAATGTGAATGAGCAATAATTGTTATATTTATGATTTTGAGCATCTTGGCCGTGACAGCGTTCTACCGCCGACTCTGCGGCGTAGGCTGGCTTGGACACGTCTTGTACCCGAAAAGCGGGTGTGGGTCGTGACACCAGGTCATAACCCATCTTGTGTATGATATGCCTGGCTTGCGGGGTATAGTGGTGAGCCTGAACTGTACCGACTTCAGGTTCTGGCTCACAAAGAGTATGAGTCTGGAAGCCATTCACTCGGCCAAAGATGATGGGTTCTTCTCTCTCCTTCTACGTTGGTACTATAAAACAGGCACCACCTGCAGGAAGTACTTATATTAAAGAATAAACTGATGCGATTTGTGTCTGTAGTGAGGGACTCAGGTTTTGTTCTAGAGAATAAGCAAAGAAATCAGGAGAGTAGTTCAAATGCATTCCTTTATTGATGAAATAGGACAAATTGTCCTTGGAGATTATATCGTCAAACGCAAGAAAGTTGGGCACAACCGCTTTATTAAGATCTCTATCCCTAGCACCTGAGATAGGCAGGAATAGAATAGGATGAGGCGGGCTATGCAGCTTTACCACAATCGGCTTGACAGAAGGGTTTCCTTTTATTTGCGGTTTTCCCTTCAATCACACTACCAGAGGAGTTGTATCTTAAACCACAGACATCGTAGGGCATTCTTTGGTAGGTGGCCCTCCGCTTAATCGGACTTTTAGAGGGGATGTAGTCTCAGTTGTGGGTGCAGTAGGGCATTCTTTTAGATGCACTCTGATGGGCTCCTCAGAGGTGGTTTGAGCCTCGGCCTCGTCTCAGTGTCTTCGTCTGAGTCCTTCTGGTGCTTCTTTTGAAACAGCACCGAGACTCTGCGTAATAAACCTCAATCCCTTTAAAGGGGTCAATGTCTGCGAATCAGTTTTTACCACTCCATCGCCGTTGACATATTTGAAGCAGTGGTGGAGGGTAGATGGCACGATCATGTGCTCATGGATCCAAGGTCGCCCTAACAAGATATTATAACAAACATCCGCATCAATGACATAGCAAGTCACCTCAGTCTTCAGGTCGCCAATCTGAATTTTTAAGCAGATTTTTCCTTCTTGGCAACTCTTGCCATTGTTGAAACCACTAATCGTGGTTTGAGTTACAGAAAACCAATGCATTGGAATCACCAGTGTATGCAACAGACGTGGAGGACAATGCTCATGGATGAACCAGGGTCGATATGCATACGATCGACCTTGACAGCATCAATGTACCCTGTATAATATAGGGATCGGGCATGCCAATTATTCTTTAGCAGCATATCCCGTTGTGAGAATATGATATTGGGCATTGCCTCTATCACATTGTGGCATTTGGGACACGCAGTAGGGTCTTTGTTTGGCGTTATATTTGCCCCAAATAGGATTCGACATTTTGTAACGCCTCGAACAAAGCTTCTCGGGTCTTCTTGGAGAGACGGAGGAGTTCAAATAATGGCAAACTGGTTAGATTGTTGGCCAGTTGTGCCAGAATGTCAAAATTGTAGGGTCAGTCCAACCCTACAACGATATCCTTTCTGTGGGGTTTGTTGAAATACCCTTCTTGCTGCTTCTGTTTGTCCGCTATTGGAGGTTGGGATCGACGTAGTTTGGAAGTACCGGGAGTTGCGGATGTCGTCACCGGTACTGCTTCCTTTGCCGAGGCCTGGTTATAGCTAAATGAGTATTCTAGACCGGTCCAGGTTGCTTCGACCCTTTCATCATCGGACGAGGCAGAGACATCATTATAAGATTTAACCTTCCTGCTCTTGGTCTTAATGGCATGACGTACGGCAGGTTTGGTTAGGTAATCGGTGAGATCAGGATGCACCCACATGACTTTCCCTCGACGCATTTTGACAGGGACTAATCCTGAGGCTTGAGCCGTCGGGAGGTTAACGTCCTCCATAGTTGTTTTTGGAATCGGGATCACTCCTTCTTGCGCTTATGTAGGCAAAAACCTGTCGAACTGAGGGTTACCATGTTGGCAGAGGCCATTTTTTCCTCAAAGTCCAGCGATCGTACATTTGCGTCTACTAGTCGCTGTATATGATTCATCAGGATGTAGCAGTCCTTGGTCGGATGATGGACATACCGGTGGTAATAGCAGTATTTGGGATCATCCACCCTGTCGACTTCTTCGGGGCGTTTAGGAGGTGGGAGTGTAAATTTCTCACCCTCAAGTAAGATGTTGAGTAATTGTAGGGCGTCCTCGTCTTTGAACAAATAGTTTCCTTTTTGGATCGGGGGTCTTTCCGGTTTCTGTACAAGATCTGTACCCCGGATGAGATTCGTGGTCATAACTTATTTTGCTTTGGGTTCTCGCTCATTGTTGTTGGGTGCTGTTGTAGGCCTCCTGCCCCTTTCATTTGGGAGGCTCATTCCTAATAAGTGGGCCTCCTTGGCCTTCCTCTCGGTATCTTAGGCGTTGGTAATAAATGCTGCCCAATCCGCGTTACCGGAGGAGCCAGTCCATAGTCTTGTCATAGGGGACAAATCTTTTCGACAAGTGTCGATTAGAATTGTTTTGGAAATGCCCAGTTGTAGTCTCAGCACGGCTTGCCAAAACCGCTCTATGTAGACTCGGGCAAATTCTTTGTCTTTCTGAGTGGTGTCCATCAAGGTGGACATTGACATGTCTATTCTTGGCTCATAGAATCGAGATGGGAACAAATGCTGGAGGTCGTCAAAAGTTGACACAGAATTATCCTGGAGACTACCGAACCATTCATAAGCAACACCTCTCAAGGTGCCGACAAATAGTTTAGCAAGGAGGGCATTGTCCCTCGGTAAGTGCCCTATCATAGCATTGAAATGATTGAGATGTTGACGGGAGAATCCTTCCCGTCGAAAGGAATGATAGTCACCAGCTTAAATTTAGGAGGGTAAATCACCCTGCTCTACTCGATTGGGAAGGGCTGGTTGAGTCCTAGTTTTTGCCGAGTCTTATGCCTATTCTGGCGTCAGCAGTAGCTTGAAGTTCTCGAATGGCTTCAAGGAACTCTCCTAATACTGTTGGCTCAGATGTTTGTGGTAGGGTATGATTACTGGCTGCAGGAGGTAGTGCCACGTGATGTCTCATAGTTGGAAGATTTAGGGCATTAGATTCCCCATTATTCCTCGACTTTGGAACTTGTTCTGGTGGTTGGGATAAAGTTTGAGCCGCTTTCAGCACTATGACAGTCTTTGTCAGAAGTACCAGGCTGGCGTTCATGGTCTGCATCATTCCTTCGATCATTTCGAAGCACCGGCTGTCTTGGGACCTATGTTCATTAGTCGTCATGTACGACATCATAACGCGGGTGCGGATTGACTATTCGCTCTCTGTCCCTGATTCCCATTCCTCGCTGTCAGCCGTATAGGCGATCATCTGGGAGAAACTACCATGGTCGAGGTTCGAAGTGTCCTTGATTTCCAAGTCTTCAGCAATATGTTGGGAGTGAGTACCCCCCGCCTCTCTTTCTTCAGTTTCATGGGAATAACTGTTCTTTTGAAACATCGGATTGTGGTGCAGCATCGGGGGTTGGCTACCCTCCGATCCCAGAATGAGCAGGGAAAGGGCGCCCTCGGTCAGGTCAGTGTTTAGTACAGAGCACTGACTACCCCCAATTTTTAGGGTTCTAGATTTGAAGCGGGTGTTGGAACACCCCAGTGCTAGGCACCACCAACTTGCTGCTCTTGGGTCGATTCTTGGGTGTACCGGCTAGAGAGTTGAGATTCTTTTCAGTCAAAGGAGAACCCCTTGCAGTATGGCACGAGGCAAAGAGAGGTTCCTCTTCATTGTCTGATCGCATCCGTTCGTCGAGACAACGTAGGGCGGATGAAGCAGGGTTGAGCCATTGAAACACAGACTGCCTTTGTGGGACTGCTGTGGATTTCGTGCAACAACAGTTGACAACTATACTAGCGCACATATATACACCCAAAGGGGTTTCATGCATAGTGTTTGTCGTATTTCCCTCCACTTCGCATTTGTGATTGATCACATGATGCAGATCGTAGGAAGGAAGCTTCACCTTTACGTTTCCTCGGGTAGACCAAGTGGTGTGGTACATAAGTGGGTGTACCCCCAGGCTCGATTCCTGAGCCTGCAGAATGTTCGAATATTTGGAAGAATCTGGAGTTTGGCCTGTCCATGGCGCAGAGGCGTGCGAATAAGATCTATAGAGCTTTCCATCAGGCACGCGCGTCATAACTAGAGGTGCACACCTCGATGTGGCGTGTGGCCCATGCCTTGGTTTTGGTTTTATATTCGCTGTGTTGTGCCTTCTTCTGAGAACACCTCACACGCTTGAGGTCTGCCGTCACCCAAGGCGCTGAGTTTGCCATGGGTTGATTTCCTCCTGTGCCTATTGGTAGGCGCGCGTTCCTCCGAACGTTGAACTTCACCGAGCCACGCGCCAGGGGAAGCGCGGAAGATAAAGTCATCGGCACGTCGGATAAGAGTACGAGCGTGTGCTGCCCTTTTTCAGTAGGTTGTGGGTAAGCTATACGAGCTTTAGACACCCACATCTTTTTTGTTTTCTTAGGCTTCAACAGTCTAGGAGAAGAGCCCGCATTGTCCCCCGAGAGCATTTCCTTAAATGCTGATTGGTCGAATTTGACGACAAGCATCTGTATAGTTTTTCTGAGCATGGCCGTGTTAGATTGCTTCACAGCCTTCTCTTTATAGGAGAATGATATCCCCAACAGAGTCGCCATCTTATTTGACATCGCTTTCGAGCTTGAAAACAGGCTGCTTGTGAAGTACTGCGAACAAGAATGCAAAGAGGAACTCCTGAACGGGAATCCCTGATCACACTTTACTTTTTATCAGGGTTGTGATGGTGGAGGGTTGTTTCTTTACCCCGTTGACGATCTGACTGTGAGAAAGTATTGTCGGGCTCAACTTCATTGGCTGAGGGGAGCAGCAAGGACTCTCTCTGGCTTACTCAGGAACCTCTTGAGGAATTCAGGAATCGGAGGGCATCGACCGTTTAAATAGAGGAGAACTCCTCCTATTTATGGTTGATGGAGGGAGTAGTACCCGCGCCTAAGAGTAGACAAGCGCGAGCTTCATCTTGCCATGTGTCACCCCTAAATAGGGGTTGGTTACGACCAGGCACACACTTCACTGGTGAGGAGACCATAGCCGATTGCCATATAGTAGATATGCTGTTAGAGAGAATATCGAAATGCACCGAACTCGTTCTTTGCGTGACCGGGCATTTGGACACATAGCACACGCCTGGATTACACACGCATCTAGGAATCACCGTCCTTGGTGGTGCGTAGTACATAGGCACGAGGGTAGAAGCACACACGCCTATCTGTATTGTTCCTGAGGGGAATGAACCTTGACTTCAGTATTCGTCTCTTTGCTCAAGAATCGAAACATCGAACGGGGGGAAGGAGGGAGGGGAGAGGGGGAAGAGAGAGCCATAACCATTAAATGCAGCTTCGGGATACATGGTTGATAATCATTGATGTAGGCGTATAGGACGCACCTATATGGGTGGGCGAAGAGGCACGCCTTGCTGAGGCGTGAGTATAAGGGGCGCGCCTGTATCATGACTCTTCAATTTTCGTATCATGGCCATCTTCTAAGCACAAGGATCAAAACGGTTGATAAGACGTGCCTGTCTGAGTGAGGCATGGGTGACGTCGCTTATTATGGCTGCTGGGTTTTCGTATTTTTGGCACGGGAAAGAAGAAGAAGAACCAAAAAAAGAAGAGGAGGGGAAGAGAGCTCACGAGTGGGGCTCTAGTCAAAGGAGATTCGATGCTTCACAGCGGCTCAACGAGCGTGAAGGAGGTCCATGCACTCAGTCGTCCATCGGAGAATAGCGGTGGGGCTCGGAACCCGAGGGGCAGTGCTATTCTCGAAGATCCAACACGAGCCCGGGGAGTCGGCACAGAGATTGAAGTGGTAGGCGCTGAAAAGGAAGAGTCGGCCGGCGCTCGAGTGAAAATTGCGGCGTATCTGCACAGATCTGACCGTTGACAGCTTCTCACGGTGGTCTTCATAGTGGCGGCAGCTCTGATCTGACGGCGAGGCTCACTTGCAACATCGAGCAGTCGACATTAGGTGAGGGGGTCTATATTTGTGACGGTGGTGGATGGTTGTGTTAGGTAATGGAGAGGTAAAGTGGGAGTGGCGATTTGGGTGGATCAACCGGTCGAGATGATGACTCTGGTGGTTGTATAGACAATCGATGATACTGGTGTCGGTGTCGGCTGTGTAATGATTGTGGTGCTAGAGATAAAGTCGGAGTGGAGGGGTGTATGGTGGTGACAGGGCTGGAGTCAGTATTGAGGGTGTTGGGATTGGTGGTAGACTTATTGGTGGCGGTGATGGAGTTCACCAGAGTGTGGTGGTTGTGCTGGCCGCTAGGGTGGTGCCAGGCATACTGATTATGGGGGACAGTGGTGGAGACAGGGGTAGTATGGTGCTGGTGTGTGAGTGATGAGGTTATAGTGGTGGTGGCAGGATAGTGGGTGGATCTAGTGTAGTGATGGTCGGGTTCGGCCTACTGCGACGGTGATTCGGCGATGGCTAGGCGGACATGATGACCGTGCTTGAAAGGGAGGGGGTGACAGGAGACTACTGTGAAAGTGGGGTGTGATTTGAATTTGTAATAAATATAGGGAATGATTTAATGGCGGGAAAAAATGGAGTGTGCTACAAGTCAATGGCAATGCTAGTAAATCCTAATAAATCTAGGGCCATAGTGCAAAGACCATAACTAATCATAGATAACCATAACTAATCCACTAAATAATCACTAACAAATCACAACTAATTGCTAACTAATCTAAGTAATTAGTATCTATTAGTTAGCAACTAATCAATAATTAGCTACTAACTAATCAATTAGCTAAATTCCTAACCCAAAGTACAAGCCCATGATCTAAGTCTAATCTTTGTAGGCTCATAAAATTAAAAAATAAATTATTCCTGTAATTAAATTAATTAACTAAATAATAATCAAGATTAGAAATAATTTAAAATAATTCAAAAATATTTTTATAAACTTCCAAAAATTATAATATTAATTTCTAAAATAAATTTCAAATTCAGGAAAAATTTATAACTCAAAAAGATTAGTACCAAATTTTCAAAAGCAAGAAATTTGAAATCGCGGCAGTTACAAATCTACCCCCTACAAAAATTAGTCCTCGAAATTTCAAATAGTACGTTAAACATTATTAAGATTAACCAAATACGAAAACTTGAAAACGATTAAAATTAGTTAAACATAGAATCCGAGTTTAAGTACGACTAGTAGAATCACGATTTTCTAGAAGTGATCAAAGTTTAAAATTTAGGCATGATAAAATAATACAAAAAAATGATTTGTCATAGTCTAAATAGTAGCAAAATAATATAGTCATGATTAAGTTCTAAATATGATTAGGAATAAATTATGACCCTAAGTCCAATAAGAAATAATAGTTTAGGCATAACTAGCATGTCTATGACTAAATTTCAAATCATTTAAAACGATTAGTAAAAACATGGTCAAAATTATTTAGGCTTTATATAATCACAACTAATAGGGTCATAATTGCTAAAATCGAAATGATATGACTAAGAATAAAACAAAAAAATTTTAAAAATTTAGCTTTACCAAAAATCAAATTTAAACATGAGCGAAAATCAAGTTCTAGGATTGCTTCGAAGCATGATTAAATCGTTTTACGCACGATATGATCAAAATATTTTAAGAGAAAGATTTGAAGTCATATGCATGATCAAAATATCAAAATTAGTCAGGAACAAAACATAATCAAAATTATTTAGGTATAACCAAAGGTCTAGTCATGATCAAAAGAACCAATATCAGTTGGGTAAAATCAAAATTAAAATCATTTAGGCATTACTAGCATGGCTAGAAATAAAATTTTAAAACATAATTTGGTCAAAATGATATACTCACTACTAATGAGGTCATATGGAATAAACATAATTTAAGAATGAGCAAAATCAAATTCTAGAATTACTTTGAAGCATGATCAAAGGAAATAAGTCATTTAGGCACGATTGTGATTAAGGTCAAAATCACTTAGGAATAAAGACCAAATCATACAAGTATAATCATTATCAAGTTAGACATGATCAAAATAATTTAGGTATACTCAAGATCTACTCATAACCAAGAGAACCCAAAAATCGTCATAACATGATTAAGTCAATATCAAAATCATCAAGGCACGATCAATATTAGAAATAAAATCTAGTTATGACCAAAAATTGTATAATACGATAACAAATGTAGTTTAAGTGATATCATAAATGGAATCTAATATATGATTTTATTGAAACTGAATAGTAATTATAAGGATAGAAGGAAAGTCAAGTCACTATTAAATTACATGAAGGAAATACTTTTACAAACTAATAAATCACAAGCACTATAATCTATAATTCTCTTATTACTAAACTAGCTTACCCAAGATCTTCTTCTACCATATTTCCTACCCTGACCTAATTGAAAATGCTAGTTCCCAAGGATACCTAAAAATGAGTTAGGTAATTATTTATGTTTCCCCCATATATATATATAGCTATCAAAATAGAGAACTACTAAGAAACTACGTACAATACACTAGAGTCAAACCATAAAAAAGATTGGGCCAGTAAGGTTGAAAGAATAGTCCTAATGAGTTATAGAAAATCAAGTGGAAATTTCTATGGGAAACCTATGATAATAAAAATGATTTCTGAAAATAGAATCACCTGCTAAGATCTCAAATAAGGTTAAGATTATGCAAATCTAAGCAATTCTGGTAAAAAAAAAATCAATGGCGATAAGAAACCAAACATGATATATTTATAACATGGATATAATCTCAATAGTATCTGGAAATCATACATATTCAAAGTCACCTTGCCTAGAGTTCATGCCCTGCCAATGTAGTGTACATCTAGCTGCAGTGAACTTTTGGTTTCATGACCCCAAAATAATAATAGATTGTCGAATATTTTATCAACTTTATCCAATATTGTCGGAACAACACAAGATATCAAAATATTATGCTTTTAGGACATAGTCTCAATAACATCCGAGAACCTATGAAACCTGAAATTATTTCGACTTAGAGCTCATGCCTTGCTAGTGCGCAGCTGGCTGCGATGAACTTACGGTCTCTATAATCCAGATAAATGACTGCAGCGTGCATCTGCCATGCCATAGTAGATCGTCGAATATTTTTTCAACTTTATCCATAGAAATTTTAAAGGAGTTTATGAAAATTCAAATAAATTTTAAAAGTCCTAATCATGATAGAAAATGACGTAAGTGTCTGTTCTTTAGAAAACATAAAGGTTTATCAGTGCAAATATATGTTCTGTAGGTCTTTGAGAATCAAGGGGTCACTTACTAGTAAAGGAGTATCTGTTACCCAACATTTCCCTATTCAATGGAGTGAGGACATAAACTTATAAATTTGATCAAATTCGACTCTGATTAATAGAAATAATACGACTTCAAATTGAGTGAGGGAAAGTAGTAGAAATATTTTCGTCTTTAGAGAAATACCTAATAGATATTGACCCTATACCAAAATTATTTTGAGAAAAAAATTCCTTATGGTCAATGAAAAGTTTTTGAGAACTAGATAGATAAGTTGGGCTAAGGAGTTAGTTTAGGATCCTATGATAGAATATTTTAATTGATCAAAGAAAGTTAGATTGAAGTAGTCTAACAAAATCATCAAAGGAGTTTGGAGGCTTGAGAATATTAGTCATTGATGAGAGGTTGGCTAAAGAGAAAAAATCAAACTTCTAAAATAGTAATTAGCTTAGTCCCTAGAGAATTTTAGAAACTAATAGAGATAGGAAAATAATCCTATGAAAACACAGATAGTAAATATATGTAATCATACAAACGGCCTAAGCTATGATTGAGTATTCCTGTATTGCAGGCTCCTAATGGTATTCTAGTCCAAAGCACCATTGGACTGACCTGCATGGACTACCACTAAAAATGTGTCACGACCCGCTCTCGAATAATCAGATACGAGTCGGACTCGCCCAACCTACGTCGCAGACTCAACGTAGTAAGCTATACTAAGTATCTAAAGATCTTCACAAGATAAGACAGAATCCAATCACAGCATCTATTACGTTGCCAGAGTTTATTACAATACAATGATACAAAGTCCAAAAGTAAAATATATTATACAAAATGAAAATTAAAACTAATGACATCAGCAGCTCCTAGGTCCTGAATCTTAGTATCATCCTATTAAGGTCTCGAGCTCCTACCATAGTAGATAAAATATGTAGTCTCATTCACCTACAACATACCCAGTCAGGACCATAGCAAAGTACATTCTATGATAATAAAACAAGTACAACATGGTGAACAAGAAAACATGATGAACATGAAAAGTAAATGCATAATCTAAACTGAACATGAATAAATAAGCAAAAAATCCTGACATGTGATTTGATTTAAAATACATACTAGATTATGTGAGCGGCTGGGGTAAGCACATGAATAAGCACAAGTAAAGGTACGACTTAGAATCCCACGTGCACGATGTGAGACCTAAGCTATCCACATGAATCCTAGGTTAGGCTTTGGTCACATATCTGTAGTATTTCCCCTCTCCCAAATACCAGTAAAGAATATGAACCAGAATGTAAGACCATGTCGTGTAACAATATGTCCAATATGAAAAGAATATGACATGAAGTAAACGAATAAATATCATAGAAGTACTTGTCTTGTCCTTACAATTAAATGAGTCTATATGACCACCTAGAATAGGGCAAGACTAGATTAGAGTCTAATTAATGGCATTATCTAGATAACTCTTATCAAACTATCTATAAACTAGCTATCACTAACTATTTACTAGCAATATAGTATTACTAAACAAATATGTATACATATTATCTAGCAAGAAGTTAGCACTAAATAACAAAATAATGTTAGGTAATAAATATTATCTAGAATTAGAAACATAGAAATAATCTTTAGTGACAATAATAGAAATTTTTAGATTTAACAAAATATAGTAATATTAAAAAATTTGTAAAACACTAATAAACTATTATGGCAACCATCCTTTAGAGTAATATATATATTTACAAAAACATTTAAAAGAATAATAAATTTTGGCAAAACAGTTTTAGCTAAGACAAATACTAGCAAATATTAGAGTAAAATATTTATTAATAGAATAGCGATATCAAAATATCACTAAGGCTAACCAACATTTATTAAGAGAATATTTATAATATTAGGAAGCTAGATTTTATTTAATGAAAATATTTTAGAAATAATATCTCGAAAATACTTTAAACATTATTTGATAAAAACTACTTTAAGTAAAAATGTCTTATAATAATATATATACCAAAATATTACTACCAAAATATTTGTACATATAAACACTATTATACATATAACTATAAGCACATGTATTTACCTTATATAAAACTTGTCTTGAGCTTTAGGCCTAAGCGGCTAAGCCCACAGGAAAACCAGTATTCCAAAGATACAGTGGCTTGAGCCCAGCCCAATGCAACTGGCTTGAAGCCCACCAGCTGATCATTAATCAAACTTCAAAAAAAATAATTAAACTTACTATGTACTAGCCTATGGCCAACCATATGTTCATAGGGTTTTTAAACCCAAACTAAGAAGAGAGAGAGTGAAGAAGCAAAGCAACGGCTACTTCTTCAAAGAAGAATAAGAAGAAGAACCAAAAGAAAAAGATGAAGGGAAGAGAGCTCACGAGTGGGGCTCCAGTCGGAGGAGATCTGAATCTTCACAGTGGCTCGACGAGCGTGAAGGAGGTCCATGTGCTCGGTCATCCATCGGCGGGATGCGACGAGCCCCAAGGAGTCGGCACAGAGATTGAAGTGGCAGGCACTGAAATGGAAGAGTCGACCAGCGCTCGTGAGAAAACTGCGATGGATCTGAACAGATCTGACCGTCGGTGGCTTCTCGCAGTGGTCTTCACAGTAGCGGCAGCTCAGATCTGACGACTAGGCTCACTTGCAAAGGCGAGCGGTCGACGTCAGGTACGGGGGTCTATGTTGGTGGATGGTTGTGTTAGGCGGTAGAGAGGTGAAGTGGGAGTGGCAGTTTGGATGGATCGACCGGTCAAGATGATGACTCTGGTGGTTGTGTGGACCATTGATGGTGATGGTAGAGTGATATTGGTGGCGGTGGCGGTGTCGATTGTGTAATAATGTGGTGTTGGAGATGAAGTCAGAGTGGAGCGGTGTGCAGGGGTGATAGAGTTGGAGTCAGTAGTGAGGGTGTCGGGATTGGTGGTAGACTTTCTGGTGGCGGTGATGGAGTTCAACGGAGTATGACGGTCGTACTGGCCGCTTGGGTGGTGCTAGGCGTACTGATGGCGGGCAGTGTGGTACTGGTGTGTGAGTGAGAAGGTTGAAGTGGTGTTGGCAAATGAGGTGGGTGGCTCTGGGTGCGATGATGGCCGGGCTCGGCCCACTGCGGCGGTGATCCGCCGATGGCTAGATGGACAGGATGGCCATGCTGGAGATGGAGGGGGTGATATGAGACTACTATAAGAGAGGGGTGTGATTTGAATTGTAATAAATATAGGGAATGATTTAATGGAGAAAAAAGTGGAGTGTGCCACATGTCAATGGCAATGCCAGTAATTCCTAATAGATCTAAAGGCTTAGTGGAAAGACCACAACTAATCATAACTAATCCACTAAGTAATCATTAACCAATCACAACTAATTGCTTACTAATCTAAGTAATTAGTAACTAATCTATTAGTTAGCAATTATTCGATAATTAGAAACTAACTAATCAATTAGCTACATTCCTAACCCAAAGTACAAGCCCACGATCTAAGTCTAATCTTGGTAGGCTCATAAAATTAAATAATAAATAATTCCTGAAATTAAATTAATTACCTAAATAATAATCAAGATTAAGAATAATTTAAAATAATCCAAAAATATTTTTATAAACTTCCAAAAATTATAATATTAATTTCTAAAATAAATTTCAAATTCAGGAAAAAATTTATAACTCAAAAAGATTATTACCAAATTTTCAAAAGCTAAAAATTTGAAATCACGATAGTTACATAGGGATAAGTGGCAGAGGAGTACGAGGTGCTACCTGAGGAGTTTCCTTGATACAGGGTATACTGTTGTTTTAGGTTGAGAGCATCATTATCTAGATAGTCCATACTCGTAGCTAATAATCTTTCCATTTTAGTACTTTCATTTAGTATTGTACTTGTGGGTTTGCTCCTACTAAACTCTGGCTCATTTTGTTGTACCACGGATATTCAGACTGCTATGTGCTTATTCCAGCATTTACTTCAGTACTTTTTCTATACTGTTTCTATGGATGAGATTGAGATTTACATGTTAACTGTTAGTATAGCTATATTTATAGCATAGTACACCTAGGTGAGTCTATCAAATTGGATAACTTTCTCTAGTCTGTATCATCTGACTAGGTTATGTCTCAATCCGATATGTGTTTTGGGACTGGGCGTGACACCTCTGTCCCTCGTCTCTACAATCACCCTTGCTTCAAAAATTCCAACACCTACTCCACAAGAAAAATGCCTTGATCTCGTATAGCCTCCTCCCGCCCACAAACTCTAAAATGAATGCACCGAAAATGTACACATCGGGCCTTCCCTCTCCTCGACATCTCAAAAGCAATGTACCCAGCGTCTCGACCACATGGGCGGCCTAAATTTTTCTCCGGTGGTCGTAGAGCCTCCCGAGGCCGAAGTCCCCTAACCGAGCATTGAAGTTACCATCAAATATGAGATATGTTGACTTGATAATTTTGATTATCAAAAACCTTCATTTATTAATATATTAAATCTTTCTAAAATAATATATTAATATATCAACCATTAGATTGAACTCTTTTTAGGATTCTAAGACTACAAATAAATGTGCTAATTTTCTCACTTAGAAGGTGTGCTCATTGGATATGCACTCACTCACTCTCTGTCCCTCAATGTGTGTGTGTGTGTATGTGTGTGTGTGTGTGTGTGTGTGTGTGTGTGTGCGTGTGTGTGTTAAAAAAAAGGCTCAGGTTGGTCTGGAACAAGCAAAGAATGCATGAATTGAATCCATGATCTAACTACTCTTTGTTTGCAACTTAATCCCATGTATTGTTTTCTCATACAATGTGTTACATGAACTTTTAACTTCTTCAATCATCCTTGCTTGAACTTTTAACTTTTCTCACTTAAATATAGCCTCTTGTTGTACTTAATAAGTGGCATTCCATTTTAGACCTTGTCATGGCTATACTAAAATATGTATACTTATCTATTCTCTCTCTCTCTTTCTCTCTCTCTCTCTCTCTCTCTTGTTTTTTTGTGATTTAGGCTGAGGTTGGCCAATTCTAACAATAATAGGACTTGGCCGTAGTCCAAGCTGACTCATGTTGAGTTTCTAAATAAGAAAAGTTATGTCATGATTACTTAGGGTTGGATTTCTATATGATGAATATAAGAGAGAAAGCAATATTGGATAATTATTGCTTTTTCATTATGTTGAATCAACTTGAATATATACAATACAACCAATCTAAAATAGGTAACTACTAATCTATAGTAGTAATTTATCTCCTACAACAATGTCTCTAGAATAGGTAACTACCAATATATAGTAGATAATTAAATTACTAGAAATCTAGGCAATATTCCAAATCAGGATAATATTAATTACAATGTAATAAATTCCTATATATTAACATTTATGGTCAAATATCTTTATCATGCCCCCGTAAGATAGAGAACCATGAGGTGATTCCAATCTTATCTGCCAATTATTGGAAGCGGAGGGGGAAAGAGGTTTGGTGAGCGCATCAGCTAGCTGATCAACAGAGGAAACATGAGCAACTCGAGGAGAACCTCCTTGAACTTGTTTTCCAACGAAGCGATAGTCAAGAGCAACATGTTTCATACGAGAATAGAATACCAGATTTAAGTATAGATTTGCCGTACGAATGTTGTCACAGTAGATAACAATTTTTGAGGTAGAAAAACATAAAGCTCGGTGAGTGAAGAACAAATCCAACGAATTTCTGCAGTATTAGTGGCCACAGCTCAGTACTCGACCTCGGTGGAAGAGCGAGCCACGGTCCTTTGTTTTTTCGAACTCTATGACATTGGATTGTGACCAATGTAGATGAGATAGGCACCTGTTGAGGTAAAATTATCTTTGTTCCCAACCCAATCGGCATCTAAAATGCATATATTAACAATGGTGATTTGTTGTAGAGAACAACACCATGAGCAATAGTACCACAAAGACACTGTAGGAGGCACTTTACTGTATTCCAATGATCAGTCTTGGGGTGTTACATGAATTGTGATAACTTATGGACAATGTAAGCAATGTCCGGACGTATGAGTGACAAGTATTGGAGACTGTTAATAATAGCTTTGTATTTAGTTGGATCAGAGAGGGATGAGCCAGAGTGAAGAGTGAGTGTTGGAGTAGTGTCAAGTGGTGTAGACACGGGCTTGGCATCGGTCATGCGAGTACGAGTAAGGAGATGATGGATATATCACCTTTGAGAAAGCAAGATGTCCTGCAGATGGGGAATAACTTTAACTCCAAAGAAATATGAAAAGTGGCCATGATCCTTGATGGAGACTCTGTTGAGAGAAGATGAATGAATTTTTGTACTATTGTATCATTCGTTTCTGTGATAATGATGTAATCAACATAGGCCAAAAGATATATCATGATGCCAGAAGTATTGTAGACAAATAGTGATGTATCGACATAAGAGTTAGTGAAGCCAGAATTGACGAAGGACTGGCGTAGCTCATGGTACCATGCACTAGGGGTTTGTTTGAGAGCATATATTGCTTTATGCATTTTACAAACATAATGGGGATGGTCTTTTTCAATGAATCCTTGTGTTTGTGCCATAAAAACGTCCTTTGAGAGAGAGAGCCTTGGAGAAATATATTATTGACAATAAGTTGGCGCAACGACCAACCACGAGCGATGGCAATTGTCACTACCACTTTTCTAGCTTGAGGATATTTTGGTCATTTTTAAAATTTTGGGAATTATTTGGAATTATTAGTATTAATTATAATTATTAGAATTTTCAGTGATTTTTAGTATATTTGATTTAGTGCTATATTTGACTTTGACTAATGTTGACTTAGGAGACTGTCTTAGAGGCTAACCTAGGTCATGACTATTTGGTTAGGTTATGGAACCCTAGCTTGACCAAAGTTAGTGGCATTTAATTTATTAGAATTTATTTGGAGAGATTAGGATTTGATTTGAATAGAAATGGCTTGTGGTTTCACAAGTCATGATTTATGACTTAAGCCTTAAAGGCCCAACCCAACACCTAGTGAACCCTAGCCCATTCCAGCCCATGGCCAGCCACTAGCCTAGGGATTCCCCCTATTTAATGCTCCTAGAAATTAGGGCTAGCCTCCATTAGAATTATTTGCAAGTTTTGGAAAGAGGTGAGTCTCCATATTCATTAAATCCTAGAAATTCCATTTCAATTCATTTTCCCCCCAAACCAATTGCAATAGGCTCTAAATTTAGTTTACTTTCTGTTGTTATTGAGAAATTTCAGGGAAGAAACAATTTGGGAGAGTTTTGGTGGTTTGAGGATCCTCTCATTTGGGGTTTTTTTTTGTTACATTGCAAATCCCTAGGTAATATTCTAATCCCTTCCATAAAATACTATTTTTATTGTATATCTAGGAAGCCCTAGTCCTAACCTAGCTATAGGTGTAGCTAACCCTAGGATTTGAGCCCTATACGTGTCCGTATCGGACACGTATCAGTTCGTGTTTGAAGGTGTTTGATGAAATGTCCCAAAGGGCATTTCGATTTAATTTCAGCAATATAATTGAATAGGAATTTAGGTTTTTACCTCGCTTATGTGTTTCAATTGCACTGAGCACGTATTGGTGTCATGTCGTGTCGCCACAGACATAGGAACACGCGGGTGCACACGCGCGTGCGTGGGCACTGTAGCTGCCATGATGCTTGGGGCTGTTTGCGAGCAGCACACGACACTTCGACATGTGAAATTTGACACACACCATGGCGCGACCACTGACATCACGTGTGTCGAGTGACACGAGCCCTCGTGTCATGTCAGACACGATATCGTGCGTGCACTGTACGTGCACTGTGCGTTTCAGTGCACTGGGTTGTGTTCTTGTTTTCAATTCGTTTTAAATGTTTTAATTAGTGATTTTAATTGTTAATTAGGTCCTAAATATAATGTATTATATATGTTAGAATTAATTTACATGTTAATTTAGGTTTAATGTGGAAATTTAGTTTCGAATTTGGTTGAATGGCATGAACACTGAAACCATGTCTGATACAGAGTTTTTCCCATTTCCTAAACTTTCTTAATCCCAATTTTAGTGATGTTTTCTTACTGTTAACTAGTCCCACATATATGTTGATTCATATTAAAGAAGTATTTCAATTTAAATTTGGTTTATGGTTTGAGAATGAGGATTTGGACTTGGTGTTGAGTTTGGAAATGGTGTAAACTGAGATTTGGGTTCATTCCTACTAAACACTGATATTGAATGATTGATTTATGGGTTTCAGTTCTATACATGAACTATGATTGAATGTTTTAATTCAGTCCTTAACATCCTGAGCTAGTTTCCCTTCCTTCTTAATATCAAGAATGATTCCCAGTTTCACTGATTTTTCACCCAGGCACACAAATGCACTTCACTGTTATTGTACCACTTTTGCCTTGTTTTCATTACCCACAGGTACACTTTTACCTGGAATGCATTTCTAGTTTGGCCTTAACTGATTTCAAGATATATTGCTCACTGTTACATTTTCAGTTCCACATTGTTAGCTGTCATGTTCTTCCCTTTTAACCTTTCACTGATTTTCCCATTTGATAATGCCACTGTTCTTCCTTTTTGACATTCCCTGATTTCAATTAAACACAAGTGCACTGTTTTGCTTGCCTACACTGTTCTGAATTCAGGGTATTTTTCCCCCTATACTCACTGTTTTGGCCGAATATGCTCACTATTCCTGTATTCAGGATTCTACTCACTGTTTTCCTAAATTCCTGCTAACACACTCTAATGTACACCCTCACACTCTCAAGCCTAACACACATGTATCACTCATTATTCCTAATTTCTGTAGACACACAAGTTTATCACTCACTCTCTTTACACACACTCTTGTATCACACTCACACACACATCCTCACTTGACAACACTCTCAAGCCTTCACTAACACACACACACACATGTCTATCTCTCTCTCACACACACATGACACATGAGCACATGTGTCCCCCTTTTCTCTATACATATGTATATATATATTTTATATATATATATATATATATATATATATATATATATATATATATATATATATATATATATATATAGGTATCATATATAATATGTCAATGTGTGTGCCTACTATTATATATATTAGATATACATGTATGTGTGATATATCATAGGTAACCTATATGCTAATGAGTATTTCTATGTTATATTATAATATATCAATATGTGTGTATTATATATATATATATATATATATATATATATTGTCATGTGTGTATGTGTTATGGATTGGTTTTAGGCATGGTATAGCCTATAGCCTAGGCTCTTAGCCTATGGGTGACTTGAATGCCTAGTATAGAGTCTAGATTAGACTTGTGTAGCCTTGTTAGACCTACAATAGACTTGCTAGACTAGTGTAGACTTGTTTGTCTTAGGTTTGACTTGGTTGACCTAGTTTGACTTCTAGGGTTGACCAGAGTTGACCAAGAGTTGACTTTGGCCTAGATTCATGTAGAATGCATTGTAGTGCATCTTATTACCATTCTGGACTTGTTGTGACTTGTACTGTTCTAAATAGGAGCCATACACCACTCTTCGGACAGTACTTTCATCTTGGACATTCAGATAGCAGGCGAGTATATTCTCTGATCTTTTTATACCTGTCTGGACTATATTCTTGCTCTAGATTACTCTACTTGATGCTGACACGTATCTTCACGGATTAGTACTATATGGATCCTTTCCTGAGATGTTATCCCTCTACGGGTGCATCGGGTATTTCATGTTCATGTACTTTATCATGTGCATCAGGTACTCCTTGTACTCGTACTAGTTCATGTATTTACATGTTCTCATGTGCTTTCATGTCCTATCATGTGTCTCATGTACTACTCATTACATGAGTTCACGTATCTTAGCTGTATTCATGTGCCTATAACGTAACTTGAATGGATCCTTGTGTATTGATTGGGGCGGGGTGAGTAGAATTAGTTATATGATCATTATCCCCAGTAGGTATTCATGTGCTTCTTAGTTGTATTCATGTGCTCCTAAGCCGTTTACATAACCATATTGTACTCTAAATCACTTAGCCACTTACAGTCTCTACTTATCATGTATTTACTTTCAGTTACAAATATCTCCTATTTTCCTGTATTTCCTTTTCAGTATTTCATGTATTTTACTCTATTGCATGATTTATACTCCTAACCTGCTATGAACTGTTTGAGAGATATGTGCTCGTTCCCGTCCTGATTGGACCTGTTGAAAATTTTACAGAGGACGAGGAGGAGGCCTACTTAGATACTTTCTATGGGACAGCCTTAGAGGACACTTGCGATCCGGACTTCCAGTCGGATCCCTTAGCAGTAGAGACAGTTGCTCCATAGATATTTATCTTATTTCATAGCATTGGAGATTAAGTTGTATATATTGGATCTGTATTATCTCTGGATATTAGTGGAGTTTATCTAGACACTTAGCTTTCTCTCTATTTGTATTCCTGTGGATTTGGATCTTGCATCTTTATATCATTCCATCTTTATCCTGTTCTATTTTAGATATGATTGAGATATATTCTGTTATGTCACCCCCATTCAGGGAGTATAACTATTTATTACCTTAAACTGTTAGATGTTGTGACCTAGGACAGCGTTCTACCGCCGACACTGCGGCGTAGGCTGGACGTACCCACGTCTCGTGCCCTTACTCTAGGGTGCGGGTCGTGACAGCAATAGAGAGAATAAGTCGTACTATTGTTGGCTTGACCACAGGACTGAAGGTGTCATGGTAGTCAACATATGGTCGTTGTTAAACATGCTTTATGTCTGTCAACAGAACCATCTGGTAGATGTTTAGTCCAAAAAATTCACTTGCAACCAACAATATTTTGGATCGGTTGAGAGGGAACAAGGGTCCATGTCCCATTTTGAATAAGTGCATCAAACTCCTCAGACATTGCCTGAGCCATTTGGGATCTTTGATGGTCTGGGTTACTGTAGAGGGTTCTAGGTTAGATTTGGCAGAAAGTTGGGCGATAAGGTTGAGTTTTTGGATTGGTTTGTGGATATTATTTTTAGAACGAGTAACAATACCCTGATGTGGAGGTGGAATAGTATCAATTTTGGGGGTTGTAGTGATTGGAGTATGGGTGAGTTGGATTCAGATGGTGGATTTTGGGATGACATTTGGGTGGAGGGGTGCGGCAAAGGTGGAGTCGCAGAACTGGGTCTCGAATTTGGTGTGAGAGAGATACTTTTTTATGGAATAATAAATATGGTGCATATGGTTGTAGAGTCTTGATTGGATACTGCTTGAGGGGCAGGTACTAGATTGACGGATGGTGTGATGGTGGCCAAAGATGATGACGGTAAATGGATCCAGACAAGGGACGTGGAAGAGGAAGAACATGAAAGATTTAGTTACTTGGTTTTAAAGGGTGATAAAGTGTGGGAGTGGATAGACAATTAATGAGATAAACAGTTGTTGAGAATGCATATGACCAATGTGACAAGGGCGTGGATCAGGGCCGGCCCTGGCCCAGGGCCCCCAGTCATGAGGGGCCCAAAAAATAGTTTAAAGATAAATATATTAATAATTTTGTATCTCAAAATAGAACTAGTATATATCATGGGCTCTTTTAAATACAAAGTTATTGTGGTGTAGTGTTTAGTACTTTAGACTCCTTACTAAATGTTCTAAGTTCAATCCTTGGTTGTAGCTATTTTTTTAAAAAAGTTTTTAAATATTTTTACATTATGTATGGGGGCCTTATTTTGAAAGTCCGTCCTGGGCTCTCATGAGCTCAGGACCGGCCCTAGCATGGATGCATGTGAGAGGAGTGATAAGCATTTTTCCATAATATGACGATGACGACGTTCAGAATACCCATTGTGTTCAGGAGTGTGTAGGGTGAGGTTAAATGAGGTATCCCATTAGAACTGAGATATGAAGGAAGTGCTTGATACCCCCCTCCCCCACATTGTCATAATAAAGCGTGATAATTTTATATTGAAGTAGTTCTCTAGGAGTGATTTGAAGCGGATAAAAAAGTCATAGACACCAGATTTTCTTTGAAGTGGATAGAACCATATGTATTTTGTAAAATAATAGACGAAAATAACATAGTATTTAAAATCATCACTCAAATATATGGGATAGGTCCACACATTGAAAAATATTATTTCTAGCAGGAAAATTGAAACAAGAGTGGAAACAGAGGAAGGTATTGCAATTGAAATTCAAAGAAGATGGACTTTAGACTTCTAATTGAAAGTCAGACATAATATATCTAAGGATTATTGGCGACGAATGACCTAAGCGATGATGCCACTCGGACGAAGTGGTCTTGACACTAGAGAAAGCAACCAATGGAGAAGACTTGAATGAACTAACTGGCCATTCATATACACTATCCTTAGTCTCTCCTTGTAAAAGTCTTGCCCCCGTACAAATATCCTTTACACAAAATGAAGAGGGTAAGAATTCGATTGGTGTTTGTTAGATTTGCAAAATTAAGAAATAGAAATAAGATTTTTAAGCATAGTAGGAATACAAAGCACATTCTGAAGTGAGAAAGTATGTGAAAAGTGTGTAGAGATATAGAACCAGTATGCGAAATAAGAAGACCCGTGCCATCGCCAATCACAACGTCATTAGTCCCAGAATAAGGAGCTTGAGTTGAGAGATTACTCAGGTCGGTAGTAATTGTTAGCCCAATGATTGTATCATGTTTTTTGAATATGGTTAATATGTTAAGTTTAGCATTTCATTATCACTAATCTTCATACTATCGCTATAGCATTTCTACTTATACTTATACCTTTGGTGATATGTGCCTATTGGTTTACATATTAGTGATATGAGCTTATCTATCTTAAATTTAATCGGGTTGCCAAAATCAAAACTATGTTTTTGATTGTGGTCATTCAATTAGAGTTTAATCATTATGATATCACTAACATTTATGCTATCACCTTAGCACTTATACTTAAACTCAGCATTGTCCAAATGTGCATTAAACTTATCATACTTGCTACAATGTATATTATTTTGTTCGTCTAACATGTATATGCAGAAAAGCAATAAGCAAGATCAATGTGGAAATATACAATAAAAAAATCATGGTGGGCCAAAGACGATGGATCCCACAAGATTTCTCTGAACCACCCGACGACATCTCCGGAGCCACGCACTCGGGGGGTATTCAGCTTTCGCAAACTGGATATCTTTGGACAGCTGCCGCCAAGGGAAAAAGCCAGCACCTATCAAAGGAAGAAGCCAAGCCATGCCATCATCATTTCAAGACTCTGAAGAAGCCTGCACCTGCTACAGTATATCTGGAGTCTGTAATGAGTCTTAGGAATTATTGTAAACACAAGAAATGGATGGCAAAATCGAAAGCTAGGGTAGAAACCAGCCCAGGATCATTTTTGGATGAAAACCGGCATATCGACGGTATACCAGTGCATACCGATGGTATACCAATTTTGTTCATAGAAAGTTTCTGTCAACAAAATTGGCATACCGACGGTATACCGGATCATACCGACGGTATACCGATTCCGTAACGTTGAAAGTCCAACAGTCGGATTTCCAGCATTAAATGATCCCAACGGCTATGTTTCGAGCCGTTGCAATCCCAGACCGGTATACCGACGGTATGCCGACTCATACCGGCAGTATACCGGTCGCTGTCTGAAAAGTTGCCTTTGAGCTCTTTTCAATGCTTTGGTTATAAATAGCCTTGAACCCCTTCATTCAAGGTTGATACTTTGAGCCTAAAAAAATTTTCTAAACCACCAAAGCCTATCTACAAACAACTCTACAAAGCTTTCATTTGCCATCCACAAATTGTGTTAGAGTTATTGAGTTGAAAAGTAAGATCTTCATCTTATTGTATAAGGAGATCAAAACCTATTGTGAAAGGTTGAAGTTGGGGAGTCTTCGTATCCAAACTCTCGGTTGAAGTTGGAGAGTCTTCCTATCCAAAATCTCGGTTGAAGTTGGAGAGTCTTCGTATCCAAACTCTCGGTTGAAGTCGGAGAGGCCTTCGGATTAAAGCTCTTGTGTAAGAAGTTGGCGAGTTCTTCGGATCCAAACTCGTGTGTAACTATTTACTCAAATAGTAGATTAAAGTCGGAGAGAGTTCCGGGACTGGAGTGCCTCTTGGGAGGATACCAGGATATATCGTGTGTCGGTATTGTTATTGCTTCTTCTCTTGCACTTATATTTTTAAATTGTCTATTAGCTTGTGCTAAGTGCTTGATTAGTTAGCTTGACCCTATTCACCCCCCCTCTAGGGTTCCTACAATTGGTATCAGAGTAAGGACTCTATTGTTAGGCTTAACATCCTTAGAGTAGATCCTTGTTATTTTTCTATGGCATCGTATTCCTCCTACTCCTCCTCCGATAAAGAGGTTTTTACTTCTAGTAGCATAGACAATCATGTTTCTTCTAAATACAAGAAATGCTCTAAGTGGAAAGCCATGGCTAAACAATCCTTAGAGATTCTTGACAACCTTCATTCTACAAATGAAGAACTTTCTGAAAAGGTTATTCATTTAGAAGAAGCAAATGAGTTTTTGAGAAATAAAAATAATGATTTATTATCTAGACTTGATTCTCAAAACTCATCATGTGTTTCTTTAAAGAGTTTGGATGAGACTTTAATCTTGAAAATCAAATCACTTTCCTCATCTATAGAAGATCTTAAAAGTCAAACGCTTGTGTTAACTTCTTTGCACGATTCTTCTATTGATTCTTTAAATAAACAAAATGATGATTTTATTTATAGAATTACTTTATTTGAAAAAGAGAATTATGCTTTAAATGCTAAATTTGATTCTCTTACTTGTTTGCATGATGATTTGCTATTAGAACATAATATTCTTAAAATAAAATCTTCTCATGCTCACTCTAGAGATATTCATCGTTCTAGTATGTCACATGTTCATAACCATGCTCATTCTGATACATGTGCACACACTAGCATTAGGTGCTTTTATTGCTCTCGCATTGGACACATGAGCTTTACATGCCCTATTCGTAGGACCTTTACTACTAATGCTAGAGTAAGTGCTATATGGGTCCCTAAAGCTAATAAATGTGGATCCAAGTTTATTTGGATACCAAAGTCTTCATCTAATGTATAGGTGAAGCTTCTTGTATCGGAATATAGCACCGAGGAGCGTGTTGGTGGTTGAAAAGCTCAAAGGTCATCTTCCAAGCAATTGTACAACACAAGCGTAGCCACTAGAGCCATTTTGGTAATATGCTAAGCGATTCTCTTTAAATTGTTTATATTTATAGAATCTAGCATGTTTCACTCAATGTCTTGCTACTCGCTTACATTAATATCCTTTAGTTGTCTTTTATATAAATCAATGTGAGATATAATACTAGCATGCTTAGTTAATTTTCTTATTAATTCTTTTATCTAGCATGACTAGTTACTCGGCTTAAATGATTAGTTCACACAATGTAGTTTATCACTCTTTTTCAATTTAGTGTGACACATTTATATATGCATGCTCGTTATTCTTAATCTTTTATAAATCATGCATATCACTCTAGTCCATAGGAGCTTGGTTTTGATTTGAGTAAATATGATTTTAACTCTCCGTCTTTAAAGTTTTTGAAATAGTTGCTTTTTGTCGGTTTGTATTTAATATGTAATATTTATCTTAATCGGTATTTGTGAATATATGTGTTTAGCACAAGCTTCTTATCACTTGACAAGTATATACTTATACTTTTACTTTAACCTTGTGCTCACATAATATATTTATTATTGATTCTCATGTTTTATTTTGATTAAACCTCTTATGAATTAATTATGTCTTAGCCTAATAAAGCTTATTTATATGTGTTTTGAATTTGTGATAGTTTTTCAAATATTCATTAAGGATACATGACTATATTCATTAAAATTTCCATTTGTATGTAGATCATGTATTTCTTATGTTGATATATATTTTCGTATAAATATCTTTATGTGGACATATGAGTTAAGCTAAAGTTTTATATTGAGTTGAAGAGTATTTAATTATACTTATTATCTTCAAACTTGTGCTTATCTCATACTTTAGCTATTGATTCCTTTGACCAAATTTATGCCTCTTGAATCAATTAGCTTCTTCTTTAAAGTCTTCTTTTTTGATGATATCTTCTTGACTTTTTGGTTGGCATTATGGATATATGTTCTTAATTAATTTTTGATCTCCTCATGTATGCATATTCGTGATATATATAGTTTCATATATATAAATGATTCCTAACTTTTAATATTTATTTGTTTTATACCTTTAAGTTAGGATGTTGAGAGAAAATGTTTATTAATGTCTTCCTCATGACTAATTATGGATGTTCTATTAAGGATCACATAGTTTTGTGCTTTACCTTGCTTGTTAAATTGACCTCCTTAATTAGTGCACTCTTTCTAGTCTGTTCTTATAATTTACTATGGTGCACTATGAAAGCTCTTTGAAAAATGTACTTCTTGATATCTTTAGCATTTAGCTTTCTTGATCTTAATGATCTTTCTTTGCTCATTTCTTGGGTTTATACTTCCTTTTGAATTATTGCTGCCCAATGGTTTTTGTAGCACATGAGAATACATGTAATTGTTACATCATATTTCTCATGACTTTAGCTACTATGGTTTGAGCTTTTATGTTGAGATTTTTCCATTTCTAAAAAATACACTTATTTCATAATGGCTATAATATTTTGCATTCTCTAGATCGATCTATCATTTTATTATCTTGGGTTAATCTCAATACTTGGCAAAGAGATTTACTTTATTACGTTTTCATGAAAATCTCTTTTGGCCTTTACTTGATAAGAGAATAATTCATTTATTTTTCATCTTATGCTCTTATCCTTGCTTAGAAAAGAGTCTATAAATCATTTTGTTCATTCAAAATGTATGCCCTTAATTGCGAACTCTATGCTTAAGCAAGTATCTTTAGTGTTTATGACTTAAGATTAAATGAGCACATTTATCTTGTTAATGACCTACCTCATTAATCTTAATCAGTTATGTAGCTTGCTTATTTATGATATATTGTTAAGCTATATAATTTGGTTCACTTTCACTCTTCTAGCTATTTTTTTTCTTTTCAATCTATATTTTTTTTTTCTTTTTAATCTATATATGATATGCTAGTTTACATAAACAAGATCTGTGATTCTTCTAAAATGTAATTTGTATCCTATTTTAGATACATATGTTTATTCTCTAAAAACTGTTTTACAAATTCTTGATTAGATCTTGTTTCACTTGGAGGTTTGTGATTCTTTTCTTTAAGTCTCCTTCCTTATTAGTCATTAGCTTGTATCTCTTAAATTTTTCTCACTTTTGAGTCATGATTTCATCATATTATCAATTACATCTCTTCTTGATTATATTTGCAATCATTTAAATGAGAATGACTCTTTTCCATATTCTTATTGATTTATGAGATTTTATTATAAATATGGATTTTTATTTTTCTCTTGATGAGATTCATTTGATCATATTTATTCATTTGCTTTCTTTATGAATGATCTTAATGATTGAGTAGTCCTAAACTATCTATTTTTGTAAATGTCAAGTTAATTTACTACTCTGCTTCGACTACTCATGGATTATCACATAATGTCTTTACCATTTGAACTTTATTGGTCTTTCATTTAGATATGGCAAAGTTTGGAAATTACCTAGTTGATGGGTACATATGTGATAAAACATGCCTAGTCCATGCAAAGCATTAAATTGATTGATTTTTTCTTAATTAGATAATCATGGACATGATATTTTTATGCTCTATTTGTCTATCATCATGATTGTTCTTAATTACTTTATTCTTTTTCATGATGACATTTTCTCAAAAGATAACATATATTGATCTATCATATTTATATATAAGATCCTTCTATATAGGTTAATGTATGCCATCTTTTGATTATACGTGCTTAATTCGAATATTCTTTTGATCCTTCATCTTTAGTGGCCATTAATTATATATCTCTTCTTGACTAAAGATGATATTATTCGTCTTTTGACGATATTGTAGTCTTATATGCATCAAACAAGGGGGAGAAATCCATAGTTGATTTACCCCTAGATCTTGTAGTTATCTATTTTATGCTATAAGTGCTTTGAAACTAGATACGCATATTTTGAGGGGGAGCAAATCAATTGATTCAATTTATTTATACCCTTTAATATGTCGTATACCTAGTTCATCACGGACCCATATTTTCTTCTATTTTTATATCCTATTGATTGAGGTCATGATATTTTTATTTGTGAAGGATTTATGAGAGTGTATGCAAGTGTCTTTATTATTTATCTCTCTTTTATATGGATTAAATAAGTCATCTTGTTAATATTAACTTTCATATCTTATCTTGATGACTATTGTGCTTTAATTTATTTTGCTTTCCTTATTTGCTTAAATTATTTGGCTTTTCTTAATGAGGACTTACCCAAAATTCACGTATATCAACATTGGTAATACTTTGAGGGGGAGCATTCAAGTCGACTGAATTTCTCCTTCTCAAGTATTTTTCTCCTTTACCTTCATGTTTATCTAAAAGGGTATTCATATAGCATGTTAAGGTAATTGAGTTCAAATGCATGAACTTGGGTAAGCATATAGATTTTGCAAATAAAGAGATTATTTTATATCAATTGCTCTATTTCACTGATCATTCATTATTTGTTCCATTGTTTATTTGTGGACAATTGTGACTATAAACGTTTTCTTTGATCAATGTTTCAATTATATATTTCATTTGGTATCTTCATCAATATCCTTTTTTTGCAATTATCTAATCCTCATGGCGTTTGATTGAAATCCTTTATTTCATAATTCTCTTCCAAAACTAGAGTAATATTTCATATCATATTATGTTTTGGAGTTTTTCTTGGATTTCAAGTTGGTAAAACTATTTTATTTGACTGTTTTGCAATTTTATTTGTTTTACCAACTATATTGTGTTTTGACATGCTTCTTTTAAAAATTTGATATTCTACATTGGCAATGTAGCTTTATAAACTTGTCATTACACTCTTCTTCCATTGTTTTTCATTAGTATATCTTGATCATGATTGTCTATAAGTTCCCCATGCTCTGATTTCTATGCTTGAGATTGATTTTATTTTATCTATTAGTACGGAGGAGCCGATTTTTGATCATATCAAAGGGGGAGAAGTAAGTTTAAGTATGCTTTTATAAGTAATCTAAGTAGTATGCTTTTAGTGATATTGCTTATGTCTTTTGTATATTAGTGATACATGCATCTATTGTGTCCATACTAAACTTAATCGATTTGCCATAATAAAAAAGGGGGAGATTGTTAGCCCAATAATTGTATCATATTTTTTGAATATGGTTAATATGTTAAGTTTAGCATTTCATTATCACTAATTTTCATACTATCGCTATAGCATTTCTACTTATACTTATACCTTTGGTGATATGTGCCTATTTGTTTACATATTAGTGATATGAGCTTATCTATCTTAAATTTAATCGGGTTGCCAAAATCAAAACTATGTTTTTGATTGTGGTCATTCAATTAGAGTTTAATCATTATGATATCACTAACATTTATGCTATCACCTTAGCACTTATACTTAAACTCAGTATTGTCCAAATGTGCATTAAACTTATCATACTTGCTACTATGTATATTGTTTTGTTCGTCTAACATGTATATGCAGAAAAGCAATAAGCAAGATCAATGTGGACATATGCAATGAAGAAATCATGGTGGGCCAAAGACGATGGATCCTACAAGATTTCTCTGAACCACTCGACGACATCTCCGGAGCCACGCACTCGGGGGGGTATTCAGCTTTCGCAAACTGGATATCTTTGGACAGCTGCCGCCAAGGGAAAAAGCCAGCACCTATCAAAGGAAGAAGCCAAGCCATGCCATCATAATTTCAAGACTCTGAAGAAGCCTGCACCTGCTACAGTATATCTGGAGTCTGTAATGAGTCTTAGGAATTATTATAAACACAAGAAATGGATGGCAAAATCGAAAGCTAGGGTAGAAACCAGCCCAGGATCATTTTTGGATAAAAACCGGCATACCGACGGTATACCGGTGCATACCGACGGTATACCGATTTTGTTCACAGAAAGTTTCTGTCAACAAAATCGGCATACCGACGGTATACAGGATCATACCGACGGTATACCAATTCCGTAACGTTGAAAGTCCAACGGTCGGATTTCCAACATTAAATGATCCCAACGGCTATATTTCGAGCCGTTGCAATCCCAGACCGGTATACCGACGGTATGCCGACTCATACCGGCGGTATACCGGTCGCTGTCTGAAAAGTTGCCTTTGAGCTCTTTTCAATTCTTTGGTTATAAATAGCCTTGAACCCCTTCATTCAAGGTTGATGCTTTGAGCCTAAAATTTTTTTCTAAACCACCAAAGCCTATCCACAAACAACTCTACAAAAGCTTTCATTTGCTATCCACAAATTATGTTAGAGTTATTGAGTTGAAAAGTAAGATCTTCATCTAATTGTATAAGGAGAACAAAACCTATTGTGAAAGGTTGAAGTTGGGGAGTCTTCGTATCCAAACTCTCAGTTGAAGTTGGAGAGTCTTCGTATCCAAACTCTCGGTTGAAGTTGGAGAGTCTTCGTATCCAAACTCTCGGTTGAAGTCGGAGAGGCCTTCGGATTAAAGCTCTCGTGTAAGAAGTTGGCGAGTTCTTCGGATCCAAACTCGTGTGTAACTATTTACTCAAATAGTAGATTAAAGCCGGAGAGAGTTCCGGGACTGGAGTGCCTCTTGGGAGGATACCAGGATATATCGTGTATCGATATTGTTATTGCTTCTTCTCTTGCACTTATATTTTTAAATTGTCCATTAGCTTGTGCTAAGTGCTTGATTAGTTAGCTTGACCATATTCACCCCCCTCTAGGGTTCCTACAGTAATATGGTGCGATGCACCATTGTTAAGAAGCCAATTGGTGCTTTTGGAGTTGTCCGTTGTTGTAATATTGGCACGTGGGTGCCATGGAGCTGGAGATTGAGTTTGCCATTGACGAAATGCACGTCGTTGTGGATTGGACTGCATATTTATTGGTGCTAAAAGAAATTGAGGACATTGTTGAATTATGTGTCCTTAAGCACGGCACCCTTAATACTTTCCAAGATATGGACGAGGAAAGGTATGATCAGTCTGCATATTGTAGTTGGTTGGTATGTGTCCCGACGATTATTGGATCCTTGATCCATTCAGTGAAGAAGATGACTCTGGTACTATGATGAATGTAAGAGTGAAAGCAATATTATTTAATTATTGCTTATTCATTATGTTGAATCAACTTGAATATATACAATACAACCAATCTAAAATAGATAACTACTAATCTATAGTAGGTAATTAATCTCCTACAATAATATCTCTAAAATAGGTAACTACCAATATGTAGTAGCTAATTAATTTCCTACAAATCTAGGCAACATTCTAAATCAGGATCATATTGATTATAATGTCATAAATTTCTAGATATTGACATTTATGGTCAAATATCTTTATCACTATATAATGGGTCATTGAATGTTATCTAAAAGGACGTAGAGTTCTTTATGTTATTGATTATTGTACTTTTAGATGTGTTGGTTAGCAAGTAATGGTTAAGAGAAAAAAAAATAGAGAGAGACGACAAAGAGAGGTTAAAGTAAGAGGGACTATGGATTTTTGGGTCTTCTTGGGTCTAAGCTTTGAAATTTTGGGTTCTCTTTGTATACTTTTTCTGTATTAGGGTTACAAAGTAGAGAAATCTTGTAACATTGTTTTAGTAATGAAATTGCTCTCCTAGTACATTTTACATGTTAGAATTTTCCACGTAATCCTTGTGCCACTTTATTTTGTATTTTGATCTTTAGTTCACTACAAAGTCGGCCACAGGTACTGCAGAAGTTGGCCATCGGTTCCTCGTTGTATGCTAGAGTTTTTGCTTAGCCTCTTTAGAAAGATAGTCCCATGTTGGAAAAAAAACATTCAAGTGAGTATCTCAATATATATCTATGATTTGTATTCAGATATGCACATGGGGTATGGTGGCCCATGTGGGTGCCATAGTAGGATATTTTCCTACGAGGACTAAGTCTAAACTTCCACAATGAAACAATTATGTACTGCCACTTCTTTGAGAATTTTCCTTACGATCTAAGCCCTGAAGCGGCTTAGCGACTCAGACTCGGACGAAGGGCATAAATGGTTACATATCGAGCACGAGATTGTGCTTGGTTGTGCTCGATGTCTACGCATGCCTTCTGCATGGGTTTCTGTGAGGGCGCATAAGGAAGCAGAAGTTCAGCTATTTGGTTGCTCCTTATAAGTAACCGCCTATTTAGTGGGCGAGTTGCTACTGTAATTGCTTACTTAATAGGTAGTTACTCTGGATTTACTGCCAAAATGGATAGTTAATCCGTGGTTAAGGCCCATATTTTGGGGTAATGGCTGCCTACGGGGTCTCTTTCTCTTCTATATAAGAGCACTGCTCTTTCATTTGAAGAGTACAGAATTTGAAAAGAAAGTGAGAAACTGTTAGAGTTGGTGTTGAAACAATAAGGGATTATTTCTGCTAGTTTTTTTGCACACAGACTGTAGAGTTCGTCGAGTAGCGCTAAAGTGACAATGGAGCATTCCAGTAGTTGATATTTAGAATTTGTTGGTTCTTGAGAGTAGATCGACAAGATATGTCGAATCTTACTTTAAGCAACGGTGATTTTGATCTCCCAATGAGTGTACTATAACAAAAGAAATTAATTTCTAGTTTCCTCTATTTTAACATCTGTAATGCACGCCTTTTCTTTTCTTTTCTATCGTGCCAGTTATTTTTTTTTCATTTATGTCTTCCAGAGTTAGTTTGTATACATATTTTGTAGATACAGGAATAATAATCTCAAATCAAGACCCGTACTATTACCATCCTATGTACACACAAGTAAAATTGCTTGTTCCGCCTACGTATAGGGTGTTATATCCTCAAAAGTTCTCTGCAAGAATGTCACGCCCCAATTCCAAAATACGTAGGAACTTGGGAGGAGATGATGCCAGCTAATACAGTCTAGAATAAGTTTCCAATTTAGTGGACTTATCCAGATGTACTACGCTATAAATGTATACTAAGCATATGCTATCCAGAGGCATATTTCATGTTAAAAATGCCAAATCAACTACGTCTCAAGCCACACATATACAAGAATGAACAATATGTAATATAGTCGGTTGTCCTATAATACACATGTTCGAACAAGCTGGAAAAAAGAATAAGCTAGCAAATACTAGACTATAATAACAGAGATGTCATAGTAGTAATACAATTCAAGAAAGGTAATAAAGAGTACCGTCAATGATACATGAATCCTGCAAAAGCAATCACAACTACACAAAATTTTCGTATAACAAGCTCAGTACAAACCTGGAGAGATCGTTAGGTCCTCAAAGAGACGTAACAAGATACAGAAAGTACAATAAATAAATATAACTATTTTAGAAAATTAATTATAATATTTAAAACTAAGTTTTTTTTATTCACAATATTATAAATAAATACTTAAAAAATCTAAAAATTTAGGCTAAAACTAATTTTGTCAAAATATAATTTTTATGAATTTATTTAATATATATATATATATATATTATTTTAACAAATACAATATATATAAATAATTAAAGGTATACTAATTAATAGTATAAGCCTACTACCTGAATTTTTAAAATATTTATTTATTTTTAGTTTTAAATATTTTTTGAGTTAGAAATTATTTTAAATCTATAAAATTTATTTTGATTAAGAAAGGGCTTTGTCGATTTTCTTTAAAATAAAATTTGAATTTATAGAAATATATTTGAAAATTATTTAATTTATTATTATCAATTTTATAATTTAATATTTATAAATATAGAATTATTTGGTTTATTATTATCCTTTATTTTAATGGTTTTGATTTATAAAATTATTTATTTGAAATAATAGATATTAAAAATTAGATATTATTTATGTATAAAGATTTGATCAATCTTTTTTATTTAATTCTATCGAAGGATCTATCCATGGAAATTCTAATCCTTTCCTGATTAGGGAAACCCCACTCCTATATATAGGAGATGCTTCCCTTTATTTTATCCCACAATGATAATTCCCAACCATTGTCAATCATCAACAACCATCATCGTGTCCGTGCATGGTGTCCGTATCCGTGTCTATCTCTATTCTCTTTCACTATTTTTATATTACAATTATATTAGCGACCGTATCTAACAATCTTGAACACGAACTCCAAATCTTTCCCGTCGTGTCGGACAATACCGATACAGCCAATTCCGTAACTCGCAACCTCTTTCATTTTATAACTCCCAACCTCTTCCATTCCGTAACTCTCAATCTTTTCTATTCTGTAACTCTCAACCTTTTCCATTCCGTACCTCCCAACCTTTTTTATTCCGTAACGCTAAACCTTTTCCATTTCATAACCCCCAACCTTTTCTATTCCGTAACCCTCGACCCATCCCATTTATAACTTTTCTTCATTTTTCTATAAAAAAAAAGAAATGTTGAGACAAAACTTAAGCATTATCTTCTTCTTCCTTTGGAGCAACCCAGCGACCCGTGCCGCACTCGCCTACCCAACCTTCTTTCCGTATCCGCATCTGCCAAGAAGATTTGGTATGAAGTCGTGTTGAATATTTAGTTTTAGTTATTAATGTATTTTTAATATATATATAGTATTGTATTTCTGTGTATTTTATTGTATTTCAGTATTTTAAATACTGTAAAATTAGTTAAAAAGTTATGTTAATTATGTTTGTTAATTAAGACAATTAATTATCAATTTTCCAAAAATAAATATTTTATATTTTATTTTAACAAAAATCTAAAAATAAATTTTTGTGCATCACTGTTTTTTTTTTAATTTTTAGAAAATAATAAATGTTGTTGAAAAGTAAAATAAAATTTATAGTAAATTAGTACACTTTTTGTAGATTAATTATTATATTTATTTATAAATTTTACTGTATTTTTGACATATAATTAATTAGTTTCTGTTAGGGTATTTCTGGATTTAAAATTAAATACTACGTCATATTTTAATTAAATTAGTTGCAAAAATTATGAAAATTGTTTGCTGTCCATTTTAGTCTATTTTGACAATTATAAATTATGAACATGTTATTTTAAGTCTCTAAGTAAGCGAGCGACTTTGTAGCACGATTTTAAATACGATATTTTATCCTTTAATTAAATAAATTGCTTTTTAGTAACAAAATTCTTTTAAATAAATTGTAAACTATAACCTTTTAACTTAGTAATGTCACGATCTGCATCCGGTATAGGGGCACGAGTAGGGAATAACATCCAGCCTACATCGCAGCATCGGCAGTAGAACGCTGCCTAGTTCACTAACTATCAATCTCACACAATGATATAATGTACCTGTCATAGGTCTCAACTCCAAAATGGAGAACAAAGTACAAATGATAATACTAAATACCCAATCACAATCTAAAGCACGATAAGATATCAAGAAGTCTAATAACCACAAAGTCTAAAACATCAACAACTTCTAAATACAATGTCAATATCCAAATCTCAAATATCATAATAAAGTCTCCATTATATATACATGTCAAGAATTCTAACAATGAATCTATCACATAGCTAGAGAGTAACTAAGCCCATCGGTAGTCACTCCTGAATATCATGACCCATGGTTGCTATCCTCCTATCGGCTCCGTAGAATGTGGGACATAAGTCCCCTAAGCAGTCATCTAAAAAATATATTCAGTCATGATGGAATAAGCATACCTCTTCTAGCAATTCCAATTAATTGATAAAGATTATAAAATAGTTAAAGTAAGTAATACTTGATAAGCATAAAAAGAATGAGTTAGAGAATAAAATAGAACAACAGCTAACATAAGTACAAGAAAAGTAAATATGGTGAAACAGAAAAGCATGACAATAAAGACAGTAAATAAAGATAACTACACTAGAATAGATGTGATGTGAGTCCACCAAGTATAATATGAATCCAGCAAGAAAGCACTATACTAATGTGTTTTAAAATACCACTTTCGACATATAAATAGCGAGGGGTAAATACGGTACATCGCACACTTGGCAAGTGTGCAATGACTATCTTTTCAGATTAGACTAGTAGGGGTGATTCCAGCATGTTTAGGAATGTTTACATGTTTACACGAGTATTTCTCCGCCCCGACTAGTACAAGTGAATCCATAACACGAGACATAAATTAAGTACAAGTCCAGCCAGAAAGTAGTAAAGCTAGAAAGTAATTCCAATAGGGGGTTCCAGTAGGTGATTCCAGAAATAGAGGCAAGTCAGATAAGATGCACCTGTCACAAGCAAATGAATCCAAAAATACTAATCCGTGTTGTATCAGAGAATTAGGTAATACTATACTAGGAATTGAATCATAATAATTATTAGAGAATAAAAACTATCAGAGAATTTACTCGCCTGCAGTCCTGAGCAACGACCGAGGATCGATATCTGAACCAGCGTCAAAAAGACCTAATATGAAATTACAGAGTTGCTTGGTATTCTAGAATAAATAATATATTTAAATGCATTAATTATATGCTTTTAGGCCTTTCTAGGTCATGGAAGTTAAATTAGGTCAATACTAGCCAAACTAGGTCATACTAAGTTTTCTAGGTCCATACCACAAAGGAAAAGGGATATCAATTACCCTACTTGCATATGGACCCATATGGTCCAATACCTTAATTTTTACCCTTTACCTTACCTTACCCTATGCATTACCTATATGACACATATATAAACTCGATGATACTATACCTTAGCTTATTACCCCAATATCCTATGCATTAGCCTTATCCCTTCTTACCTAGGTATATCCAATACTATAGGGGTACCCTTACCAATTTACCATGTAGCCTCAAACATATTGGCATGTACCCATACCATAGCTATATATGCATAGATAAAGATAATGCAAAAGTATATATATATATATATATATATATATATATATATATATATATATATATATATATATATATATATATATATATATATATATATATATAAATATATATATATATATATATATATATATATATATATATTTTAAAATATAAATATAAATATTTTATATATATATATATATATAAATATATATATATAAAAAAAAAATATAAATATAAATATAAATATAAATATATATATATATATATATATATATATATATATATATATATATATATATATATATATATATATATATATATATATATATATATATATATATATATATATATAATATCTTCTTCCATGCACCCCATACCCTCATACCTTACTTTCTATATTACTCAAACCAAAGGCACCCTCCCTAACATACTAGTGACTCACTCATATTACTTGCTACTGTCTAGACCATTCCTTCTAACAAGTTATTTATACGCACATCTATCTCACTGCCATGTTTTCCTCCTCTTTCCTGCAAACAGATGCTACTGGAACCTGTATCTTACCGGTCCAAGGTAGAAAATTGCTTTATTGTTGCTGCTATAATAAGTGCTACAGCTACTAAGCAGTAAATGCTGCTTGTTGTTGTTGCCTAAGGGTAACAACAAACTGCTGCTGCTATCCTATGAAATGCTCAATAGCCTAAGCCTCCTTAGATGCTGCTATATGTTGTTAACTATTTGATGCTAACTACTATCAAATGCCCACTAGCCCGAGCCTCCCCCTCCCAGTAAGCTGCTAACAAATGCTCTCCATCGCACCCCTCTCAATAAGTTGCTATTGTGCTAGCTACTGATATAGGCAGCAAGCCACTTGATGATCTCAAGTTCCCCCTCTTACACAGCTATTATTGCTATTCTAAGTCCCGTTCATGCTACTCCCCCTCTCTAGCACATCAGTACCTGAATGATACATTCTCTTCATTCCCGTTCACCGGTAGATGCTGCTACTTCTACTAAAGTAGCCCGAGCCATTCCCCCTCCCATATTACTGCTATTATACCCTTCACAAATACTGTTACCAGTGACATTCTTCACAAATACTATTACCAATGCCCCTCTTCTCCTACATCCCCTTAGTATACTACTGTTGCTACTCTAAAACTTCTCTCTTCAGTTAACTACCACATATTTCCATAGCCCCTCCTCCATACACACATAGATTAAAACAGGATACACACACAATACATATAGATATATAAATATAGGGACACGCTTACGGATTTATATAATAGTCCACACTCACTAGAGCTATGTAACTGATACTCTACCCAAGCTATACGCACACACACACATACAAATATCAGTCCACATTCTTCCAACCTATACAAAACCTACAATACCCACTTATAATCACTAAATAAATATACAAAGGCTAATCTATATTATTGTACATCTAGAAACAAATGTCAAAACTAAATTTATAACATTGGGTGTCCACTTGGTCATTTTGTTAAACACTGGGCATGCGTATGGGATATATTGAGATACGCCTATGATACGCACTTCAAATAGATCCAAACTTGAACCTAAACATAGCCACGTGTTTTAAATCACAATTAGGACCTAACAAACCTTAGAAATGTCATTCTCAGATTTTCTCCAAACTGGCTCAAAATACCAAAAGGAAAGTCTCCAAATGAGGGAAGAAGAGTCAAAACTCTTTTCCATGGGTAGCCCTAATGCATGGGAGTTCCTATTTCATGCATCTATACTATTTAATACAAATTAAAGGGTTTAGAAAATATATTACCTATTGGGAGATGGATTTACCTATTGGTGGAGCAATCCTTTATTTGGAGAGCAGTGGATCCAAAGAACAGACACACCTTCAGCCTTCTCCTACAAACATCCCAAGTATGTCCCGACTTCCTACAGTAGGCATAAGTAGACATCCTCTAGTCTTTTCCTTGAGGCTGCTGCTGCATCTGCTGAACAGGTGCTCTAGATGGTGCAAACAATTGCTGGGGTTGATGTACTGCCTTCTGCCCATAGGGAAGCTTCGTCGGTCCTGTACTACCGCTCGCACCACTTGAATCATCCCTACTTCTCTTGGACTTGAGCTCCAAGTCATCCTCATCCCTAAGAGTGCCCGCCATAATCTATTTAAAAGTTGCCTCGCAGTCACCCTTGGTCAATGACTTGACCTCCTTGATCACGCCCTTACGAAACTTCCTTGCCTTTGCAGCATCACTCAGCTCCTCCACAAATTTGTCCAGATGGCAGAACTCCGTAGCATACTTGTCCACTAGCATGCTCTCCTAGGCGAGACTCTCAAACTGGCCCTCCAAAGCACTAAGACCCACATCTAGAAAAAAACTTCTCCTTGAAAAGCTTCTTGAAAGCTTCCCAAGTCTGTCCTGGAACTGAGATCCTCGTGTTGGTGCGATACCATGTCAAGGTAAGGTTGAACGTCTGGTTGACCGCTGCCTCTATCTACAAGCTGTCAAAAAATTGTGCCAGCCGATAAATCCCATCGATGTGCTCAATCAGTCATCCGCATATAGAATACCCTCAGTATCTTAAAAATCTATGGGCAACATCCTCTGGAAGTCGATAATAGTGCCCGACCTTGAATGTTGAGTCTGACCTCCCTGTGGCTGGACCCGAGCCACCCTCTCTACTGTCGTCATCGCCACATGATGAGCTTCTCTATGCCCTAACTCATGACGTCTGTCTGACTTGATGATGTTGAGCGTCCATTATCTAACCGAATAGCGCAAATAGCTACGCGACGTCCACCGGTGAATGAGGTGGTGGTAGAGGCTGAAGAACATCCGAAATGACTGCGACAGTCCTCGAAATAGGTAGAGAAGGACCCCCGAAAGCAACTTATACTCATACATGAGCAGAAGTAAGAAATAGATCAGTCCTAACGGTCTGATAAACTAGACAAGAGGTGGCAGACCTTTCGGTGGCAGCCATTGGACAAAACGATATGATCGGGTCTTCGGCGACATCCTAAAGACAGATCAAACAAGAAAGTCAATACGGAGTAAGGAACGATATTATCAAAGAAGGAAAAATATAGAAATGAAATTAGATTATTCATATTTGAACAAGTGTCAGTAGATTCAAATCCATTGGAATTTCTAGTTGTGATTGAGTATTCACTCATCCTATAGCCTATTCCCTATCTTGAATTGTAGGCTCGTAGTAGTACAACTAAACTGTTGTACTACCACGACATCACACCAATTGCGAATTTCTACCTACATGGGCCACCACTAAAAATATGTCAAGACCCACACCCGGTATAGGGGCACGAGTCGTAAACAACATCCAGAACCTACACCGCAGCATCGATGGTAGAACGTTGTCTAAGTCACTAACTATCAATCTCACACAATGATATAATGTACCTGTCATAGGCCTCAACTCCAAAATAGAGGACAAAGTACAAATGATAATACTAAATACCTAATCATAATCTAAAGAACGATAAGATATCAAGAAGTCTAATAACTACAAAGTCTAAAACATTAACAACTTCTAAATACAATGTCAATATCCAAATCTCAAATATCATAACAAAGTCTCTGTTATTTATAGATGACAAGAATTCTAACATTAAATCTATCACATTGCTAAAAGAGTAACTAAGTACCTCGGTAATCACTCATGAGTATCAGGACCCATGGTTGCTATCCCCTCCTCGACTCCGTAGAATGTAGGACACAAGTCCCCTAAGCTGTCATCTGAAAGAATATATCCAGTCAGGATGGAACGAGCACACCTCTTCTAGCAATTCCAATTAATTGATAAATATTATAAAATAGATAAAGTAAGTAATACTTGATAAGCAGGAAAAGAATAAGTCGGGGAATGAAATAGAACAACTACTAACTAAAGTACAAGAAAAGTAAATATGGTGAACCAAAAAGCATGATAATAAAGACTGCCAATAAAGATAACTAAACTAGAATAAATATGATGTCAGTCCAGCAAGTATAATGTGAAACAAGCAAGAAAGTAATAAACTAGTGTGTTTTGAAATACCACTTTCGACATATAAACGACTAGGGGTAAATACGGTACAACGCACATTTGGCAAGTGTGCAACGGCTTTCTTTCAATATTAGACCAGTAGGGGTGATTCCAACATATTTTAGAATATTTATGTCTACTCGAGTATTTTTCTGTCCCGACTAGTACAAGTGAATCCATATCCCAACACGTAAATCAAGTACAAGTCTAGCCAGAAAGTAGTGAAGCCAGAAAGTGATTCCAGTAGGTGATTCCAGTAAGTGATTCCAGTAGGTGAGTCTAGAAATAGAGGCAAGACTGGTAAGATGCATGTGTCGCAAGCAAATGAATCTAGTAATACTAATCCGTGTCGTGTCAAAGAATCAGGTAATACTATACTAGGAGCTGAATCATAATAATTATTAGATAATAAAATTATTAGAGAATATACTCGCCTATGGTCCTGAGCAACGATTGCAGATCGATGTCTGAACTGGCGTCACAAAGACCTATTATAAAAATAGAGTTACTTGGTATTCTAGAGTAAACAATATATTTAAATACATTAATTATATGCTTCTAGGCCTTTTCTAGGTCATGGAAGTCATACTAGGTCAATACTAGTCAAGGTAGGTCATAGTAAGTTTTCTAGGCCAAACCAGAAAGGAATAGTGATATTAATTACCCAACTTGCATATGGGCCCATATGGTCCAATGCCTTAATGTTTGCACTTTACATTACCTTACCCTATGCATTACCTATATGACACATACACAAACTCTATGATACTATACCTTATCATATTATCCCAATATCATATGCATTAGCCTTATCCTATCTTAACTAGTTATGTCCAATACTATTGGTGTACCCTTACCAATTTACTCGGTAGCCTCATATATATTGGCATGTACCCATACCATAGGTATATATGTATATATAATGCAATATATATATATATATATATATATATATATATATATATATATATATATATATATATATATATATTCTTCTTCCATGCACCCCCATACCCTCGTACTTTACTCCCTAGATATCTCAAACCAAAGGCACCCTCCCTTACATACTAGTGACTCACTCCAATTACTTGCTAATGTCCAGACCTTTCCTTCTAGCTATAGTGCACTTGGTTCGCTCTTCATATGAATATCCCACATGGATTGAGATATATAGGTATCTATCTCATCCGTGACTACATTGACAATTCCCTCTTGAATTATTCATTCGCCTATGATTCACGTATTTGTATTCAATAAAATCTTTCTTGAACTCTTTATTGTTTTCGTCTTTCACTAAATTGGAAAGACAAACGCTCATAGTTGAAAGATAAAACGGAGTATCCCCCATGGCCATGATAGTTGTGTACACAAGCGTAGCTACCATAGACCGGCCATGTGACTACAACCTTGCCTTGAGATTACTCGTTCTTCCCTCGACCCTGTAACTACTATTGCGACCTTTTAATCATTTGAATATGATAATGATTAGAATCATACCCTTGGTCGAAACACCAACATAGAAGACTATTTATTCTCAAGGAAGCAATTTTTATGGGTCTTTAAATTTTTTTTCTTGAATCTTGCTTTAACTAGCAACCCTTATGCCTTAACCCAATGTCACACCCCAGAACCAGAATACTGGAGAACGGGGGCAGACATAGCCAGCTACGTATATTGAAATGGATTCCATCTCGCTATACGGTCACGGCTGTCTAGATACATGAAGGTTTATCTACAAGCCAGCAGTCTCTTAAGGTCATAAACAAGCCTATTGTCTCAATCACAAGCAAGTAAGTAAAAGTTACAAGATGTATGATCATTAAATATACAATAATAAGGCGTCCCAAATATTACATATTCAGCTGATCATGAAGCTAGTCGTTACAAAATGTGAGGACTAGCAAGAGTTTAGTCATACATGATCAACCCTAGGATCTGTCAATCATGTTACAGTCCGTAGGCAGACAGTAAGTAAATACAATCGAGCTAAACGGGTGCTCGTCGGCTAAACGCCTCAAAAGAATATTTTTACAATAAAGTGGGAGAGCAAAAATAAACCCACTCGTTGCCCGGGTTACATCTAGTCGCCACCATCGGGCTGGATAGTCGGTAGATCCTCTGGAGCTGCTCCAAAATCTGGCCATACAAAACCAGTTGGGTCAGATCCCAGAAAGAGTAAGTGCCACAAAGGAAGCTTCACTTAGGAACTAAAACCAGCAATCATCACAAGAGTATAAATAAGGTAAAAACTGGAAATAAAGAAAATACATCAGGATGATATACGACGAGATAACCATGGAACTATTCAGATAACCAGGTTACAACCCGTAAACCAAACAAGGACCGGGGTTGCAACCCTTCGTCTGAACAGAACTTGGAATTCTCACCATTTATCGGTAAGATAAATACAGGCATTCAGGTCATATAGCAATCTGGAGCAGGATCAGGACAAGACTAGACTGGTTAAACTCCATCCAATCATTCACGGCCAAGCAAGAATTACGGCTTGATACTTTAACTAACTAGGGTTATCACAGGCCTAATTACTAGCAAGATGCAGTGAGATTACTCCACAGCCACAAGCCCTGCAGACCATCCAGGTTACCCAGGTCAAAATTAGGGGTTGAATACAGGTGGGTACATCATCCAGGAAACGCATGTACCCTTAAGTAGCTTGAAAGGTGCAACACATGACAGTGTGCTGGAAATGTGCCCTACTTGACGGCAGGCTACAGATCCCAGGCGCGCCCAGGTAACGGGATTGCCTGTAGCTGGGAAATCTCTTCATGACTAATGTGTTAATCTAGTTATTAACTTTAGTCCATTTCAATAGGTACTCCTGACCGTGGTACTCAGGAGCTCCCTCCCTAGACATGATGCAAGACAGGACTGGTTTATTTGTACAAGCACAATCATCCACGGTGTCCATGTTATTATACAGGTCATATCATGTCAGGTAGCCGTCGCAACAGCTTATCAGATATATCATGCCAGGTTTATCATGTCAAGTGTTCTTGTCAGGAGTGCGCCACGACGGGCCACTATCAGGTCATGTCAAGTTTTCTTGTCAAGAGTGCACCACTACGGGTCACTATCGTGTCATGTTCAGGTATCATTTTCAAACATATTAAACAAATCCATGATTATCAAGTTCATGACAAAAGGCGTAAGGATATAAAATGGACGTAAAATATCTAATAAAATATCAATATTCAGGGCTATAGAAAAGCCATGCGCTAAGGCCTATGCGGCCAGGAATGATCACATGCGGCTGGAAGAGAACAGCCCATGCGGCTGAATGGATATGGGTTCATGTGGCCCGAAATTCGAGTTCATGCGGCTCGGAAAGGTCGGTCTCAAGGCAGTGCAGGCGTGCGGCGCATACGGCTGCAGGAGCTTATGCGGTCAGGAATGGAGGGGTCTCATGCGGCTGAAGGGAATCAGGATCTATGCGGCTCGGGATCAGTCAGTCATGCGGCTGAGAGGACTCGGGTCCTCATGCGGCAGCGGAAGACTGCGGTCTATGCGGCTCGCGAGTATTGGAGTTCATGCGGCTCGGGATGGGCGCATGAACTTGTCATGCGGTCAAGTCCAGTTGATAGTGCATGCGATTTTGAAGCTGACTTGCCGCATGAATATTCATGCGGTCAAGTGCTATCATGCGGCTCGGAACTGTGCTTCTTCTCCAAATTTTCGAGAAGAAGCACACTAGGAACCCATGCCTTCCAAACTTCATAAAATTTTCATCCGGAGCCCAAATTCGAACTTCCTTAGGTCAAAATGGGGTAGAACGAGCTACTCTACAGCATGGAACCATCAAAACTTGGAAATAACAAGATTAAGTAGATCAAAACCCAAGAAATCCAAAAATAAAAGAAACTTAGATATAGAAGAATCTAGCCAAGAAAAATGGAAATGCCAAGAACTAAAGTGAGTTAAAATACTGTAAGGAAGAGAATGAAGTAATAAAATTTGAGTTCCTCCATGAAACAAGTTGTACTTGCCTAGACCTCTCTCTCCCTCTCTCTCTGGTAGGTGAAGATAGTAATGGTGGAGAAGGAGATGATAAATGAAGAGAGAGAATGAGAAAATGGGTAATAAATATGAGTGGTGGTGGTAGGTAGGGGGTTCATCCATGGGTTCATCATGAACCAATAGCAAATACCAAACCGAACCAAGCCAACCCAATCCAAGAATAAACCTAGCCCAGGGAGAAAATCTAAGCAAGGAAATCAGGCAATACAAGAATAAATACGTACACGTATTCCAGAATACGTAATACGAACCACAGGCATTACAACTCTACCCACCTTAAAAGAATTCCGTCCTCGGAATTTAATCAAGAGGCTAGAGGAGCAATGACAAGCTATACTAATAACAAGCAAGATATACTAGACAATCAATCAATCATGCAAGCAAGGAATCGAAGGCATGAGGCATAAGAAAGACATTATACCTCATGAGTCAAACAAGTCGGGATATCGCGATCGGATATCATCCTCACGCTCCCATGTTGACTCCTCCAAAGAGTGATGACCCCAAGCAACCCGGACTAACTTGATAGTCTTGTTCTTGAGGATCTTCTCTCTCCGGTCTAATATAGACACGGGCCTCTCCTCATACGAAAGGTTGGTACCAACAACCAATTCCGAATGATCTAGGATGTGGCTTGGGTCCAGGATATACCGTCGTAATTGGGATACATGGAACACGTCATGCATCTCGCTTAGCGACGGCGGAAGAGCGAGACGATAGGACACATCTCCTACTCGCTCCAGAATGTCAAATGGCCCTATATACCTAGGACTAAGCTTTCCCCGTACGCCGAAACGAATGACGCCACGGTTAGGCGAAATCCTCAGGAATACATGGTCATCGACCGAAAACTCGAGAGGACGCCGATGAGAATCGGCCCAATGGCGCTGGCGATCTTGGGCAACTCGAAGATGATCTCTAACCATTCTGACCACTTCAACTGTCTGAGCAATCATTTCTGGACCGAGCATCTGCCTTTCTCCAATATCATCCCAGGCTAACGGGAATCTGCACTTCCTACCATATAGTGCCTCGAACGGTGCCATCTGGATACTGGCCTGGAAACTGTTGTTGTACGAGAATTCTACCAGGTGCAAGTGATCTTCCCATAAACCACCGAAGTCGAGTGTGCATGATCTCAACATATCTTTAAGAGTCTGGATCGTGCGCTCCGACTGACCATCTGTCTGCAGGTGATAAGCTGAACTGAACTGGAGGCAAGTTCCCAAACTCTCTTGCAAGCTACGCCAAAAGTGCGATGTAAATCTAGAATCTCGGTCTGAGGTAATACTGACTGGCACACCGTGCAATCTGACAATCTGCCTGAGGTACATCTCCGCTAGCTGAGCCGTCGACTGACCAACTCTGAATGGAAGAAAGTGAGCCACCTTCGTGAGCCGATCAACTATAACCCAGATAGCATCTCTACCAGCTGGGGATCTAGGTAATCCAGTCATGAAATCCATGGTTACATGCTTCCACTTCCATTCTGGAATCGGCAAGGGCTGAAGAAGTCCTGGTGGTCTCTGATGTTCAGCTTTAACTTGTTGACAAACCAAATATCGAAAGACAAATCGAGCTATCTCCCGCTTCATGCCATTCCACCAGATGTGCTGACGGATATCTCGGTACATCTTCGTACTGCCAGGATGGATGGAATACTGAGAACTGTGCGCCTCTGACATGATCTCCTACCGGATATCTCCGCTGGGTACACCAAGATGCTTACCATGTCGAAGTGTACCATCCTCATGAATGCATAACTCTGGTCTTCGTCCTGCCTCACACTCTGCTCTGAGTCGCTGAAGCTTGGAATCTGTTGACTGTGCCATCCGGATCCTCTCGACTATAGTAGACTGAACTTGCATACTGGCCATCAATGCCACACTGGAAGGGAGAACAACCTCTATACCCATCTTCTGAAGATCTGCTAACAGCTCTGGCTGGACTGTTAGAAAATAAACTCCCATTCTCCTGCTCAATACATCCGCAACAACATTGGCCTTCCCGGGATGATACAGCAAGTTGACATCATAATCCACAAGAAGCTCCAGCCACCTTCTCTGACGCATGTTAAGATCCTTCTGGGTGAAAACATACTTCAGGCTCTTGTGGTCGGTGAAAATCTCCATCCTGTCTCATACAAGTAGTGCCTCCACAACTTAAGTGCAAACACCACTGCGGCCAGCTCCAAGTCATGGGTTGGGTAATTCCTTTTATGATCACGAAGTTGTCGTGACGCATAAGCTATTACCTTTCCATGATGCATCAGAACACATCCTAAACCTCTGCCTGAAGCATCACAGTACACTGAGAATCCTTCGGTCCCATCTGGAAGCGTAAGAATGGGTGCTGTTATCAGGCCTCGCTTCAACTGCTCAAAAGAACTCTGACACTCCGCTGTCCAAGCAAACTGTGCATCCTTGCGAGTCAACTGGGTTAATAGTGCTGATATCCGAGCAAAATCTGATACAAACCGCCGGTAGTAGCCGGCCAATCCAAGAAAACTACGAACCTCTGCAACTGTGCTGGGCACTGGCCATGACTCAATAGCCACAATCTTCTGGGGATCTACTTCTACTCCTCCTCTGGTGATGATATGACCCAAATACGAAATACGATCGAGCAAGAACTCGCATTTACTGAACTTGACATATAACTGGTGCTCTTTGAGAGTCTGAAGAACCACACGGAGATGCTGCTCATGTTCTGCCTCACTCTTGCTGTAGACCAGGATGTCATCCAAGAACACAATCACAAACTGATCCAAGTAAGGCATGAAGATGCGATTCATGAGTTCCATGAATACAGCCGACGCATTGGTTGCTCCAAAAGGCATAACAAGGAGCTCCCAATACCCATATCTCGATCGAAAAGCTGTCTTCGGGATGTCCTGCTCTCTGACTCTGATCTGATGATAACCTGAGCGCAAATCAATCTTCGAGAATACTGAAGCCCCCTTGAGTTGATCAAACAAGTCATCTATCCTCGAAAGAGGGTATCTGTTCTTGATTGTCACTGAGTTCAAGGTACGATAATCAACACATAACCTGGACGTACTATCCTTCTTTTTCACAAGAAGCATCGGGGCTCCCCAAGGCGATCCACTAGCACGAATGAATTCCTTGGTTCTGAGTTCTTCAATCATCTTGTACAATATCTCCAATTCTGACGGCGCCATCCTGTAGACTCTTCCTGACACTGGGGCTGTCCCGAGAATCAAGTCTATGGTGAACTCGATCTCCTGCTCTGGAGGCATACCTGGTAGCTCTTCTGGGAAAACATCTGGGAACTCATCCACTATCCTGGGCAACTGCACTGCTGCTACTGCCATCCGCAATATCGGAGGAGAAGGCTCAACTTCACCTCGGGAAAAGGAAAACTCTGGCTCGCCTGGAATGCTAAAAACAACCCTGCCAATGTGGCAGTCTATCCTAGCATACTGGTTCCTCAACCAATCCATCCCTAAGACCACATCATAATCGGCCATCGAGAATTCTATCAATCTAGCGGGGAACTCTCTACCGCTAACTACGATCCGACACGAGGAAAACACTCTATCTACTCCCACAAGTCCGTTACCAGTAAGTATATTGAGCCTTACTGATGATGACTCGGGCTCCAATCCTACCCGTGTCGCAAATCGTGCAGATATAAAAGAATGTGATGCACCAGAATCAAATAAAGCTGAAGCTGGAAATGAGTTGACGAGAATAGTACCTGCCACTACCTCTCCTGGTGCCAATCCTTCCTCTGTGGTCATCACCATAGCCTGACCATGCCCTCGGGGTGCTGGTCCCCTCTGCTGAAATCCTCGCTGTCTGCTCTGACTCAAGGCTTGGGCTTGTGTATGCTGCTGGGGGTTCTGCTGCTGGAACACATAGGACTGAGGCGGCAAGGGCCTCGGCAATGGATACTGCTGCTGCTGGACCGGTACTGGTCATCTCACCGAAGAGCTAGAAAGGTTGGATGAGGATGAACCACCCCTATTCGGGCAGGATCCAACCCTATGGTCTGGTGCTCCACAAGCCAGACACAATCCCTGTGCCCTACGACACTCTGCCACTACATGGCCTGGCTTTCCACAATGAAAACATCCCACTGCGGAAGACTGCTTCTGCTTTTGCTGCTGCTGAGGGTACGTCGGGGTTGAGGGCTGAACCGACGTTACTGAGGCTGCCCGTCTCGGAGTCCCAATAGTCAAAGCCCTGGCTGCCGGGGCTGGTGTTGAAGACTGATTCATCTGGCCGTGAGATCTCTTCCGACCTCCGGTCCTGTCCATGATCCTCTGGGAGGTATACTCATGCCTCCGGGCTGCTCTCAAGGCTGCATCAAAAGTCTGATGCTCAAACTGCTCAACTGCTAACAAGATCTCCAGGTGAAGTCCCTGCTGGAACCGCTGGGCTCGATCATACTCGGTTGCCACCAAGGTAGGAGCAAACCGACTGAGTCTGGAAAACTCGGCCGCATATCCATCGACCGTCCTGCCTCCTTACTTCAGATTGGTAAACCTTGTCTGCAGATCATACCGAGCTACGGCATCAAAATACTTGGTCTGGAATCTCTCTCTGAATACTGCCTATGGAATGGGTGCTGCTAACCCAACGGCCTGCGCCGCCCACTAGCTACGAGCAAGATCTAATTACTGCAGGCGCACCACGGCTACCTTCTCATTCTTCGGAGTCCTGGCTGCTTTGAGGACCACCTCTGTATCCTGAAGCCAAGCATCTGCTGCGATAGCATCTTCACTACCATCAAAGAAAGGAGGGTTCAAGCGCTTGAAGCTGTTGGCCGCGCTGTTACCCTGATGACCTCCTCTGGTCAGAGCATTCGTCACTGCCTGGTGCAAGGCGTCTCCACGACGATCTTGAGAAGCTATCAAGGTCCTGACGAGTCCTACTAATGTGCCATCATCAGGTTTGACAGGCTGAATTGGCTGAACTGGGGGCCCTTATCCAATTGGCTCGACTCTGGAGGCTACTCCGGAGTGCTGGACTTGATCTCTGGGCTGCTACTGGTCCGCGGGAGGTGCTCCGCCTTGCTGGTCGGCAGGACCACGAACAATGGCGCTGAAGAAAACGACATAGGGAACAATAAGGAAGGACCAGGACAGATCAACGATACAAGCACATGATCAGGACAAGAATCCAGGGATTCAGAAGATATGAGCAGAGATCAAGGACGAATACTGATTGAGATATCTATTCGGTAAACCCTCATATATCTTGATTTACAAGACCTGTATGGGCCACCACTTAAACCATGTCACGCCCCAGAACCAGAATACTGGAGAGCGGGGGCAGACATAGCCAGCTACGTATATTGAAATGGATTCCATCTCGCTATACGGTCACGGCTGTCTAGATACATGAAGGTTTATCTACAAGCCAGCAGCCTCTTAAGGTCATGAACAAGCCTATTGTCTCAATCACAAGCAAGTAAGTAAAAGTTACAAGATGTATGATCATTAAATATACAATAATAAGGCGTCCCAAATATTACATATTCAGCTGATCATGAAGCTAGTCGTTACAAAATGTGAGGACTAACAAGAGTTTAGTCATACATGATCAACCCTAGGATCTGTCAATCATGTTATAGTCCGTAGGCAGACAGTAAGTAAATACAATCGAGCTAAACAGGTGCTCGTCGGCTAAACGCCTCAAAAGAATATTTTTACAATAAAGTGGGAGAGCAAAAATAAACCCACTCATTGCCCGGGTTACGTCTAGTCGCCACCATCGGGCTGGATAGTCGGTAGATCCTCTGGAGCTGCTCCAAAATCTGGCTATACAAAACCAGCTGGGTCAGATCCCAGAAAGAGCAAGTGCCACAAAGGAAGCTTCACTTAGGAACTAAAACCAGCAATCATCACAAAAGTATAAATAAGATAAAAACTGGAAATAAAGAAAATACATCAGGATGATATACGACGAGATAACCATGGAACTATTCAGATAACCAGGTTACAACCCGTAAACCAAACAAGGATCGGGGTTGCAACCCTTCGTCTGAACAGAACTTGGAATTCTCACCATTTATCGGTAAGATAAATACAGGCATTCAGGTCATATAGCAATCTGGAGCAGGATCAGGACAAGACTAGACTTGTTAAAATCCATCCAATTATTCACGGCCAAGCAAGAATTACGGCTTGATACTTTAACTAACTAGGGTTATCACAGGCCTAATTACTAGCAAGATGCAGTGAGATTACTCCACAGCCACAAGCCCTGCAGACCATCCAGGTTACCCAGGTCAAAATTAGGGATTGAATACAGGTGGGTACATCGTCCAGAAAACGTATGTACCCTTAAGTAGCTTGAAAGGTGCAACACATGACAGTGTGCTGGAAATGTGCCCTACTCGACGGCAGGCTACAGATCCCAGGCGCGCCCAGGTAACGGGATTGCCTGTAGCTGGGAAATCTCTTCATGACTAATGTGTTAATCTAGTTATTAACCTTAGTCCATTTCAATAGGTACTCCTGACCGTGGTACTCAGGAGCTCCCTTCCTAGACATGATGCAAGACAGGACTGGTTTATTTGTACAAGCACAATCGCCCACGGTGTCCATGTTATTATACAGGTCATGTCATGTCAGGTAGCCGTCGTAACAGCTTATCAGATATATCATGTCAGGTTTATCATGTCAAGTGTTCTTGTCAGGAGTGTGCCACGACGGGCCACTATCAGGTCATGTCAGGTTTTCTTGTCAAGAGTGTACCACTACGGGTCACTATCGTGTCATGCTCAGGTATCATTTCCAAACATATTAAACAAATCCATGATTATCAAGTTCATGACAAAAGGCGTAAGGATATAAAATGGACGTAAAATATCTAATAAAATATCAATATTCAGGACTATAGAAGAGCCATGCGGCTAAGGCCTATGCGGCCAGGAATGATCACATGCGGCTGGAAGAGAACAGCCCATGCAGCTGAATGGATATGGGTTCATGCGGCCCGAAATCCGAGTTCATGCAGCTCGAAAAGGTCGGTCTCAAGGCAGTGCGGACGTGCGGCGCATGCGGCTGCAGGAGCTTATACGGTCAGGAATGGAGGGGTCTCATGCGGCTGAAGGGAATCAGGATCTATGCGGCTCGGGATCAGTCAGTCATGCGGCTGAGAGGACTCGGGTCCTCATGCGGCAGCGGGAGACTGCGGTCTATGCGGCTCGCGAGTATTGGAGTTCATGCGGCTCGGGATGGGCGAAGTCCCATGCAGCAGCGGGGAGCAATGCCTACGCGGCTGGGAGCAAGGGTGCATATGCGGTTCGAAAAGAAGGGCCCCATGCGGCCGAACTAAATACTTGCCGCATGAACTTGTCATGTGGTCAAGTCCAGTTGATAGTGCATGCGGTTTCGAAGCTGACTTGTCGCATGAATATTCATGCGGTCAAGTGCTATAATGCTGCTCGAAACTGTGCTTCTTCTCCAATTTCCGAGAAAAAGCACACTAGGAACCCATGCCTTCCAAACTTCATAAAACTTTCATTCGGAGCCCAAATCCGAACTTCCTTAGGTCAAAATGGGGTAGAACGAGCTACTCTACAGCGTAGAACCATCAAAACTCGAAAATAACAAGATTAAGTAGATCAAAACCCAAGAAATCCAAAAATGAAAGAAACTTAGATCTAGAAGAATCTAGCCAAGAAAAATGGAAATGCCAAGAACTAAAGTGAGTTAAAATGCTGTAAGGAAGAGAATGAAGTAATAAAATTTGAGTTCCTCCATGAAGCAAGTTGCACTTGCCTAGACCTCTCTCTCCCTCTCTCTCTGGTAGGTGAAGATAGTAATGGTGGAGAAGGAGATGATAAATGAAGAGAGAGAATGAGAAAATGGGTAATAAATATGAGTGGTGGTGGTAGGTAGGGGGTTCATCCATGGTTTCATCATGAACCAATAGCAAATCCCAAACTGAACCAAGCCAACCCAATCCAAGAATAAACCAAGCCCAGGGAGGAAATCTAAGCAAGAAAATCAGGCAATACAAGAATAAATACGTACACGTATTCCAGAATACGTAATACGAACCACAGGCATTACACCCAACCCTTACTCGACCAAGCCCACAGCTTAGACATGAGAGGAACAGAAAGAAACAAAGACAAGCATTTACCATGGCTATGATAGATACCCATTTCGAGATTAGGATCCAGCAGGTGTTACTCTAGGCATACAATTTTATTATTAAAGAAGTGACTTACCATTAGAATAACATATTCACCAGCGTAGACAATATATGTAGCTTAACACTTCATCATATTGATTTACTAGTTATCAACAAGCAACGCATGAGTACTAAATTTGATAGAATTTGAACCCTTATGACCATAGTCTGACAGGCTTAACACAAATAAAATTTATGACATAGTCGTTAGAGGTCATTCATATGACGTGCAGGAGAGTTCGTTACCCCCATCAATAACTCTTTTATACTATGGATGAGTGGATCATTCTATCTACCGACTCATGTGTCGTTGTACGCAATTTTTTTTTCCATTTATTAGAAATTAAGGAACGACCTTGAATTTGATTCATATCTACCGTATCACGTTAAACTGTGCCTTATTCTTTATTATCAAGGGTTAAGGTACAATATCACGACTTTGAAATTTTTCTAACCTCATTAACCTTAAAATCGTATCTTCATGTCCGGAGTGAATAATTGTAAGCCTTCCACATTCTGGGATTTACTAAGCTTATGATTGAATAAAGTAAATTGGTTCTCACTAGGATGATAAATTAATGACTCATGAACTCCCACTTTCTAATTAGATCTTTTGGTGTCCCTTACTTGATATTTGGAGCGTAAGACTAGCTGTTACCTTCCAACAAAATTTATATTCAAGACCTAGATGAGCCCACCTTCATCCAGATATATCATGTCCTACTCGAATATGCCCCTTTGTACTCTATTTTTATGATACAACTTTCAGGTAAAAGGGGCCAACTATAACCCTTACCGTAATACCAATGTACTTTCTGACTTCAGTTAGAGACCGAAGCTCGACTCAATTCTTTCGACCCAATATACGATTGTGACCTACTCGAAGCCCACTATGCACATGTCACTAGTGAGCCACTCACTTGAGTCTTCTTGTGCTACTTAAACACAAAAGTCACAGAAGGCACATTTTCGAGCTTTAGGAACCTAGTCAACCAACCCGACTGACAATTAGGCCAACCACTTGAATTGGAACCTATTCTACATTACCCTAACCTAATAGGGATGGTTTAAATTAATTCCACGAGATTTTTTCCAGCCACTATAGATTAAAATCTAAGGTTCATGAAATCAAAGATTGAAGTCCAATTAGGGAACCTATTGAGACTCAGTTAAACTGATCTGTGCATATCACCATGTTTGGACTATAAAACCAAACCTTATGAAATAGGTCCCTACACCAGTTATGTAGTCCTCATCTCTTAGTTCACTAAAACCTGCTTTCCGTCAGTCCCTTAATCGTACCTTTTTGTATCCTAGGTTATGGGAGAAAAGGAATCCTTCTGTACTAACTTGTTTTTCGGTTATACTTGACCAAGACCTCCCCTACTGTCTTGATAATAATGGTCAATATATGAGCAATGTTAAGTAAGTAATACCTAGAGTTCTTCTAGAGTCCATGACTATGATTAGAAGAACCTCATATCCTCATGCATCTTTTTAACATTTGACCGTCTTAGAAGTCCTATTACTATATTTTTCCCGATTAACCGATTTTCGTAAGTTGCGTAGAACATTGAACTTAGTGTACTCTACCTCTTAGAGTTGGATTCCAAGCATAACCATTCTTCCAATTGTTTGAAAGCTATGATACGACCTTTGTATTGTATTTCATATCCCTTTGCTCGTGCGATTAGATAACCGCGATAAAAGATCGCAACCTTGATTCTTCAAATACCGTTATGTCATTGAATCGTGCCTCAGTTCAATTTCGAAATTCTAAATTTTATAGGCAAGCCTTTCTAAGAGCTAGCAATAATTAGGATGGATTGGTTCCAACTGAACTAATGAAACAATGGCTCATAATGTCTACTCTTATTCGTTTCATCTGATGACCTCTACCGTAACTTTGATATTTGAAGCACAACACAAGCCTTTTCCTTCAAACAAAGTACACACTCATGGAACTAGACCAGACGAGCTACACATATGACATACATGTCCCATACAAATATACCATCTTGTGCTCTCTTTTAATTACACCACATATATGACACAATTTTCCTCTTGGAACAAACCATATATGTCCATTTTTATTTTATTTGATTTTAGCCATACAAAAAAAAGACCCATTACCTCGAGCAACTAAATACCCATGGTCCATGCAAGACACATCACACCTATCACATATGCTTTTTACTCGAGCAAGCACATGCCTCCTACATAACACCAAACACTAACCCGCACATACTAATCATTATGATTTAAAGATTTTAGACCCTAACCTAATCAAAATCCGTAATAAGGATCTGCTCTATTATGGACTCTCATTTCCTAGTTACCCATGTTAAGCGAAGACTAAAATTCCCGTGAACCGACATGTTCTAGTATATTCGAACAAGAGATTCCTACCATCTTGTGGAAAGCATTACCAGTAGGAACAAAGTTAGATTTTATAAATCCTCCTATGCAAGGTATTGACCAAGAATGCTATGACAATACCTAGGCACACTTAGAATCCATTGACGTGGTCAGGAGTTCTCAATATTCTCGTGCCACCCTTTGCAAAATACCCCATCTTGTAGAATATGATGTCAATTTGGACCCTGTGATAACCACCTCCTTCATCATTTCTAAAATCAAATTATAATTTGACGTACTTGCTCTCCTTTCATGTTTAAATCGTCATTCTGATATTAAGATTATTTTTAATTTCGATGACAAAATTTTTATAAGTTGGGTAGGATGTAAACCCCCTATTTCTATAATTTTTTTATATTTTTAATTAATTTTCTATGGTATTTTTATTTAGTTAAAGAGATAGTTAACAATTATATGATTTTTTTCTACATAAAAACTAGTAAGAAATTTCTACTACTATATATAGGTAACAGGTAAAACTTTTATTGTAAGTAATTAAAAATATTCCAGAAATATTTTAGGAATTTTAGAAACTTCTTATGTCTTATTCTAATTTTTGATATAAGTATATAAGTAATTACGTTTAAACTTTTATATAAATTGATTTTTGGAGTCCTTTTTTTTATATGTAATGGGATATAAATATTTTTAGAAATTTATTAAATAATTTAGATAATTGTTAGAGAGAGAGAATATTGTATCCTTCTTATTAAAAATTTTATTATTAGAGATTTTGTGATAAACATATGCATATCCATATATATATATATATATATATATATATATATATATATATATATATATATATATATATATATATATATAACTGGAAAAATAATAATAAAGAAAATAAAAAGAAAACACCAAGTCACTACTGTTCCCATGGAAATAGTAGCAACCCAGCATGTGATTCCCAGCCCGACCTTTCCTTGTTAACCCAACACGCACGCGTACATTCATATATATGTACACAAAGGAACGAAAAAAAAATATACAAACCCTAAACCCCACGTGACCCAGCAACCTCCGTGCTGCCCCAGCGCATCCCTAGCCACCTGTTGCCAGCCGTTGACCGTCGCAAAGCTCGTCGGAAATCCGCTACAGTACCGCAAGTACAGAACACTCTGTTATGAAGACCCAGCAGGTACCCTATTTTGTTTTCAGTTTTCTCGTAAAATACCCGATCGATTCAGGATCTATAAATTCCTACGTATAGACCAAATGACCCTCGCGAGACCCCAATAATTAGTTCTGGGTGTAGCGGCACCCTCGACATAGAAATTCGATTTGAACATCGAAGAAAAATTGTTACGTAAACAAATTATGGACAACCCATGTAGCCCTGTTTGAGGACTCGTCTTCGCCAGCCCATTAATTATTTTTAAATTACACTTAAACAGAGTTTTAGAACACATGTATCTCTTCAATTCCCTTCACGTAGACTAATTTCTCATCGACTGTATGCAATTATTTTTGAATCTAAACTTTAAGAAAAACTGTTTTCGAAAACAACAAAAATTAGGAAAATCATCCCGATACAACGTGCGCCCCGACAAACCGGACGACGTGATCGCAAACTATACACATCGAAAGACGTGTATGGATTTTGTCGACGTGTGGAAATCCACGGAACTCAATTTCATGGTGCGTATACGACGAAATCAAAGCATATCCGTCAAGATACCCCGTATTGGCCACTTTACAAACTAGGCCATAACTTCGGGTATAGTCGTCGGTTCGAGACAAAAATTGCGCCAACTGGACCGTATCAATTTTTTGGTCCCGTATGCCATGTTTGGTCCAATTCTGAGAAGATTGACCGGAACGCATTTTTTGCGGACCCACGACCTGATGCAACGGGCAAAATTATGCACGGCCCACCGGAATCAAACTTTGGATATACAGTTGGATTTGTCTCATCAAATCGGGCCAGTAGACATATAGTTTGATGACTTTAGAGATCGTAGGTACTGGCACACTTTTTGGTGCAAAACGGGTCCAACGGCGGATATCGTTTTGACCCAAAATTATGATTTTGTCCCTGTGTCCAGAATTGGACGGTCGTTTTGCTATTTTTATTCTATTTTTGCATTAGCTTAGTTCTAGTGACCACCCATTGATGTTGAGGTATTGGTATATCTTATATGACCTTGACACATGATTACCACGTGATGTGAGTCACATGTAGGACACATACTCGCGTAGTCGGCCGACCACGATGCGTATGAGACGTGCGACGATTAGGAGTAACTGCCAATAGAATTGCGTGCTAGTGGACTTGGAAGTTACTAGGGGTTCATATGAGTCATGGATGTGACCCTGCTAAGCACTGGACGGGAAGAACAGTTCCTTAACGTATGGGCCAGGTATGTACTTTCCTACTCTTGATCCTGCAGGCCTCTGACATTCGATGGATGTTATGCTTTGAGGTCCCTGGTATCCCTTAGGTCCATACCGATCCCCTGTAGCTAGAGTGCCCATGCGTTGAAGGTTTGTTCTTAACTACATTATCACTGTAGAACGGTTAGGCACCTTATTGCATGCATCCCTCTTTTGTACTTATTGTATATCACAGTGTATACGGCATATTATTTCTTGTATCCTGTTACGTCCCTCTGAGGACCTGGTGATCTCTCCAGGTGTGTGCTTTCATGTCTTTTTACCAGTTCTCTAGCCAAGATCGTGGTCTTCCTTTTTTATCAAGGAGGCTTGCTCTTGGATCGTCCATTTCTATTTTACCCATCCTTTCCTTGTATTATTCTTCTCATTCAAATGGTTGGTAGTGGATATGTCTCGGTCCAACTTTTATACAAATAACAATTCACAATTGATTTATATGATTAATTTTTATTTTTTGGATGAGATTTAGTTGTCGTAGTTTACTATATTTTACAGCTTATGTATACATACGAGGATTCCATATATAGTAGTATGCTTCGTATGTATTTAGCTGGCATATCTTCATACTTAGTCCTAAGTACTTTGGGACTAGGGCGTTATAATACAAGATGTGAGCCATTGTTTTTTACTTCCAAAAATTGGTTTCGAAAATGGTCTTGAAGATCAATATTTTGAATAACAAAAATTTTGCCCAATTATATTTTCATAATAAGCTTTTTAGATTTATAAAAATATTATTCAAATTATTTTGGTAAAAGAAAATATTATTTTTGATTATCAAGATGGCTCATTGTTTGATTAAATTTAATTTACTTAGTTTTAAAATATTTCTTTTTATCCTTGACCAATAAATGATTGTTAATTCATTTATAAATAAGATTTAAATTATATGATCTAAATTGTTTTGATAACATAAAATATAATTTTAAAGTTATTATGTTGATCGCTTATTTGATTTAGATTTGAATTCGTATGATTCAAATCATTTGATAATATTAAATATTGATTTAAAATAATATTATTATCTACTAATGGATTATGATTAAATTAAATTTGTTTTAAATATTTATTTTATTTAAAGTAAAGGGGAGAAGATTTATCTACTTTATATTCTAATCCTTATCTATTTAGGCATTTTCTTTCCTATTTAAGGAGGATATTTTCCTAATTTTTCTCCAAACAAACTCATCCCACTAAACACTATGAGGCACCATCATCACCATCTCCACCATCTTGTTCGCGTGACACAACAATCATTATCCAAAAAGCACAACCATTATCATGTGTCGTGCACTGTGACCGTGTCCATGGACTATACTTTTTCCCTTCCACTATTTTTCTTTGTACTTTTACAATCCCTTCACCCCTCGTCGTGTCCGACACGCAGTACACATCCAATTCGTCATCTTCTCCGTGTCCGACACAGGACACTACACAAAACAAAGAAAACCATAACCCTAATTTTTCTAGCCGACCACTCCTCCCTACCGGCCTCCTCCATCCCTTCCCTGACCGGCTCCGACCTAGCCGTACCCGAACCGCCACCGTAGGCCTTGTCGAGAACCACCTTAACTCCTCCGATCCCCTCATCACGTCCCCTCTTCGCCGGCAACCACACACAGCCCTCCACGACTCCCTCCACTGCCACCGCCACCAACATAACACACGACCACCGCCATCAACCACAACCACAACCACCACCGTGGAGCTTCTGGCTGTTCCTGATCGTGCTTTCCCTCCCCGTTCTCCTCTATGCATCCTCCACCATCCAGCTACCAGAGCTTTCCCTAGCCGGGCTACCTATGGCCATATCTGCTCGTTGACGAGTCCTGCACCTAACTCCTCTATCACTAAACTACCCATCCTCCTGCCATCACCATCGCGCCATAGAACACCGTATCGATCCACCACATCATCCCCCGTGTAGTCGCCAACGATGAGTCATGCGCCGCACCACACGCTCCGTACGGCAAGCCACTCTGGTGAGTGATCTCTCTCCCTCTATTTCCCCTCTTGTCCTATCTCTCTCGACCTCTTTCTATCTCTCTCTCTTCCTCTTTTTTTATTTTCACTTTTTTTTGAGAGAGCACTAATAATATATTAAGTTGGGCTTCTATATTGGACTTATTAAAATTTAGATTAGTTAAATTGTACTTTGAGCCCAGTGAATAAATATACGTTATTAATTTTAATTCATAGACTTATATTGGGGCCCTTTGAAATCTTTAGGCCTGTAATATTTTGGGGGCTTGAAATGGGTTGTGATTATTATATGGTTGATAGATTAATTAAATTCTTCTAAAAATAATTTTGAGGCCATGTGCCTTACTTCTAAAAACCTAGGTTTTATGTATATATGATATTGGGCCTAGGCTGGGGATTAAAATGTTGTGTTGGGTTGTTCTTTTTCTGAAATTAATTGGGCTTGGGCTTGATAGGTCATTGGGTTTGGATTAAACATCTGGGCCTGACTTAGTTATGGGCTTATAATATATTCTAATAAATCAATCTAATATTTGGGCTTTAAGTATTTAGTATTAAAGTTGGCTTGTATTTTAAATTTGGCTAACGAGCCTAATAGTTTCATTAGTTATATATAAGTAAGGGTTTTGGGCTGAAGGCCTACGAAATAAGAACCAAACTGGAATTTATGTCCATTTGTAAATATTTTCAAACCTATAAATATTTTGTGATCTAAATATTTAATATTCTTAAAGAATTTAGATTGAGTATTATAACACTAATAGACTTGTATATATATATATATATAAAATATATATATATATATATATATATATATATATATATATATATTATATATATATATATATATATATATATATATATATATATATATATATATATATATTGAAAGCCCCCCATATTATTCATAAAACGCGCAAAATGCCGAAGCCTTTACAAGAAAGCTAACAGCTCCACACAGTCGTAGCCAAAAAGTATACAACCCAAAAAGAAGGAAAAGAAGGACTGAAAAAGGAGAGGGGCCCAGAAAGGCTCCTGAGCATGCGAGCATAGGGCTCTGATCTTCCGACACTGACGAAGGGTCTCCCGAATGAGCTGGGGTCCGGAGTACTGCTGACCTTCGTACCTGGCCTTGTTCCGATTCTTCCATAAGACCCAGGTAGCCGCCACTGTGACGATCTGATGGCCGTGGGACACAGAAGCCCAAGAACCCAGAAGATCGTTGAAGCACCCACTCCTCTGAGCCTGTCCACACTGATGCGAGAGGGCCCTCCACACCGTAGTCGCGAGGTCCCCCTGATAGAAGATATGATCGACGGATTTGCTTTTACGCTCCGAGCAACAAGAACAAGCGGACGCCAGGCTAAATCTGATAGTGTTTAGTGTGTCATCAGTAGGTAACTTCTTTCGGATGGCTCTCCAGATGAGGAAAGACCACTTTTTTGGGATATAGGTCTGCCAAAATACGGCAATAATAGGTACGGGCGTCCCCACGCCACGAATCGCTCTTCTAGCCGACCTTATCGAAAAGCATCCAAAGGGCTCGGCCGACCACCTCAGCTCGTCATTCTCATCTCCCAGTTTAAGGCTATTGCTGCGGATGCGCTCTTCTGCTTCTGCTCTGGCCCACTCTCTGATCAGGCGCCAATTTTAATCATTACTAGTAAAATTCCATAGGTCCTTGATCTTGCTGTTCCCCGGAGCTGCCCTAATATTGTTGAGCACGGAATCCCCCGCCCAACGTTCTAGGAAGGTTAGAGATTCTCCATTACCGAGTTGGAGTTTGATTATTGGTTCGGTGATGGATCGCCCCACCAGAATCTGCCGCCAAGTGGCAGAGGATATGTAATTGGAGATGGCCTACGTAGGGTGATTATGCTTGAAGTACCTGGCTTCCATGAATTTGGCCCATAAATTCTGACTTGTGCGGAGCTTCCACCACAGCTTCATGGAGAAAGCATCTACAATGTGGGATAGTTTGGAGAAGCCCAGACCTCCCTCTTTTGTAGGTCTAGCCATAGACTCCCAATTGGCCCAATGATGTTTGTCGTGCCCATCACTGTGGCCCCAAAAGAAATTGCTAAAGATGCTTTCCAGTACAGCGAGCACTTTCTTGGGAGGGAAGCAGGCAGTAAGGGTATAGACAGGGATAGAGGAGAGGATGTGCTTGATGAGAATCATCTTGCCGCCCGGGGATAAGGTAGCGTTATGCCACCCCTCAAGTTTTTTCCTGATCTTGGTAATCAGGTCACCAAAGATGCCTACGTTTGATCTTCCGTACACAAGGGGGCACCCAAGGTAATTGAAAGGGGGATGGTCGACTGAGAATGAGGTAATGTTGGATAGGTTGATAGCATGCTCTCTCTTAACGTTGTGGTGGGCGTATATCACGCTCTTTGCGGGATTGATCTTTTGACTGGAGCATCTGTTGTATCTCATGAGCGAGTTGTGGACCACATCCACCGACCCAACTTCCCCAGAGGAGAAGATAAGGATGTCGTCAGCATAGGCCAGATGAGTAATGATTGGACAGCCACTGACCGTGTGAAAGTGTTGGAAGTTCGAGGTTCTGGTCATGCTGTTCAGCTGCGTGCTCAAGGCGTCGGCTGCGATGATGAAGATGGTGGACGATAAGGGGTCTTCTTGCCTGACGCCGCGACTGGATTTGATGAATCCGTCTGATTGGCCGTTGATCACCGTAGAGAACCAAGAGTTCTGACCGATCTCTAAACGATATTGATCCACGTTTTCGAGAATTCGAAGGCCCTGAAAACCTAGATCATGAATTGCCAGTCAAGTCTGTCATATGCTTTCTCCATGTCCACTTTGATGGTGATATTCCCCCCCTCGCTGGGAGTTTCATGCATGTAATTAACTCTTGAGCCAGCATGATATTATCTTGAATGTTTCTGTCCTTGACGAAGCCACTTTGCTCCTCTGAAATAATCTTGGAAAGAATCTCTGACATGCACGACGCGATGATTTTGGAAATGATCTTGTTAGTGAAGGTGCAGAGGATGATGGGCCGAAAGTCCCGAAACGTCTCTGGGTTATCTTTTTTAGGGATAAGGATAAGGTTGGCGCTCGAAATAGTTCTGGGGTAAGTCACTCCCTGGAAGAATGCCATAACCGCCTCATGAATGTCTTTGTTGATGATATCCCAGCAGACCCTGAAGAATATACCCGTAAATCCGTCTGGGCTCGGTGCGCTATGAGCATCAAGAGCCCAAACTGTGTCTTTTACTTCTTGTTCGGATGGCAGAAGTTCCAGCCGGTTGTTGTCGGGGTCGTCGATGAGGTGGGGCATCTCCACCAGGAGGGAGTTGTCTCTATGGATCGTCTCTTTGGTAAACAACTTGGAATAGAAGTTAGAAGCTTCTCTTTGGATGCCCTGTTGGTCGGTGAATATATTGCCAGAGTCATCAGCAATCTGGACAAGAGTGAGTTTCTGTCTGCTGCATTTGACGTAGGCGTGGAAGTAGCTCGAGTTTTTGTCCCCCTCACTATCCTATTTCAGCCTCATTTTTTGTTTCTAAAGTCAGTCTCAACCTTCACTCGGAATTTAAGGATGGCTTTGGTAAGGTTCAGGACCGCTCTAGCCTCTAGCGATCGGTTGGTCACGACCATCGCTTCGGCACGAGTAACATCATCCTCGGCAATTTGGACCGCCTGAAAAATGTCTCCGAACGTCTGTTTACTCCAAACCGTGAGAGCCTGTCGTGTGGTCTTGAGTATGTTGGCGACGCAAATAAGGGGGTTGTTGGAGTCCTCTTTGGCCCAGGCCTCCTCAACCACGCGCTTGAACTGGGGGTGAGTGGTCCAGAAGTGAAAGAAGCGAAAGTTTTTTTTGACCTTGGTCAAATTGCTTTTAACTTCGACCAGTAGAGGGGCGTGATCAGATTCAGTTGTGTTGAGATGATGAAGTTTGGATGAGATCCCGGTATCATGCCATAGGGCGTTAGTGAGAGCTATATCAAGCCAGGAATATTGCCGCCGGTCGCCTTCCTGCATGTTGTACCATGTGAAGGCGTTGCCCGAGAAATAAAGAGGTTAAAGATGAGCATTGAAGATGAAGTTGTTGAAATCCAGCATGGCCGAGTGAGGCAGATTCTGTCAATTTTCTCCTCTCTGCAGGTGATGGCATTGAAATCTCTGATGCATAGCCAAGGAATGTTGTGGTGGCTACATTGCAGGTCGACAAGGTCGCTCCATAGCTGCTTGCGTTCTCCTATGTCACAGCTGCCATGAACCGCTGACAGGAGTGTCCGCTTGGGAATAAGAGGATGTTCGATCCAGCAAGAAAGAGCCTGTCTGGAGTCCTATATGACTCCGATTCTGACGGCCGACGAACAGAGAATCCATATGTCATGTCTGCCCGCTATGGCTACTTGAAAGCCTAACTGCAACTTAATAGCCTTAATTTTCCTAAGAGGGATTTTAGGTTCAATGATGATCAGGATATCGATCTTGTGGATTTTGTTGAGATTGGAAAGACGCCTCATGGTTGGTTTGTTAGCCAGGCCACAAACATTCCAGGATAGGATGTTCAGCATTAATGTTTCTTAGAGGAGTGGTGTTTGGTCTGCCTTGCTGCCGACCTGCTGCGTATGCCCGTTGACTCGGGCGCTCCTTTCTGATCTGATATTTTGGAGGTGGAGTTTATTTTTATTCCTAAAGTTTGGTCGGGTTCAGTATATGGTTCCCTAGCAGGGGGAATAGATGAGTTTGCGATGGTGTTAAGTGATTCTCCAGCTGAATCCAAGCTGGGTTCCGTATGAGGACTGAGGGGGATGTCCTCAATGCTTCCGGGTAGTTCTGCTGCTGACAGAGGGTATCCTGCAGCTAAGACTTATCGACCCCTAAGGATCTGCCTGGTCCTAAGATAGCAAGGGCTTCGTCGATGGAAGAATCGTAACTTGTAAGTTGGGTGGCTGAGGGAGTTGTGGGACTGGGGTTCGATACCGGAGAAGACTTCCAAAGATCCTTCGACTCTGCCTCCGAGTCGGGACGATCAGGCGGTCCTCCGAGAAGGGTGGTCTCCAGGGCGGTCTCCTCACAGCCAGAGAGGGCATCAAAACTATTCCGTAAGATAGGAGGAGGGGGAATGTAGGGGATTATTGCTCTGCCGGGGGACGCGGCTGACTCGTCTCTGGTAGCTTCGAATCTGGTGTGAGTGTTGGGTAAAGGTAACAGAAGGGGTTGAGATTGATGATGACTCCCACCCGCGGTGTTGTCACTCCCACTCGCAGGGTTATCCTTCCGACCGGACTTCCTTTTGAGCTCGGGGTGGAGTCGGAAGCAATGTGTTGTGCGATGGCCCCTTAGATGACAATGGTTACAAAAAAGGATGTGGTTATCGTAAACTAATTGTTGGGTGTGCAACTGACCGCCTAGCTCAAGGAGTATGTGGTTGGGAGGTTCTTTGGTGAGGTCAAGCTCAACACAAATCTTAGCATAATAGGCTTTGGTGAGGTTGCTCGTTTCTGCTGCCGAAGCCACGTAAGTCCCAAAAGAATTGGCTATGCGTTTGAGAGCTGCCGGGACGAAGCAGATCAGGAGAAAGTTAGGTAGTGTCACCCAGGCAACGATCTTGGCAGAGTCAACTTTAGTGCTAAAGTTCGGGGTCCACCTAATAATCTTCATCTGGTGAGAATCTACATTGTATGTGCCCTTGGACCACACAGAGTGGTGGTCAGTAGCAGAGAAGAGGTACAGCAGAATGTGCCTGGGTCTAGGAAAGCCACCCGATAAACCGCAGTGAGCTTCCAACTGGAAATGACCTCTTGAACGCGGCTGAGCATAGGACAACCCGATGAGAATTTGAGCACAAAAGTGTGAGGGAATGAGTTAGACAGTGATTCCATTTCCTGAACAGAGAAGGGGACCGTTGGCAAGGAAGATGGTGAAGAATATGAAGCCTCGGGGAGGAGGAAGTCTTGAACCTTGAACCCCGACGCTGTAGGTCCTAAAAAATCAAGTTGCATCAATCAACAAAGTCAAGAAATCAAGAAACCCATCATTTTGATGAATTGCGCAGACAACAGATTGTGCAGCAATCCGATTGCGCACACTGCTTTGCGCACACAACCGATTGCGCAAGTTGACGTGGCAGAAGTCATCATTACTAAATCAAATCAAATCTTTTCTGACAACTGACAGCGCGAATAACAAGGAGTCTGTTCGTTTCTTGCGCCGCACAGTGCTCGAGGGCGGCTGACAGCTGGCAGCGCAAACCAATGCTGCGCAGTTTGAGTCTGCGCAAATTATGTATGCGCAATTCAACTCTGCGCACTTTATCAAATATAACTGTTAAGTTACACGTGGCATTCATGCCATCGATTGTTCATTACGTGGCAACTGTTCATGCACGATCATGCGCAAATCATGCCATGTGTCCATGATAGTCGGCCCACGATCCAGTAACTATCTGCGTAAATCAATGTTGCGCAAACCAATGCTGCGCAAATCATCCTGCGCAGTCCAAAATAACTGAAAATTAGTTATTTCTAGAACTCTATAAATAGAGTTTCAAGTCTTCATTTCAAGGAGGATCAAGATCAGAAATCAGAAATTAGAGAGTTCAGGAGTTCTTGCCAAAGTGCTGCTGCATTCTTCCGAGACTTTTGTCTTCAACTTCCGAGGCTTTCGCCTTCAGTTTTCTGAGTTGTTTTCAACTTCAGAGGCTTCGTCTTCAAAAGTTCACATCGTCCAAGGGATAAAGCAATCGTCACCGAGATTGGATTCCTACAGTTGTAATTTTCCTAGAATTCTTGTAATCTTTATTACAGTTTGTATCAATAAAGTTCTATACTTTTGTTTTTGCAAACAAAATGGCGACTCTGCTGGGGACAACTTTCTCCTCCGACGAGGAAGTAGCAACTCAATGTGACGTAGCGTCTATCGGGAAGACGCAGAAGACCCTGGTTGTCAAGGTCAACCAGACAGCCTACGAGGCAATGCTCAACTCCAAGACCACTCCCCGTACTGCAGCCACTTCTGCCAAGAGCAGAGTGCGCTCAGTTTGGGTCTCCAAGACTGCTGCACAATCTGGCAGTTTTGCCGCTAAAAGTGCTGCACACTCTGTTGCACAAACTGCTAGCCAGTCTGTTGCACAAACTGCTGTGTCAACTGCTGCACAGTCTGTCTCAGCAACTGCTGCACAATCTGTTGCAGTCAAGACTGCGCAATCCGTTGCAAATGTTGCGCAAGCTACTTCATATGCTGCCTTGTCAAAACAGAAGACTCCTATGACTCTGGCGCAATTGGCAGTAGCTTTTCCTGCGCAAAACAGCATTCCAGCAACCAAAGTGCATCCTAAGCACTCTAAAGCAAGGACTCCTACTTCTGTGACCAGAACCAATGCACTCTCCACTCATGCGCAAATCACTTCTGCGCAAACCAAGGGAAACAGCCCTTTGGCTAAATTCTCTCATTCTCATAATCAAGAGAAAATATCTGATTCTCCTCTTAAACATCCTGCTGTTCTAGCACAATCTACTGGGGGTAGTCCTTTGGCTATTCCTCCTCCTTCTCAGATCAAAGGAAAAGGCCCGTTGGTCTTTTCTCAAACTTCCTTGTCTCATGATTTGGAAGACAATAGAGGGAAATGCTCTTTAGTTATCCCTTCTTCTCAGAACAAAGGAAAAGGCCCTTTGGTCTTTTCTCAGTCTTCTTCGGTCTTTACTGAAGCAGATCAAATTGAACGTGTTTCAACACCCGTCAGTACAAGATCTCCTACGAACAAAGATTCTTTTTACCTTCATAACAAAAGAACTTGCACTGATCAAAGAGGTATTCTGCCTACTCCAGTAGCAGAATTCCAAGACCTCCCAACTTTCAAAATATCCCGTTCCAAACAAGGAAAACTGTTGGTGTCTCAAACAGAAACCCCTGGGGGTGAATTTGCAGACCTACGAACATATCTTAACAGGCCAACTTCAGCAAAACGTAAACAGCCAATGCTGAAGGTTAAGCCTCAAAGACAAATCTCTAAGAACATAAATTCTGATACTTATGCCAATGAGATGAGTACTTCCTTGTATACACAGGGGACAAAACATTTGAAGAATCGGAATCATGTTCCAAATATTGTTAAAGAACATATTCCTCGAACTTTTCCCCGTCCCGGCATGGTTTCTGATCTTCGAGAACATCTCAGACAAAAACGGGATAATGGCTCAACTCCTTCAAATCAACCATCTGATCATCATTGCAATCATAAAGTCATCATCCAATGTTGTTGTCAAACAACAAAGCGATCTATCTTCGATCGTCTAACTTTTGCTAAAACAGAACCAATATCAGAAGAAGACGAAGTGTTGTACGCTTCTGTCAATATGGCTTCCCGAGACACCGGGGGTAGAAAGTGCTCCAAACATGGTAAGCCTCGCAGACCAAGCCAACGATATTTGGATTTACTCCAAGAATCCTCTAAAGGAGTATTTCAACATACTCGTTCCCACAGCCGAGACACAATCGGTCAAAGGAATCTTCCCCAAGATCCTTCAGCTTATCTTCCTACTTTTCAGTCAGGAGACGAATCTTTCTCTGATTATGATGCATATAGTGAAAGCTCTGAACAAACAGTTTCGTCTACTGTGCCTAGAGAAGTGACGGCATATGTTGTTACTGATGATCCAGATGCTTCAACTTCAGTAAACCAAGAACAGCGTATTGTTGCACTGGAGGACAAATTGAAAACCATGGCTGAAATGGTCGCCAGTATGCATTCTATCATTATGGCACAACATGCTACTCCACCAACTGTACCGGCTGCTATAAACCCTGAAATCATAGCTTCATCGGTGCCTGTCAATACTGGGCTGGGGGTAGTACTTCCTCAGATGCCTCCTGTGCAAGTACAAGTTCAAAATACACCCAGTCAATCAGGTGCTGGGGGTAGTGCTTATAATATTGTCCCTCCTCCTACCACGGCTCCTTCCTCTTCATCTGAAGATGCTAATGAAGCAGTCAAGCTTTTACGAACTCAGTTTGAAGCTTTCAAAGAGAAAGACAACCTGCAAAGGTTGGGAATCAAACAGCCATATCCCGTCGAATGGAAAGAAGTTCCATTTCCTCCCAAATACAAGATTCCAACAATCGCTCTCTTTGATGGTAGTACCTCACCAAGTCAATTCATCAATCACTTCGAGGTAATGACTGTTCAACTTCAACCAAGCGACGCTCTTCTTACCAGAGTGTTCGTCGGTTGTTTAGCCGGCGTAGCATATGACTGGTACAGAAGTCTGCCCGATGGTTGTATCACTTCTTTCTCAGGTCTCAAGCAAATCTTTCTAGAACGATTCTATGAGGGATTCAATGACATGACTATGTCAGCCCTAAATAAAATCAAACAGAAACATAACGAGACTGCAGAGAGTTTCATTGAACGTTTTCGCCAAGAAGCCCTGAAAATGCCTCCAGGGACTCCTGCTGCTGTTACTATAGATACTTGTAAGGCAAATCTCTTGCCTATTATCAGTATGTGGACAGGCTCAACTCAGTTTCAAGACTGGCCATCCTTCATTGTTAATGCCAAAGCAGCTGAAGTAAGTGCTGATAAATTCAAACAGTTGGGGGTACAAATGTCTAACCCCGATCGGGATGAACATCAAGCGTCTGGCGGTGGAAATCGCCAAAACAACCGCAAGAACAAAGAGACTCTGAACATTAATCTGAAAAGCAAAGAGTCTTTGGCTGTCAATGTAGCTCAGCCTACGTCCACTTCCACTCCTTCTGCACCACAACCGAGGGAACCTCGTCCTAAGGTAGAGTATTCTTTTGACGAGAATGACACGGCAAGTATCTTCGATTGTTTACTCAAAAGCAATAAGATCCAGCTCCCAGACCCGAAGAAACCTGATGAAGTCGGTAAGACCGATCATCCTAAGTATTGTGTTTACCACCGATTCATTGGACATCCTACTAGAGCATGTTATGTGCTCAAGGGCAAGATTCAAGAGCTTGTTAATGCTGGAGTTGTTACTCTGCAACAAGATGAAAAGACTGTCACCGCCAATATGGTTTCAGTTCAGTTCGGTAACTTTCCCCCGCAGATGATACAGCATGGTGTCATTCCTATTCCGAAAACTACTCTTGAGATTGAAAATATTCCTTCTCCACCAAATGAAGGTCTTGTTCCTTTGTCTCTAGACAATGGCGAAGTTATGTGGATTCACCCCGATCTTACTTCAGAGTTCGAGGATTCTTCTTCTTCCAAGAAGAAAAGTCGCTCCAAAGGCAAGACGAAGGTTTGTAACATGGTATCTTTTGATCCCATAGTTGACGAAGAAATTCTATTAGGCACCAGATCAGGAAAGCCCTATTTGAAGGATTACCCTGAAACTCAAGAGAATCCTACTTCTTCTCCTGAACCTACCTCAGCACAACCTGCTCTAGCTGAAGAGAATCCTGCTACACCTTCACCAGTTGTGATTCCTATTTCTCCCAAGCCAGTGAATGCTGATAAAGGCAAACAACAAGTCCGCTTTGATAAACCTTTGAAGAAATCGTTTCCTATAGGACTTGAGAAGCCTTACAACTTCGATATATTGGCTCAACTAGCCAATACCCCAGCAAAGTTGTCTATCTTTGAACTCTTGCGTCTTTCCAAAGAGACTCGAAAAACCCTCAGCGAAGCTCTTATGCAAGCAGAAGCTTGTCTAACCTTTCTCAAAAAGCCCGAAGCAGAATCAGTCTCTTGTAATAGTGTTCAGGAATTCATTCCGAACATAAATTTTACGCAAGATGACATGCTGATGGAAGACAACAGGCATGACCGTCCTCTTTACTATACAGGATATATCGATTCGATGAAAGTCGATCGTATTCTGATAGATCCAGGGTCTGCTCTTAGTATCATGCCGAAGACAATGCTCGATGCTTTGAAAATTCCTGTGCATAGTCTCTCCACTACAATCACTACCATCCTTGGATTCAATCAAGGAAAGAGTGAACCTTTGGGCAAGATTCGCCTAAAACTTCAAATTGGCAATCTTCGCACAAAAGTTACATTCTACATTATTGACAATTTTGGTTGTTCTTACAACGCTCTATTGGGGAGACCATTCTTACACGAGCACAATGTTGTTCCATCAACCCTTCATCAATGTTTCAAATATGTTGATGACAAAGGCGTTGTTCGTAAAGAGGTTACGGATCTTTATCCCTTCAAAGGTGTTGAAGCATACTGCAACGACGCTCGGATGTATAAGGATGAATTCATGAAAATCGTGTTAGCATTAGACACTGAAGAAGAACAAGAAGCGACGCCTAAAGACACTCTTATCATACCTGTCAAAGGGCGAGTTTCACATCCTCAGTCTTCTAAACCATTGGCTATTCACTTGCCAGTACAAAAGAAGTCAGTTGATGCTGATCAAGATCAAAGGGAGCTCACCTCTTCTGAGCCACTTGTTATCGATTTACGTCGTAACAAGGACAAAAAAAAGCTCACTTCTTCTGAGTCAATTGTTGTTGATCTCACTCGCAACAAAAAAAAAAGGAGCTCATTTCCTCTGAGCCACTTGTTATCGATCTCCGTCGTAACAAGCCTCCCTCACGTTCTTCTTCTCCACCTCTTGTAATTAACCTGACCAAGCCTGTTAAGGCCAAAGGTCCTGTTGTAAATACTGATGTACAAATCAATGAAAAAGCACCTATTTTCCAGTATACTGATGTTATTTATCATACTAACTACTATTTAGATATGTTAGATAGCTTCCAATCAATTACAATGGGAGTTGTGCAATCTCTTCATACAGAAGTCTTACTCGAACACTCAGATGATTCATATTTTGTTGTCTCTTCTCGAAAGAGAGGTGAAAGTCCAATAATTTTTATTAAAGGACCAGAACAAAAATTCAGTTATACGGATGACAGTAAACTTAACGACACGGGGCGTATCCAACTTCATCGTTATAGTCAACAATCAAAAGACATCATTCGGAAAATGGGTTATGATTTCAAAAGTGGCTTCAATTACGGTAAGGGTAGACGAACTCCTATCCGTACAACTGTTCCGAAAGGAAAGTCAGACATGTACTATAGCAGGACTAAGAGAGGTCTCGGATATGCTTCTCCTCCATTATTATCCCCAGCAGTTTCCGACTCCGACAGTGAAGAACGCTCTAACTCATCTGATTCCAGATCTTGGGATTCTGATACTAGCATTGGTGAAGTCCATAGGTTGGTCGTATCATCTAACATGGTCTCCGTTGAACTTCCAGAAGGCTATGACGAAGAGGTGGAAGAAAATCCTGAAACAGATCCTTGGGCTCAGCATATGGACAATCAGTGGGTACTTCACTTTGAACAACGTGAACCACCTACTGAAGATCAATTAGTTCAAGTTGATGTAGGAGAAAGCAGCTCGCCTCGTCCAATCTTTATCAGCAAAAATCTTCCAGAGACAGACAAGGAAGAGTTGATTCTTCTTATTAAAGAATATATTGATGTCTTTGCCTGGAGTTATGAAGACATGCCGGGTTTAGATCCCAAGATTGCTACACATAAACTGAACATTTTGCCTAACGCAAAACCTGTTAAGCAGCAACAGCGACGCTTCAAACCAGAAATGATGGATGCGATCGATGATGAAGTCAAAAAGCTCATTGCTTGTGGCTTCATTCGAGAAGAACAACATCCTGATTGGGTAGCCAATGTCGTCCCAGTTCTTAAGAAAACTGGCAAAGTTCGAGTCTGTATTGACTTCCGGGATCTTAATGAAGCATGTCCAAAAGATAAATTTCCTCTTCCTATTACGGACGTCATGATCGACAATACCTGTGGGTTTGAACGAATATCTTTTATGGATGGATTCTCTGGATACAATCAAATCAAGATGCATCCTGAAGATGAAAAGCATACTTCTTTCCGCACTCCTCGTGGTGTTTATTGCTATACGGTGATGCCATTTGGTCTTAAGAACGCTGGTGCAACCTACCAACGGGCTATGAGTACTATCTTCAAAGATCATCTTCGCAAAACTGTTGAATGCTATGTTGACGATATTGCTGTCAAAAGTCGTCTAAAGGAAGATCACCTCCAAGACCTGAGAACTATCTTCAATCTCATGCGCCAACATCAACTCAAAATGAATCCCACCAAGTCGTTCTTGGGTGTCTCTAGTGGCAAATTTCTCGGCTTCGTCATTACCTCTAAGGGTATACACGTAGATCCCGAGAAGATCAAAGCCATTCAAGAGATGCGTCCTCCACGCAACTTAAAAGAGCTACGAGGATTCCAAGGTCGACTTGCATACATCAGGCGATTCATTTCGAACTTGTCTGGACGTTACAGACCATTCACTCAACTAATGAAGAAAGGTGTATCTTTCGTTTGGACTGAAGAATGTCAACATGCATTCGATGATATCAAGCGATATCTCATGAACCCACCAGTCTTGGTGCCACCTATTTCTGGTATTCCGTTCTTAATGTATGTCCGTGCTATGGATCATTCATTGGGTGCCTTACTTGCCCAAAAGAACAAAGAAGGTCACGAACAGGCCATTTATTATCTTAGCCGTACTATGATTGGTGCTGAACACCGTTATAGTCCAGTTGAAAAAGAATGTTTGGCTCTCATGTTTGCTGTACAAAAGACGAGGCATTATATCATTGGTCAAACTATTCATGTTATATCTCGAGTTAACCCTCTTCGGGTACTTATGAAGAAACCAAGTACACTTAATTCTCGGTTGGCTACATGGGCAATCCTGCTAGCTCAATATGACATGGTGTATGTTCCACAGAAGTCTGTCAAAGGTCAAGCGCTGGCGGACTTTTTAGTGGCTCATCCTGTACCTGAGACATCTAAGCTCTATGACGAAATTCCAGATGAAACATTGGAAGTTAATATGATTTCTGAAGAATTTCTGACCTGGCGTTTATTCTTCGACGGTGCATCAAGGATCGGACCAAATGGTGCTGTTGTGGCAGGTGTTGGAGTGGTCCTCGTTTCTCCAGATGGATCAACTATCCAAAGAGCCTACTCTCTAGATGAACCTTGTTCTAATAATGTAGCAGAGTATAATGCTCTACTTATTGGCCTTCAGTTAGCTAAACAACTGAATGTTGAATATCTTGAAGTATACGGTGATTCTAAACTGGTTGTTAATCAGGTTAGAGGAACCTATGAAGTTCGTCATCAAGACTTAGTGTCTTATCATGAAGCGGCAATCAATTTAGCTATATCATTCAAAGATTTCTTCATTGACTATGTGCGACGAGCTTGCAATACTGAAGCAGACGCTTTAGCCAATCTTGCAGCTGTCTTAGCTATCCCTATTAAAAGACAGCAGGTGGTAGTTATCTCCAACCGAGAACTGTTCTGTATTGAAAATAATCGTAATATTGAATTCAGCAATTTTGCTGAAGTTAATATTATCGATGATGACTGGAGAACTCCTTTTATCGACTTCGTGGTACATGACATACTTCCCGAAGATCCTAAGGAGGCTACAAGTGTTCGTCGACGATCTCTCCGATTCTATTATAATCAAACTACCAAGACACTCTATCGGCGAACTTATGACGGTCTTCTTTTACGCTGTCTCGCTGGTGATGAAGCTAAACAAGTACTACGTGAAGCTCATAACGGTGTATGTGGAGCACATCAACCTGGTCCTAAGCTACAAGATCGCATTAGACGTATGGGTTACTACTGGCCCTCTATGGTATCGGATGCCATAGAGTATGCAAAGAAATGTCGAGCTTGTCAAATCCATGCAGACTTCATTCATCAACCATCAGAATTCTTACACCCGACGGCTGCTTCCTGGCCTTTTGAAGCTTGGGGTATGGACATCATAGGGCCTATTAACCCTCCTTCTTCTAGAGGACATCGGTTCATATTGGCAATAACTGATTACTTCTCCAAATGGGCTGAAGCTATACCACTGACTGAGGTTAAGACTAGTAATGTCATCAACTTCGTTAAACACCACGTCATATATAGATTTGGTGTACCCCGAAGAATCATCCATGACAATGGACCTCAGTTCATCAGTCAGAAGTTCACTAGATTCTGTGATGATCACCGGATTAATAATGTCGCTTCGACAGCATACAATCCTGCCGCTAATGGTTTAGCTGAATCTTTTAACAAAACCATCATTAAACTCCTCAAGAAGTTTGTATCTACTAACAAACGGAACTGGAGCGAGAAACTTGGCGAATGTCTTTGGGCTTATAGAACTACAGTCCGCAATCCCACAGGCTTTACACCTTTCTCTTTGGTGTATGGTTGTGAAGCTGTTCTTCCTTTAGAGCTGCAAATTCCTTCTTTAAGGATCGCTATTGCCAATGAGCTTACCACAGAAAATAATGATCTTCTTCGGCTTCAAGAGTTAGAAGCGTTGGATGAGAAGCGATTAATGGCTCAACAGCATATTAAGCTATATCAAGCCCGCATCTCAAAGACTTTCAATCGCAAAGTTAAAGTCAGAGCATTTCAACAAGGAGAACTTGTTCTAGCAGTCAGACGTCCTATGACTATGACTCATATGAGCAAAGGGAAATTCGATGCGAAATGGGAAGGTCCCTATGTTGTAAGCAAAGTCTTCTCAAATGGAGCTTATCAACTTTCAGAGCTTGATGGTCGAATTGCCATGATGCCTATCAATGGCAAATTTCTTAAGAAGTATTTTGTATAAATGTAAATGCTTGTAAAATCGTCAAACAGGATCAAGTTCATAAATAAAATGCAAATTTTATTTCATTAAATGATAGTACATAATATTAAAGGTCATTATCATCTTTCTTTACATTGGGACGAGGGCCACTGCCGTCCTTTTCGAAGACATGATCAGCAAAAGAGCTAAAAACCTCCTTGCTGGAACCCACGAGGAATTTGCAGGCGGCCATCCTCATGGCTTCTTCTTCTTCAGTCCTTCCTGGTTCGAGCAGGAAGTCCAAGATATCCCGTGGCGGCTGGGGCGCAGACGGACCTTCGCCCGCTTCTGCCTCCTTCGGCTGGATTGGATCGGCAGGGCGCTCTTCAGTGCTCTTCTCAACCTTCGGGGCGATCTCGGCCTTCTTAGATGCTTCTCCGGATGACATTTTTATGTTGAAAAGCAGAAGTGTTCATTCCTGTCAGATTTCTGCTATATTTATAGACAGAAGTTCTTCAAATAACGAAGTGACGGTTCATCCGTTCATTTATCACATTCATCAGACGGTTCATCCGTTCATTAATGCCTGACGGTTCATCCGTTCATTTATCACATTCATCAGACGGTTCATCCGTTCATTAATACCCGACGGTTCATCCGTTCATTTATCATATTCATTTGACGGGTTCATCCGTTCATTTATCATATTCAACCGACGGTTCATCCGTTCATTACTATCACCTGACGGTTCACCCGTTCATTTCACCTGATGGTTTATCCATTCATTTCCATTTAATGGCTTACCCATTCATCACCACTTGACGGTTCACCCGTTCATTGTCATTCATCATTTGACGGTCTTTCCGTTCATTCATTTCACAAACATTGACGGTTCATCATCGTTCATTATCTATATCAGCAACTGGTTGTTTTCGACTAAGTTGTCAAGTCGAAGTAATAATATTCAATATATTCTGCCATGTCCATATTACCTCTGAGCAGATATAATGAATATAATTATTTTCTACAAAAATATCAAAAAAAATATATATCATGTCTTGCACCTTTGAATATATTTTCTATCTCTATTATTTATATCTAATAAGATATGCAATAAATAATGAAGCCACAACAAAAAAATGTCTTTTATTTATGGAAATATGAGACATTACAAAAAATGTTTCCATAGCAGCAAAAGCAAAGATACAAAAAAAAAGTTCTAATCAAGAAGGAGGAATAATTAAATTGTCGATTTGCTGCTTCAATGTCTGCAGCTCTTCTTCGTGACTAGTTGTTACTCTCATTCTTGCTTCCTCCATCCCATTTTCTTCATCAAAGATAGGCATATCTACTGTCCTGCGGGTAATTTTAGCACTATGAGTCTCATCATACTCATTTTTCTCCTGAATTAGGGTATTGAGTTGTTCAATCATAAATTGTTGATTGGCAGTTTCTTCTTCAAATTCCTTCTGAAGGCGAATAATTTCCGCTTTCAATTCAGCAAGCCTCTGTTCTTTGTTCTCAACTGCCAAAGTAACTGATTCTATCTTTGAGTTGAATTCAGCTGACTTTGCAGAATGAGCTTCTAAAAGGTTCTGAAGGTTTATCCTTTCCATATCAGCTTCTTGGGCTAGTCGTTCATATTCAGCTTGCACCAGAGAGTCTATATTCTTCTTCTTGAGCTCTTTATATTTCCTTATGGATACTTCCAACTCATCTAATATATGTTCAAGAAGAACGGCTTGGGCTTCGTCTCCTTGGCCTCTTATGGCTTTTATCAGGAAAGAAGTGGGGTCCCTAACCATAATGAAGTTAGCTCCTTCCTTCTCTATCATTTTACGGACAAGAGATCCCAATGACTCAAAGAAACATCTGGTAAAAGATTGGACAACTTGCTGATTGATGGCTATGGTTCCAGGAGTCGAAGCTACCCCTGTTGAGGATGGAGTATTCGGTTGCTCAAACCGTTGCTGCTGAATGATGGGCTCTTTAAATAAAGGAGCCAAAGTAGAGCTGGTTGCTCCTCCTGCTTGTTCTTCTGCAAAAAGTAAAATTATTATTTTACTAATTTGCCAATAAATAAAAAGATCAAATAAAAACAGTCTTACCTTGATTTGATCTATCAACAACTGCATCTCCTGCTGGAATAGACTCCCGTTGAACGGAAGTAGCTTCAATTGCGACAGCTTGGCTGCTGCCCGCTTCAGAGCCGCAAGATAAGTGATGGCTACTACTAACAACCACCGTCGGAATAGGCACCATTGCCAGGTCCATCGGAGGTGTTGGTAGAGTATCAAGATCTGCAAGAACTACAAATGAAGATATTAGATATCAATCTATTTTAAAGAAAGAAGATTGTTAAATCTCGTTTTATATACCTTGGGGTTCGGTGGCGGGATTTTCTTGCTGAACATCTTCACCAGCCGCTTCTTCAGGAGATATTTCTATCTCGACGTCTTCATCTGGATTAACAACCTTTTCTACGGACGCCTCTACTTCAATATCCTTTTTAGGATCAGAAGCATCATCGGCGGTATCAAGAGATATGTGTTCTTCGTTGTCCCCTTCAGGATTCTGTATATACTCATCAACATTTCCAGATGAAGAGCTTTCTTCTTCCTTATCTTCTTCTTCTTCTTGGGCTGCATTCCCACTATCAGTTGCGGTTAGATCCTCCTGCAGGCTATAACAATCGGCCAAAGCTGCTATCATTTCATGCTCTTCTTCTTCACGAAGAGTCTTAGGAGTAGGAGGAAGCTGAGTTGTTTCCGCGACGGGTGAAAGAGGTTGTGTAATATTTTGCTCATCTTAATGATGTTTTCTCTGAATGTTTCAACTTCAGTTCTGAGGTCAAGATCTCCCCTCTGTTCAGTTTCTTCAAGGATTTTACTCCCTGATTCAGAAACAGGAGTGGGAGATGGCATTATAAATCCTGCTGCAGCATCTACTGAAGTCAGGAGTTGTTTGGAAGAAGAGGCTTCTAAATTTCTTCTGGTAACCAACTTCTTCTTCTTTCTGTGTAGAGGTCTATCGGGACTCTCTACATTTATTGGTGCTATTTGCTTCTGTACAGAAGTTGGTGTTGTAGCAACTTCCTGAGTTGTCTCGGCTAGCTGCCGAGATTGGGATCTTGTAGTCACTTTATCAGAAGAATGCTCCAAGACCAATTTCTTCTTTGCTGCAGGAGCAGGAGGCTCCTCTCTTCTTCTTTTCTTGGCAGGAGACTTTCCCACTCTTAGAGAGATCCGCATTGCTGCGTTTATCTCTTGTTGGAATATCATTTCTCTTGAAGTTTCTAAGGGTTCATCCGCCGGTTCGTTTGCCTCATCATTGGCAGGGATTGATAAAGCTATCCTCCCTTTCCTCAATCTTATCGCAGAAGCAAAACTATCGGCGAGGTTAAAGTTCTCGGCAAAAGTATTTGCAGATGTGTAGAATACCGAGTATGTAAAGAGCATCCGAGGCCCTTGAGGAGTGCTCTTTGGTGGCATAGAGAAGGTAGCCTTTGTGTCACGGACATTGTAGTAGGCCCAAGCTCGGGCCCCGTCAATCAAGAAGCCCTTGCCCTGAAGGCAGGTGATTGCGTTCCCTACGTGGAACTGATCATACCCAAATTGTCTAGCAAAACGGCTAGGGAGGTATGGTTCCAAAAAGCATTCTTCTTCAAAGCGGTATACTAAATGAGATGGTCGAATTGTCTTCAACCATTCAAAGGCCACACGGTTTAAGGGCTGCAGTTTTGAATCTACCATGTTGGGTGGCATTTGGTCATGACCGGCCGGGAGAGGGGCGCAACAGAAGTTCCATCCTCTGTTCAAATTTAAAACAAATCTGCACTCACTCAGAGAGGTGTACTTCCATTTACCCTGAGAATATCTGCGCAAGAAGCTGCCATCTACTGGTCCCATACCAGGGTCCATTAAAGTTGGATAGTGGAGGAGTAACCATCCAAAGAGATAAGTGTACGGCATTTCGAGACGGGGGAATTCTTTCTCTCCCTTTGCCTTTAGCATCGAGTCAACATACAAGCGAAGACTCGCATTCAATCTGCAGGTCATTGCCGATAACAAGTCAACCTTATAACCGAAGACTAGCTTGACGGCAGCAAAAAGTACACCGCGATAAAAATGGTCCACTGCACTAGATCCTGGGACCACGAATCGTCTGAGCCAGTGTGTCAGAAACCCTGCTAACTGGGCTTCTTTGGACATGGGTCTGTAACCCATTCTCAAAAAACTTTCCAAAATGTTACCTTTCTTTAAAGGTGGACATTGATAATCATCCTTCATTTCCTTATCATAATGTTTACTTTCTTCCATCATCTTCATGACTTCCGTGTTAATCAGGGGTTTGAAAAAATGAGGGTAACATTTGTCATTTTCCTTGGTTTTCTTCTCTTCAATATGATTTAAGAATAAATATGGCAACCACTTCGAAGAATAGCAAGTGTTGGCCGTAGCACTCTTATAGTACAAAGAGCAAATTTTATAATGGCATAGCAGTTCTTCAAACACTGCTACCATTTCTGCATTGTCTTTTCTGAGTTTCTCCAATTCGTCATTTGTGGGAACAAACTCCTCATATGGAGCATCCGCCATGGGCAAGTATGAGATGTACTTCATCTCATGGAGTGCAAACCCCATTTCTCCACCCGGGGTCATGAAGGTTCCTGTTCTGTAATTGTATCGCTCAGCCAAGGCCAAAAACATTTGAGGGTTAGGAGCAAACCCGTATACAGTGGCATGCACTGCTTGAAACAGGTTAATTTGTTGAAGTTTATCTTGGAAGGTTGTCAGAACCCAATTTGCAATGCAATTCCATCGTTTGTAATCTGGATTCACTAATCCAGTCATCCTGATATCCTGTTCAGGGTATCTTCCTTCTTCCTTCGCAAATTCATTTGCGAATATAGGGGTTCTGACGGGCATCAGCATAGATGAGTTTTCCGGTGGGATGCAGCTGGGTCTCAAACCTCTCAACATAACACTGTATCTGTCAGAAGAGCTGTAAAACATATCTTTCCCGTTAACCTTCTTTACAAAAATCTTCCCTGCACGAGCATCTTGGAGAAGGGTGATGTTCCAATCCATTTTCCGTGGGTAGCTCGCATGAGCGTACCGTGACAAAGGAAGGCATCGAGCAATTTTAGGAATGAAGAATGATCTGTCTTCCCGGTGGACTACCATCTCCTCCATCATTGGCCTAGGCTGGGAGATTTTTTCAAAGGCATCACCAAACAAGAATAAGGGTTTCTTGTGGATAACAGCATCTGCTGATTCCAGAGGCTGTCCATTCATCAGACACATTAAAGTTTCGTTGTCCTGAGAAATCAATATTGCCTGACGAGAAGTCGGCAGATCGTATTGAGGATAATGGACGTGAGACAAATCTTCTTTATATTCAGATTCAGACAAAGTTCCCACAAAATGTTCATAGTTTGGATCTTCATTGGTTTCAACTGCATCAAAGACAGATAAAGATCAGTACAAATCAAAAAACTCTATTTTTTCAGACAAGCAAAACAGAAGAGTACACAATCCTCAGATTGCGCTAACATGGATTGCGCAAGATTAGTTTGCGCATCATAATAGGGTGCGCAAACCAATCGATTGCGCTGACATTCAGCGCAAATCAATTGATTGCGCTGACTTTCTGTCAGCGCAATTCGATAGATTGTGCAGGATTACAGTTTTCATAAAAATGAAGATTGACTATTTATGCAACCAAAAATCCTAAAAAGGATGGCGCAAGATGAACTCATCTCTAAAAAGAAATGAGTTTCGAAGATCAAGGGAAATCAAAACACCCTAAAAAGGGTTTTCGATCGGTTAAACAACCTCTCAGAGCGGGCAGCGCAGCTTCGTGACGAGAGGCTCGTCGCGCAGTCCTGGATAAAGATTCGGCCGGAGCTTTGCCTTTCGCGGCGGCGGTGGCGGTGGAGGATCGTCGGGGGGCCATTGTTTGTCGAAGAAGGAGGACAGCAAGGGTTCGGGGGAATTTCTCTCAAAAGATCAACGGATGCAAAGTAAAAATGAAAGTGAAAAGAGGCTATTTATAGCTTTCGAAATACGAAACGGCTGCCATGGATTGTGCCTGAAATTGGGGGCACTTCGCTTTGCGCAGACAGCTCATCATCATGCGCAACTTGATTCAAAAATGCAAAAATTCAAAGTATTTCGAAACTTTGAATCAAATCAACTTTCGAAAACTTTGAAGGGGGTCTTGTAGGTCCTAAAAAATCAAGTTGCATCAATCAACAAAGTCAAGAAATCAAGAAACCCATTATTTTGATGAATTGCGCAGACAACAGATTGCGCAGCAATCCGATTGCGCACACTGCTTTGCGCACACAACCGATTGCGCAAGTTGACGTGGCAGAAGTCATCATTACTAAATCAAATCAAATCTTTTCTGACAACTGACAGCGCGAATAACAAGGAGTCTGTTCGTTTCTTGCGCCGCACAGTGCTCGAGGACGGCTGACAGCTGGCAGCGCAAACCAATGCTGCATAGTTTGAGTCTGCGCAAATCATGTATGCGCAATTCAACTCTGCGCACTTTATCAAATATAACTGTTAAGTTACACGTGGCATTCATGCCATCGATTGTTCATTACGTGGCAACTGTTCATGCACGATCATGCGCAAATCATGCCATGTGTCCATGATAGTCGGCCCACGATCCAGTAACTATCTGCGCAAATCAATGTTGCGCAAACCAATGCTGCGCAAATCATCCTGCGCAGTCCAAAATAACTGAAAATTAGTTATTTCTAGAACTCTATAAATAGAGTTTCAAGTCTTCATTTCAAGGAGGATCAAGATCAGAAATCAGAAATTAGAGAGTTCAGGAGTTCTTGCCAAAGTGCTGCTGCATTCTTCCGAGACTTTTGTCTTCAACTTCCGAGGCTTTCGCCTTCAGTTTTCTGAGTTGTTTTCAACTTCAGAGGCTTCGTCTTCAAAAGTTCACATCGTCCAAGGGATAAAGCAATCGTCACCGAGATTGGATTCCTACAGTTGTAATTTTCCCAGAATTCTTGTAATCTTTATTACAGTTTGTATCAATAAAGTTCTATACTTTTGTTTTTGCAAACAGACGCGGTCGCCCTGTCGGGTCGCAGCTTATCTGCGAAGGAAGGCATCGAGGTAGAAGAAAGCGGTGGAGCAGCCTGAGGTAAGCTGGGGTTGGGGGTCGCCTGTAGCGAAACTTCGCACTGGCATGTGGGTGGCTCAAAAAGCGGAAGGAGCACCAGGAGATCATCTGGGGATCCCAGATAAGAGGGGGATCGAGCTCCCGCAAGGGGAGGAGGGGGCCGGCAAAAGGTCCAGAACCAGAAGCGGACCCGGCCGGTGCCGAGGGATAGATCGACATAGTAACGGGATACGCCTTCCCAGGGGGGCAGCGCCACCCAAGTTGGAGGCCCGGGGGGCCGCGCAACCTGAAAGTGGGAATAAAGTGGCTACACCTCCATTGGAGGGCACCGGAGAAGCGGTCTGCACCACCACCAAGGCGAATATAGAAGTTGGGGCAATGGCCGCTCGACCAACGGACTGTGCCAGAGGGGCGCAATCGGGACGGAGGGGACCACCAGCCGCAGACAGAGGAGGCGCCAGGGCCGCACAAGAAGCAGGTTGCGCCATAGCCCCGCCGGGAACGGATTGTGCCAGGGTGGTCACAGGTTGTGCCAGAGGGACGCAACCCAAAAGAGGGTTAGCCAGAGCCGAGCGAGACCGAGGTGGCGCCAGGTCCGTGCCGGACACGGATTGTATCATAGGGGCGCAAACCAGAAGAGGATCAGGAGCAAGGGCGCCTCCCAGCCGCCCCACCAGAGAAGGGCCCACCGGGCCACAGAGCCACCAGGTGTGCAAAGAGCAGCGACCAGTACAGCCGAATGGGTTGCGCCAACGACCTCAAATGAGTTACACTAGGACTCAACAGCACAACTAGGGAATAGGGGGCCCACTTGGAGTGGGAAAAGGGGGGCTCAAGTGAGATGCGCCAGGGCTCTACTGCGCCACAGGCTCCAGTCAACGGTGGTACTGGACCCGATGGGTCCCCAAAAGAGACAAGGCCTGCACATGCTCTCGGGAAAAGGGGAGGGGCAGGGCGGGAAAAACCGGGCAGGCAACCCGAGACATGAGGCAACCCGTCCGAGGCCATCGACGACAGAACCGGAGCGGCGCTGATGGGAGGACGGGGGGAGGATCGGGCAGAGAGAGGCAGAGTGGGGAGACAAAAAATAGGGGAATGACAGCCGCAGCCGGGTCCGAGATGCTCCCGGGGGGCTTTAATGCCCATATCTCGTATTACGTATTTGGAATACGTGTACGTATTCTGACCCGTATTGCATGTTTCCCTGATTGATTTGTTTTGGCATTTCATTGATTGGTTTATCTTGGTTCGGTTTGGTTTGTTTGGCTTGGTTCGGTTTTGCTCGATTTTATGTGAACCAAACCACCCCCACCTACCACCACTCCCACCATAAATATCAATCCTACTCTCTCTCTTCTATTATTACTCATTACTCATTTCTTCTTCTCCATCTTTACTCTTCACCTACCAGGAGAGAGAGAGAGAGAGAGAGCTTAGGCAAGTGCATCTTGCTTCATGGAGGAAGTCTATTTTTATTGTTCTATTGTCTTCCTCATGTATTTCTAACCCACTTTAGTACTTAGCATTTTTCATTTCTGTGGTTAAATTCTTGTAGATCTAGTTTTGTGGTATTTTCAGTTTTCATAAATTTTGATCTATCAAACTTACATATTTTGCTAGTTGATGGTCCCACGTTGCAGAGAATTTTGTTTGGTCCAAATTTTACCTACGGGATTTGTTGAACCGTATGAGCATTTTAATGCTTGGCCGCATGGCCAACACTTGGGTACTTAATGCATTTAGCAATTCGAAGGAATTGCCAAGCTAGCTGGCCGCATGAGAATTTGTAAACTGGCCACATAGGAATTATTTAGTGAGCCGCATGGGCCTTCTGGCCAGTAGCCTTAAATATTGCTTACATTAAATATCTGCCATTAGCTTTAGCATTAATTGTTTGCTTATATTTTGCATGCAACCTGCTCATTGGCCGTATGTATAATTAGCCTGGCCGTATGGCCACTGTTCCTACAACTTGTTGGCCGCATGACTCAAACAATTTAGCTGGCCGCATATACCCCCCTTACAATCCTTTGCTGGCCGCATGCAAAATGCTTGCATGGCTATTTTGTTTGTATGGTTTAATTATAATCATATGCATATTTAAAGACTTACGTTAAATGCATTCACATGCATTAACTATTAAATCATTCACATGCATTAGCTATAAGTGCATTCACATGTAATAGCTATAAATGCATTAACGCATGCATTGGCTATAATGTATTAACATATGCATTGGTATATGCATTTAATGTATCAGCACATGCATATTTTAATGCCTTACCATACGCATACTTGCTTGGAAACCTTAAGCCTGGCCGCATGGGGGTTTCTTTAGTTAGCTGCACATGTGAACTACTGCAGCCGCATAAGGAAAATAGTTTGGCCGTATGGCCCCTTTTTAGCAAGCTTTTGCTTGCTTGCATCGTAATGCATTAACATTTTGGCAACTTTTACATAATTTTATGTATGGCTTTCCTTTGAATTCATGCATTAAACAATTAGTGCTAGCCTGGCCGCATAGGCTTATATTTATATTAAAGGCATTTGCATTTGCTAAGCAATACTATCTTGGCCGCATGGCCCTTAGCTTCTTGGCCGCATGGCCTTACTTTAATTATTTGCATGTAGCTATTTTAACTTGGCCGCACGGCCACATTTATATAATATGTGCTGGCCTCATTAGTATGAAGCATTAATTGTAGTGGGGTCCCATAGGTTTGTATCCATGTAATTTTAGGCCACATGGCCCTAGTACTTGGGTAGCCACTTGTCCTTTTCTTTTGCTTGAGTAGAAGCTTGCATTTATTGCGGGTTCCTCTCTCCTTGTCTTTTCTGGTTGCATGAATATTTCTTGCTGGCCGCATGGCCCCCTTCAGCTATTTTCTGGCCGCATAAGCTTTGGCTGGCCGCATGGGTGGCCTCCCACTCTCTTTGGCCGTATGTAGGTTCTCCCACTTTTGGGCCACATGGGGTACACTTTGATTGTTTAAATATTTTATTTGCCTGAATTGTGGTCAGAATTTCTTCCCATTCCTAACATAAAAGTTATAGAGTTTCTCCTTGGCTTCAGGAATATATATATTATAATATATTATTATTTAATTGCATAAGTTTCTTCCCTCCTTGATAAATGACATGACTTGATAGTGACCCGCCGTGGTGCTCTTCCGACAAGATAACTTGACCTGACAATTTGACATGATAACTTGACATGATAATTCTTGATAGTGGTTCGCCGTGGCGCACTCTTGACATGATAAACCTGACATGATATATTTCTCGAAATGCTATTGCGACGGCTAACATGACACGACAAGATTGAATGACCTGGATATCGTGGACGATTGTGCTTGTACAAATAAATCCGTCTTGTCTTGCATCATGTCTAGGACGGGGACCCCTGAGTACCACGGTCAGGGATACCCACTGAATTCGACTAAGGCTAATAACTAGAATAATCCAGTAGTCATGAAGAGATTTCCCAGCTACAGGCAATCCCGTTATCTGGGCGCCCCACTTGGGATCTGTAGCCTGCCGACGAGTATGGCACATTTCTAGCACACTGTCATGTGTTGCACCCTTATTATACTAATATTCGACCTGGATAACCTGGATGGTCTGCAGGGCTTGTGGCTGTGGAACAATCTTATTGCATCTTGTTAGTAACTAGGCCTGTGATAACCCTAGTTAGTTAAAGTATCAAGCCGTACTCATTGCTTGGCCGTGATTGATTGGATGAGGTATAACCTGTCTAGTCTTGTCTTGATCCTGTACAAGATTGTTACATGACCTGTTTTTTTATTTTATCTTGCCGATAAATGGTGGGAGAAACCAAGTTCTGTTCAGACGAAGGGTTACAACCCCGGTCCTTGTTTGGATTATGGGTTATAACCTGGTTATCTGAATAGTTCCATGGTTATCTCATCGTATAACGCCTGTCATGCTTGTTATGTTTTAACTTACCGATGAGATTTGGAGACGGAGTTCTATTCAGGTGAAGGGTTACAACCCCGGTCCTTATTTGGTTTAAGGGTTGTGACCGGGCTACTTGAATGGTTCCCTCGTACTCTATTATGACTGTTGTTATTCTTTTAATATCAAGCCTTTCATTACTGTCTTTATGTAATTATATTCTTGTGCTAATTTCTGGTTTTAGTTCCTAAGTGAAGCCTCCTTTGTGGAACTTGCTCTTTCTGGGGTCTGACCCAGCTGATTTTGTATGGCCAGATACCTGAGCAGTTCTAGAGGATCTACCGACTTTCCAGCCACATGGTGACCACTAGACGGAATCCTGGCAACGAGTGGGTTTATTTTGGCTCTCCCACTTTATTGTAAAATTATTCTTTTGAGGCGTTTAGCCACCGAGCAAGTGTTAGCTCGTGTACATTTTACTTACTGTCTGCCTATGGGCTGTAACATGATTGGCAACCTAGGGTTGATCATGTATGACGAAACTCTTGCTAGTCCTCACATTTTGTAAAGACTAGCTTCATGATCAGCTGAATATGTAATGTTTGGGACCCCTTACTATTGTATATTTGGTGATCGTACCTCTTGTAACATTTACTTACTTGCTTGTGATTGAGACACTAGGCTTATTCTTGACCATAAGAGACTGTTGGCTTGTAGATAAACCCTTATATATCTAGACAGCCGGGACCGTATAGTGGAGTGGATCCCATTTCATTATACGTAGCTGGCTATGTCTGCCCCCGCTCTCCAGTGTTCTGGTTCTGGGGCGTGACAGGGGCGGGGCTCCCAGGGAGGAGAGAAGGGGGGAGGAGGATGGAAAGACAGGGAGATGGGAGGCTGAGGCACGGGCGCAGCCGGAGAAGCCGAAGAGGAGGGGCCGGGAGCGTGTCTAACGAAGAGGCAGGGGAGGACAGCAAGGAGATCAGAGGGGGAGGCCGACATGGCGAGAAGGAGAGGGACAGAGCCGGCCCCGAGAGGGGCCTCACCGCGGCAACGACAGGCTGCAGAGAGAGCACCTCATCCGCGAGCAAAAAAAATAAAAAATAAAAAAATAAAAAATAAAAAATTATATATATATATATATATATATATATATATATATATATATATATATATATATATATATATATATATATATCCCAATTATATATATATATATATATATATATATATATATATATATATATATATATATATATATATATCCCAATTATATATATATATATATAAGAATTACCTTTTCTTAAATCAAATCTTCCTCTTATATTAGATTGTTTCCAATCGTGACTAATCAAATCGTTTCCTATTTCCTTGCGAATCTGAATTTCTTTATATCGACTCTAGCTAATTGGACTATTCTGGAACTCAATGGAATGAATTGTTTTACCAACTCAGGACATCAAGCGAGTATATTTCTTGTTTGATTCCAGTATTGTTAGTTACTATATTTGCATGATTAGTGATGTCATACTTGATTCTTTATTCGCTTGTTACACGGATTAGCAACGTATGGATTTTTAGTCATGATGCCATGGTTTCATGTTTGTCGTGTTGCTCATGATCATCGTGCTTGTGTTATCGTCTATTGTGACCATTGTCATGACTTGATCCATTATAGTAGTCGGGAGGGAGTACTAAGTAGATATGTGATCAGACAAGATTTTGCTTTATTTTTACATACTATTTAGATCGTGAGGATGCAAATCCTATATAGACCGTGCGGTGTAATGTCCTAGTTCGATCACATATTGAAAAAGAGTATTTCATATCCCTTAGAGGGTTATGTTTCATTGTTCCATGTTTTACTTGTCTTATAACTCGTGTTAACTATTCCACTTCACTTTTTATGTTTTACAGTTTATTTATTTCAACATGTATGCCATGATTATTCGTTGTTTTTATACTCATTATCATATATTTGGAACTGCATGCAATAAATTGTACTCATTCCATTCCTGATTGAAAACCTATTTTTCAGATTAGTCGCTTGCTACTCTATGCGTTGGATCCTTGGAAGAGATATGGGTATATTTTGAGGGTTGGTTCTAGAGACTAGTTAGATAGATGATTTGGTGATAAAGGTTAATGATTTGTTTCTAATTTTGAAGTATTAATGGAAAATGTACTTTAATCAAATGTAAACTTTTGATGTTGTAATATGATTTAGTTATTGTGAATGAGCGTAAAGAGACTATTTTATGAGCACAGATTGTGTACTTATTTGATCATTGAGGTCTAGATAGCTTACTATGTCGATACCGTGGTGTAGGCTGGACTTACCCACATACTCGTATCCCAAAAAATGGGTGCGGGTTGTGACAATAAGACTGGCACAGATTAGTGAAAGGACGAGGCTACGAACGTTGGCCAGAGTCCTTGACATCTTTTAATATCGTCAGAGGGTTCTATCGGGTACGGTGCTGGACTGGCCGCAGAGATGGCGAGCACGAATTTTAAGGTTACTCGAGATTCAGGTACGATGGCAGGATGAGCAGAGATTGGAGTTAGAGTTTATGAATGATGTGTTCGTGTCATGTAGATACAGAGGAACATGACACAAAAATTGGGATTTAGGGTCGGTGTAGATATATTGGATGTGTCCATGTCCTCGAAATGGAATACTGGGACACGAGGAATTGTTTTATGGAGTTTTGGGTTTGGAAGTGTTGTGTCAGACATGGAATATAAATGTAATAGCTAGAGTGCAAATAAAATGGGTATGGACACGCTGACATGACTAGACACGGTCATTAGGACTAAGTGGAAAAATGGGAATGATTATGGCTAATGACAATTAGGAGGGTATTTATAGGTATAATTATCACATGGCCCCAAAGAATATTCCTAGAATATCCCAAGCAATATGCTAGATTTTAAGAAATATTCTCTGAGATTAATTAACAATAATCCATAATTAATTAAGAAAGACATAGAAGGTTCACACACTAATCCTCTTAGTTATTACTAATGATGCCATTCCCTAATTATGAACTTCTAGAAAATTACCGCATATTTCTACTCTATCTAATTATTACGACTTTGCCATTCCCTTTCTTGATCCCCCCAAAATAATAAATTTTTGAATAAAATTAGAAAATTGGAAAGAAGAAAATTCGGGAATAAGAGGTCACAGTGCCACCGAGCTTGAGATTCTAATGGTCACTCACGGCGCGACAGAGATCAAAGCCGTACATGTGTGTCGACTACTAGAGATCTGGAGGTGGCTGTGAGGATGGTGTTGTCGGTGGTTCTTTTCGTATCGGAAGCGGTGGGCACAACAAAGGTCAGATCTAGAGGGATCCGGTGCCGGAGAGGTGAGGTCGAAGAATACACTGGCCGGTTGCGACACCACCGGACCAAATGCAGATCAAGGATATGACGATGACACACGGTGGTTCGAGATGGTCTCGACGACCAGATATAGACGAACGATTGTCAGAGCAGGCATACTGGACACGACAAGGCATAATTGTCGGGAATAAGCTACGAAGTCGGACTTGGCGTAGAGGAATCTTGAAGTTTAGTTTTGGTTGTCAATTTATAGACACGATTGTGTCAGACGCATCGGTTTGAGATAACTCTCATTATAGACGCGTCCTCAGGGTCGAACACGAAGAAGATAGTTTGGTATCATGTCGTGTCGGACACGAGGAACACATATTTGTAGGATTGGATTATGGGAAAAAATTTAAGAAAATAATTAAAATATGGACATCCTGGGTCGGACCTGAGGCCTACATGTCTGACAAGGGGTTTTACTGGACACAATCACAAATTGGACACGAAAAATTAGAATTTGGATGAGGGTTTGGGCTCGTTGTCACAACCCGTACATGTTTTTTGGATACAAGTGCATGCACAAGTCCAGCCTACACCGCGGAATCGACAGTAGTACGCTCTCTAGCCACAATGCTCAAAATCACATAAAATATAACTTTATTGCTCATTCACATTGCTACATTAATTACAATATTTATAAGATTTACATATAAAGAAATTACAAGTCTCACAAAATAAAATAAAACAACTAATCTATCTAACTAGTCTTCTAGGTTGGCCTTCTAGCATACCCATGTCTCCTCCAACGGTCTACAGCGTAATGTAGCATGAGATTATCTGAAAAATATTGGTTTCCATGCAAGAATGGAACGAGTACATTCTAGTAGCAGTTCCAATAATTGATAAAATATATAAAATAGTAAATAATATAAAAATACATGATGGGTGGATAAATAGATAATTATGGTATGAAACATGCGAGTAAAACCAAGAGAGCATGGTAATAAAGACAAGGAAGTAACAGTAATAAACAACTGAAACAGAAATAGAAATATAGCAAAACTGCATCTAACTAATGAGTTGAAATACACTTTCGACATGTGAACGGCTAAGAGGTAATCCGACACCCCGTACGTGAAGTGTGCGACTGCTATCTGACACGAATAGACAAATAGAATATTTTGGGTATATTTACATGTCTACTAATGGATCCAAACAGGTTATGAACACGAATATAGTAATCACGAAATATAACATAAAATGAATCCATACGTACTATATCGTGTAACCATCATGTCGAGAATCAACAAAGGATCAATGTAAGACAATACTAAAAACACGAATTATAGAAGTTATCAAATATGAAACCATCGGAAATGTACTAGCATAGGGTCCTTTGCTGGTGAAACTGATAATACCATTGTGTTTGGAATAGTCCAGTTAGCTATAAGTAGCACGCAAAACCAACAATATCCAACCACTGAGTGAGCTACAATAGTCAAACTCCCGCAATTGTCTACGGATGCTGAAATAAACATCATTAACATTTTTAGTATAACAAAAGTATCAAAAAATGCCTACCCAAAAGTCTAATTTTGGACACAGGAGCAAAATCGTAAATTCGGATCAAAATGATGTCCGTCGTTGGATCCACTTAGTACCGAAAGCGTGCCAATCCCTACGGTCTCTAAAGTCATCAAACTATATGTCTATAGGTCTGGTTCGACAATACGAACCCAACCGTATGTCCAAAATTGGATACTGGGAGGCCGTGAACAAATTCGTCCATTGGATTCGGTCGCGGGCTCGCCAAAATAGTGTTCCAGTCGACCTTCTCAGAATCGGACCAAACTTGGCTCACAGGACCAGGAAAAGGATACGGTTCTGTTGGCAAAAATTTTGTCTCGAGACGACGAACATGCACAAAGTTGTAGGCTAGTTTGCAAAGAGGTCGATACGGGATATCTCGATCGATACGCCTCGATTTCGTCGTGCGCGCATGTATAACGAAATCGAGTTCTGTCGAATCTCACATGACAACAACATCCATTTGCATCTTTAGATGCTCATGGGTTGCGACCATGTCGTCCGGTTTGTCGGGACGCACGCCGTACGGATGATTTTTCTAAATATTATAATTGTTTGAAAACAGTTTTTTCGTCAATATTAGAAAACCAATTTCTCGGCATACAGTCGTCGAAATTGACTTATGTAAAAAGGGTTATGTAGTCCTATATATTAGCTAAGACAATTTTGAATTAGTTTTTGAAAAATCCTAATATATAGTTCAGAAACTGTCATCCAAGTTGGGGTATTGAATTGCTCTAATACTCTCTTTTTTAAACAATTTTTTTGCGACTTTGTGTCAATTTTTCGAGCGATCAATGGCAGTTACTTACAAACTAAATGAAGAAAGTTGAAGAGGGTTAGGTTTTATATTTATAGCCGAAAAATGGTTCGAAGAATGGACGAGTGTGGCGGCAAAAAACACAGTGATATCGGCCTTGCGGCTGCTGGTCGCACTGTTGTGGCGCCTGCTGCCGGTGATGCGGCGGCTTGTGTTATCCTTTTGGCCTTTATACGGCTGCGCTCGGCCGGTAGTAGCCTGGCCGGCAACGAGGAGGAGGGTGGCGCATGCCAGGGTGGAGCCGCACATACAGGGTTTTCGGTTAGGGTTTTTGAGAGCACTCTCTCTCTCTCTATCTCTCTTTCTTCCCCCCTATCTATCTCTCGACTTATATATGCGGGTCTGTGTTTTCCTTTGACAAGTCAGGTTGGGGTTAGTTGGCCATCTTGCGAGATCTAAAGATCTCACGAGATTTTTCTTTTCTTTTTTTCTTTTTTTACATATATATATAATTATACACAGACAAAAATCCAAATAAATTAATAAAATTTGTACAATTCATAAAAATATGCTTAGAATATTTTAATGCAGAATTTGAATAGTAGGTCCTACTAGCTACATATAGGGTAGTAATTACCTGCTACTATTAATATTAAAAAAAATCATGTTTTAGATATAAAGCATTTTAGTACTCAATACAATACTGTAAAATTGAAACTAAAACCAGTAAAAAATTACAAAAGTTACAAAAATATTGTCTAAAAACTTTTTAGTAAATAATATGTACCATCTACATACTGGCTACTTATAGTTTAGCAATTACCTGCTACAAAAGTCATTAATTAAATGCAAGTGTAAATTTTTTAGAAAATGCTATACAAATTTAAAATAATAAATTTCCTTAAAACTTTCCAAAAATAAAAATATTTTTCTGATACATTTAATACATAAACTTGTACAAGTTTATCTATGTAAACATATACTATAGCGTTTACCTTACTACCAAAATATTAATGAAAATCTAAAATTTAAAAATTCCAATAAATACAATAAATACTGTAAAATATATTAAGTAAAATAAAATTTAAAAAATTTAGGGGTTTACACAAGAATATGTTTAGATTTAGGCCTTGGGTTTAGAATTGTAACTGATTAACAATGGAAAATTAGGGGTGTTTATTAAACTAGGGAAGAATAATCTAGAAGATTAATTAGCCCATGGTAATTGAGATTAGAAAAAAAATTCTAGGAATATTCCCTAGGCTTAATTAAGTAGATATTTAACTAAAGCATTCACTTAATTAATCAATTCTAGAAGGTTCTCACTTTAATGACAACTAACTATTACTAAATTGCCACTCCCTCTTCGCAAATTACAAAATTGTCATTCCCTCATCATTAATTACAAAATTGCATTTCTTTTTTCACTAATTATAAAATTGTTATTCACTCTCCAAAAATAATAATATTTTTTTAGAAAAATAATAAAAAAATTAGAAATAACAGGAATTTTGAAAACATGGAGCTATAACATGCAAACCCAATCAAGTAGTATGAAGAAGATTAAAGGGACTCAGTTTCAGGATGAGAGACTCTGCAGCATTGGAGCCCAAGTACAGGGAGGAATGTTTGTTGACTTTATCATTGCAGAGGATGATACATGAAGGCATGACACTAGACTTTGTGTGCCCAGTTGAAGCTTAATAGAGAAATATGCATGAGGCCCGCCAATCTCAATACTCCATCCATCTTGGAGGAACAAAGATGTACAAGAATCCAAAAAAGTATGTATGGTGGTATGGGATGAAGAGGGAAGTAGCCATATTTATCTTGAGATGCGTAGTATGCCAGCAAGTTAAGATAGAAAGTTATAAACTAGGAGGATTGCTCCAGCCTTTGACTATCCAAAATGAAAGTGGGAACATATTACCATAGATTTTTTTTTTAGGATTGCCACGATTACCATGTGGAAAAGATGCTATATGGGTGATATGAGGCAGGTTAACCAAGTCGGTGCACTTTTTTTAAGGTTAGGCTATCAACAGTGAAGTTTGAAGAGCTATACGTAAGGCAGATAGTGAGGATATATAGAGCTTCAATCAATATTACCTCAAATAGAGATAGCATATTTCTTTTACACTTTTGGAAGAGCCTGCAAGGGAATATGGGAAATCAGCTAAAGCTTAGCATAGCTTAGTATCCTCAGACCGATGGCAGTCAGAAAGGACCATCCAGACTTTGGAGAAAATATTGAGGAATTATGCTTGGATTTTGAAGGTCTTGAGAGGACCATCTAAATATGGTAGAGTTTGCCTATAACAACAGTTACCATGTCAGTATTAGTATGATACTATTTGAGGTATTATATGGTCGACGCTGTCGCACACTATTATCTTGGGACGATGTGGGAGAGAGGGTATTTTTTTGGTCTTGATATGGTGGTGGATGATGTAGAGAAGGTCAAGTAGTTTCGAGATAGATTCTGGGTAGCTCACGATAGGCAAAAGTATAGGGCGAATAATAGCAAAGGGCCATTAGAGTTTGCAGCTAGAGACTTAGTATTTTTGAAGATTTCTCTAAGTAGTGGCTGTAAGCCCACTTCCCGATTTTTTTATTCTTATTTTATTTGAATATTTTATGTTTAACTTTTGTAGTCATTAAGGGCTCGTTTGGATCAAGTTTTTGTATTCCTAGGAATAGGTTTTCAATTCCTTTCCCATGGGAAAGGAATTCAACATTCCCATACCCATATTTGGTTAGGTTGGGAATAGGTAGTTCAAAATTAAAAAAAAAATTATTTTCATGTTTGGTTCACACATGGATAGGAATCTTAATTTATTTGGTTTTACTTTAATACCCTTTCACTAATTTTATGATTATTCACATGTTTGGGATGAGAGTTAAAAATTTGAAAATAAAGCGAGGGTATAACCGTCCAAACAAAATAGTCAAATATCATTCCTAGGAAAGCAAATCTATTCCCAAAGGGGAGCTTGGAATAGCTTTCCCACATCCATGGAAAAAGCTTTCCCACCTAACCCCCTCCTCATTCCCAATCCTAAACATACCAAACATGGGTAAGGAATTCAAATCCCATTCCCAAGCCTCAAAAACTTGTACCAAACGCCCCCTAAGTATTGTGCCTAAGCTCATAAGAGAGCTACGATCATATTATGATCATTTGGACCTTATATAGTTTATATAAGCATTATTTAGCTACTTTATAGGTTACAATAATATTTAGAGATTTTTAGATATTTATTTATTAAGGTTTAGTATTTTTAATGACTTTTAAGATTTTATTATAGGGGTAATTAGGGCTATTTTGAGACTCAGTATTTTTATTTAGGATTTAAAAGGTTAAAAAAATTATATATTTTTTAGCATTTTTTGGATTTTTTTTTTTATATTTATTGGGATTTATTTGGCCTTGAAATGATTTTTAAATCATTTCTATAATTAAATATCTAGTATCTACACATTCAGCAGTGGGTGGGCCCACCCGTCAGCCCCTTACTGCACGGGGGTCAGGCCTGCCTGTTAGCTTTTGCTGCTGACTGTGAGAGTTTCCTTTTATAGAACCACGGCTTTAAGCCGACTCCACGAAGCCGCATCAAAATCGAGCCGTCCAGCTTAAGAGCAGGACCACAGGATTTTGCCATGTGGCACAAGCCATGCTCAACCGACTCCAACCGCCCACTATATATATATATATATATATATATATATATATATATATATATATATATATATATATATATATATATGTTATTATGTGGAAAATCTAGAACCCTAATTATTTCTTAGCCGTTTTTGAGGAGTTTCCTCTTAGGAGATCCCCAACTTTCCGAGGTGATTGCGGAGAGCCCCGACCTCGTATTCGTGCAACATTTTTTTGTTAGATTTGTCTCAAGGTAAACTTTAAGAATACATTTTTATTTTCTGAGAATTTGATTATGAATTTTTGGATAATTATTTTAGTGTTGCTTGTCCAAAACTTGACACGTCGTATGTTTTCGAGATCCCGAACTCCGATTCGCGATCCGTTTAAAGTTTTGGAAAGCTAATATGACGATCTTCGACATATAATTTTATTAGAATTTTAGAGGTTCCTTTTCTATTTTATTTATTAAGTTAAACTTAGATTTGATCAAAAAAATACCGATTTGGTCATGGTTAGCCATAACAGCGATATCTTTTGACCAAAGCGTGATTTTATGGCACTGTTAATTCTGGTGCACTCATGACGCTGAAATCTACCAAGATGCACTTTCAAAATCTCGAGTTCATGATATTGACTAGATGGTCAATGGCACGCCTCGAGTTGCGTGCCATAATTTCTAAAATTAGAAACGTGACTTTCTATGGCTAAACTTTCTTGTTTAGATTATATTCAGATTATTATTAGATTATATTAGGTTTTTAAGTGATTTATTCCACAATTAATTAATATTAGATGAGAAAATCCATTAGCCACTTATTCCAAGATTTTAAAATTATAATCTTAGTATTGACTTATGGTTTTCGTGCGCGGTTCATGGTACGATGTGCGATATGGGTTAATAGCTTCTAGATCGGCGTTTCACTCATCCTCGACTTGCGACTATGGTTTGTTCAAGGGTTCAGGCAAGTATAGTATTGCATTATATTTTAGTTTATTATAACGCTTTCTCTATTGCTTCCTTGTTTGATATCTCGTAGAGACATTATTTGATATTCCATTAAGACATTGTTTGATATTCCGCTGAGACACGATTGTGACACAGTAGTTATTGTATCCTTCTTATTGTATCATTGACCGTTATTGATAGTTAGTAAGTTGGGAGGAGAAATACTCAGTAAGTACGTGAACAAATCCGAATACCATTACCGAATGATAGCTAAGTCATACACCTCATGTATGAGTTAGCCGTACCAACTACCGAATGATAGCCATCTATGATATGCCGTATTAGCCCAGTTGTTCACGTATTAAAAGGTATTTCATACACACAATCGTTTCCATTGTTCATGATCTTAGTTCAGTTCTTTACCTTCATGTTCCTTTTCTATTAGTTACCCGTTCATGATTATTACTTTCTATTTGTAGTTCATATCTTACTAGTTCCTTATATGTTCTTTACCGCTACTGTTTTTCGTTATTTCTAGCTTATTTTGTGCTAACAATATTAAATACAATATGGTTGTACTTGCTCCTTTTCTGACTGGATCGTTGATATAGGTGAGGATGACGTGCTTTCTACTTTTGTGCTATGGACCATACGGGAGAGATAGAGACTCGAAGGCCAAAATCCTAGAAGACTAGTTAGATAGAAGTGTTGATTCAATATTATGAGATGTTGTATTTTTCTTCAAATGTAAAACTTGTAAATATTGTAATTTTGATGTAGTTGTTGTGAATGGGTAGTAAAGATAGTATATATGAGCATTTTGTTTCTTGTGGGCTAGATAGCGTACTACCGTCGATGCTACGGTGTGGGCTGGACTTGGCTACGTACTCGTATCCAGAAAAGCGGATGAGGGTCGTGAAAATTTTTTTTGGTGGCCCATGCAGGTCAATTTATGCAAAACTTGAGAACTTGTGGTAGTACTTAAGTTAGTCGTACCACTGCAAGCTTGCAACTAGGATGCTCATTCATAATTAGGATTGATTTAATTTTTGGAGAATGACTAGGACTAGGAGTCCCTGATTCAATTTGACCCTTGGGTAGTTAGATTGTTAAATAGGACACGTGCTTTAGCCAATGATTTATTGAATTATAGGCCCTATTGGATAAATTGAAGAATTTTTCTAGGAGAATATGTTATTTTATTTTGACATGATGGTAGGATCAAAGATGGGTAGACTATTCGCTTGGTAAGTTAGGCCTTCCTAGAATTAATGCTCTAACCTTGATAAATTGTTCAATTTTTTTTTGCCCTTTTTAGATATCAACCTTATATCGTAAGGTCTGAATTAATTACTTATTTCCCATTTTGCCATATTTTTATAATTTTGCCTCTGTTATCCCTATATGAATCTCGCGTTAGTTGTTTCATTTAAACTTTTCTTTCAATCATTTGAATAACCATGAGATAGAGATTAGAATGCTTATAAATTCTCTTATCTTCAGTTATTTCCTCCATAATCAATCATTCTATTTTCAAGACTTGAGACTTATAGTATAGATACTTATACTTCTCCTATTTTGATTGTCTTGGAACTTGTTTGAATTACTAGATGCTCCTTAAGATTCTTATGGCTATAGATGTTTGATGACTTACAATGGCAAGACATATGCATACTGTCCCCTTGTATTTGAATTATGGATACTGCGGGTTCACTGGAGCCAGCAGTGCACTGGCGCGTTATGACCCCTAAGTTGAAATAATTTCAAGTAAGCGTAGGTTATCAAATATTACTAAAACTATGTCCTAGTTGCATTATTTGATCCTTTAATTTATTATGCCAATATTGGATAGAGTTGATAAAGTGTTCGATACCATATTATACTTAAGTCATGAAATCAAGGTTTTACTATAGCCAGATATACACTGGCGAGGTATGGATTCTCGATTAAATAACTTTTTTGATATACTTATGATTTTTTAATATCATAGTGTGACTATATCTTTTATTGGCATACGACTATTAATTTCTCCAAAATTATTTGACATCTTATTTCTTGTTACCACCTTCTCAACAACTAGTACTTCTTCATTTTTGTCCTATTTTTCTATTTTTGAATCGTCATCTTTTACAATTATTTTGATTTCCTTCCACTAGATTCCTAAAATGTGTCACGCCTTGTCTCGTAGGACCGATCGTCCTTGCTAAGGCGTGATGCCGCACGAGCCTAGGTTGTGCTCGTGCAAGGCCAAGTCCAGAAATAGTCGATTGAAACTAGGCCACAGAGTCGCACAGAGTGTCCTCATTTGTAGCGGAAAGTAAATGAACATAAATTGAAACAAACTTAATAGTCTTTATTGATTTTCAAGAAGTAGTACAAGCGGCGTTAGGCCGAGGTTATAATTCACTCAAGTATCTCTCTCTCGAAACATAAAAGGCGTGCCAAGTGGCTTACAAGATGGAATGATTTATGGCGATGTTCTGATACATTATGTCCCGTATATGGTGCTTCAGTTCCTTTGCAATGCTCTAAGGCTCCAGAGTTAGCTTCGCGCCTTAGCATGTTCGAGGAAAGTCTCTGCACCCGACGTGGTTCTTCTGTACCCTGCAAGCAGACTATGTGGTTATCAGTACATTATTATGCACTGCTGGGGAGGCTAGCTCGTCCACTTGCTATCATTATCAAACACGTTCATTTTACTTTTGTACGCCATCTATCATTCCTTGTCTTACTACTCTTGCCTTAGGGTCAGTTTTATGGCATATCATTCAAGTCTATCTCGTGTTATCAATATCAAGTGTCGTATAGAAATACATGCACGACTTACCATAGTTAACGTATGATCTTTTCTGTCCAAATAAACCAAGTTAGCCTGCATATTATGCATTACGAATCGATTGGTTTGCATAAGCATTCCAAAAGTGTCAAGGACGTGTTTCCACCTTAGGTGGTAGAGCGTCACAGGTATGTTTCTAATTCATTTGTTCGAAGTACTCTAGTTCATTCGGATGTTTTATATTCAAGCCTGTTCAGAAGGCATTTCATTCAGTTCCATTGTTGTTCAGCTTACTCAACTTGTCAGGATGTGTTATACTCAAACGTTTGTTTAGATACATTTATTCAGTAACATAGCATGTTCAGCTTTAGTCAGTTTACTTGTTTCAATGCAAGGTCTCATACACGGATTGCTACAATCGAGCCAACTTAATCTATATACACCGGTCGCTGGCACCACAAGCTATTTGGACATGTTCCTCTTGGTATTCTTACCTACCAAGCGTGATGGCTGGTAAACCTTGATAGTCTTTTGAATACCCGGCCTTACATCTCTTGGGTGGCCGAGCCCGCACCCAAGCAGCCCGTAAGCCTTGATTCCGCCTAGGTCGGCCACGATGTTACTGATCGTTGCTATGGAATCCCTAATCACTTTTTTCTCCCGTATATGAGTGGGTTGTCCACGACCATTTCGTATTGTCTTGTCATTTTTAACATAATGGCTGTCTTTAAGCCATAGGCTGTATGTGAGCCATAATGCATTATTTACCAGGTTGGCGGCGGCATCCGTGCAGAGCGGGTAGCGATCTCCATTGCACGTCCCCGTTATACATGTCGCTAACCATTCCTTTCTTTATTATCTTTCGTTCATTCTTTCTTTTCTTTATTTTACTTGTTCATTCGTTCATTGATTCATTCACGTATTCATTCATTCATTTGTTGATGCATTCATTCACTTACTCGTTCATTCATACATTATGCAACTCCCTGTACGGGAACTGCCTTGGCGACCCATCGGTCCCGAAGCCTTTAATGTTTCTATCCTCCACTCGGAATAACTATGTCGATAGTCTTCCTATTTTATTTTAGTAAACCATTCATTGTTTCATGTCTCAAGTTGTGGTACTTTGGTGGACCATGCAGGTCGATTTTCGCAAAGACAGCAAAACCGTGGTAGTACTTAAGTTAGTCGTACTACTGTAGGCCTGTAACTAGGAATAGAATTAGGAATCTAAGGACCATCCCCCACATGTTTAAACTATGTTATTGACTTCTATACTCGACTTCAAGTACTCTTTATGCATCATGTTTGAATCTTTCTACCGTATAATGATTTTCCTTACTTTCAGCCAATGGATTCGTAAGACAGGAACAATGCTGCACTGAACATTCCACCAACCGTTGGTGGACTTCTCACCTATGGGGCCCTACTGACGCAGGGAGGCCAGCTTAATCACCAGGGCGACCCGACTCAGCCGTAGTACTCGAGGTTTCGTATATGACATTCCACCACCTCAGCAGTTTCCTCCGCAGACTCCAGTACCAGCACCCATTCCTCCCCAAGCACCTGTTCCACTTACCATGCATCTGGAACCAGCAGTATATCTACCACCTACTATGCACCCGACACCAGCAGTATACCCGCCACCTACGACGCATCCGGCACCAGCTATGTATCCAGCACCTATGATGCATCAGGCACCAGTTATGTATCCAGCACCTACCATATATGCAGTGCCAGTGATGTACCCGGTACCTATTCTGCCCCCATCACTGGCACTGGATAATGTCACACTCCTGGGAATCTTCCAGCAGCAAGCCAATATGTTCTGCAACACTCTGAGAGAGGCTCTTCAGATTAGAGATGCTCCTCAGCAGCGCTCCTGAACCTCCAAAAACTTTATGGACCTCAGGCCCAGGGAATTCCATGGGACAGAGGGAATTCTCTACGCTGATGAGTGGATGGAGAACGTGGAGCGGTACCTGAAGATGGCCCGAGTCCCAGAAGATATGAAGATTGAGTCAGCTAGTGGGCAGCATTTTGACATTACACGGACGTGGTACCAAGGCAAGCCCTGATTTTCTGCCCCAAACGTGACTTGGAAAGAATTCAAGCAGCTATTTAAGAAAAAATTATATCCCGATGTAGCTCGAAAGTCATTGGTGAGTCAGTTCGAGCACTTAGAGCAAGGAAATTTCATCGTTGATGAGTACACCACGGAGTTTTCTCGCCTCAAATGTTTTGCGGAGAGTTTGGTCAACACCCCAATAAGCAAGGCAAGAAGATTCAGGAAGGGACTATCTCACTAAATTCGCTTAGCCATCGCCACCAGCCGAGCCACTACTTACAAGGAGATTCTAGAGGTTGCCCAAGCAGTAGAAGAAGAGCTGAATTACAGACCGAAGAGGAGTCGAGATACTTTCGGAGGAAGCAACAACCAATCAGCCCCAGCGAAGCATCCCCAATTCCATTCGAAGGTCTTTCAGCACCAACATCAGCAGCAGTTCCAGCATGCTGGTAAAATCCCAGCTTATCAGTAGAACCGAGTTCCAGCCCGAGCCCAGCCGCAGCAGCCGCAAAGACAGTTACAACAGGTTCCACAATGCACTCACTGCGGGAGGAGCGGACACATTTGGGACGATTGCAGGAAGAGAATCGGAGCATGTTTATATTATGGATCACCATCGCACCAGCTGAAAGACTGCGTACTGGTCCCTAATCGGACAGGATATGAGACAGCACTAGCACCGAGAGGACCAGCAGTTCCACAGCCATGAGGTCTACCACTACCCGCTCAGCAGTAGTGGTTCCCTCAGCACCAGCAGAGAGGAGCACCCCAGTAGGGCAGAGCTTTTGCTATGGCCATCGATGAGCCGGAGCCTACCCCAGATGTGATAGCAGGTTCTATACTAGTAGATTCCTTTTCAGCTATATCTTTGTTCGATTCTGGTGTATCCCACGGTTTTATTTTTGTAGCTTTTGTATTCAAGCATAGCATAGTATCTAAACCATTGAGTGGTATTTGCAAAATTATGACGGGCGGAGGTGCTATCCTAGTCAAGCATATATGTATGAGGTGTCGCATCACCTTGGGAGGTAGAGAGTTGCATGCCAACTTACTCGTAATGCCACTACCGAATTTCGACATCGTCCTCGGAATGGATTGGTTGAGTAAGAATTATGACAGTATAGACTGCCACCAAGGATGTGTTGTATTCAGTCCTCCGGGGGTGTCTGTATTCGAATTTGCTAGAGAAGCAGTAGAACAGCAGCACGAGGCTATTTGCGGAGCTATGATCGAAGGGAGAGAGACACCGCATCCCATCATCGCAGAATTCTTAGATGTTTTCCCTAAGGACTTACCGAGATTACAGCCAGATGGGGACATCGAGTATGTTATTGATTTAATTCCAGGCTCAGAACCAACGACAAAACTGGTGTACCGTATCAACAACAAAGAAGCTAAGGAATTAAAGAAGCAGATCGACGAATTTCTGGAGAAAAGATTAATCAGAGAGAGCTCGTCACCATGGGGATCTCATGTTCTATTTGTGTCGAAGAAGGACGATTTGGTGCGATTGTGCATCGACTACCAAGACTTGAATAATCACACCATCAAGAATAGGTACCCATTGCCGAGAATTGACGATCTCTTCGATCAATTGAGCGGCGCACGGGTATTCTTGAATATTGATTTGAGGTCGGGCTACCATCAATTGAAGGTGAAGAAAGAGGATATACCGAAGACGGCCTTCTGGACCAAGTACGGACAATACGAGTTTATGGTGATGCCATTCGGATTGACTAATACCCCGACAGTCTTCATGAACTTGATGAACAAGGTATTCCATCCATACCTTGACAAGTTCGTAGTGGTGTTTATCGATGACATACTCATGTATTCAAAAACACTGGAGGAACACGAGGAGCATCTGAGGATCGTGCTAGAGACCCTCAGAAAGGAGCATCTGTATGAAAAACCCTTGAAATGTAAGTTTTTTTTAGACAATATAGAGTTCCTTGGACATATGGTGACAGACGACGGTATATCCATTGATCCAAAGAAGATTGCAACTATGGAAGCTTGGACTACTCCGACTACGGTGGTAGAGATACGAAGCTTCTTAGGATTGGCAGGATATTACCGGAAGTTCGTACAAGACTTCGCTCGGATTGCGGAGCCGATGACTAGGCTCACTCGACAGGATGTAGAGATGTCACTCCCCGTTCCCAGAATACGTATTTTTATACATGTACAACTCATGTGTATTTATTTAGTATTTATCATGTATTTATTTAATATTTTTCATGTATTATCCTGTATTTAAATTCCTTTAATTTCATGTTAATCAGTTAATCTGCTCTTTAAATTTTCATGTTAATTTATTTCCTGCAATTTTATTTCTGTAATTTTATTTCTGCACTTTATTTCCTGCTTTTATTCCCTGCCTTAGTCTTGCTTATTTGGGTTCGGGTTGTCTTTGGTTGGATCCCCTACAACCCGACCCATTGGACCCGGCCCAACTCCCACCTACCACTACCTTTTTATTTAAAGCCACCCTCTCTATTCTCTCTCCTCATTACTCATTCTCACCATTACTCCTCTTCTTCTTCTTCATTACTCTCTCCACCTACCAAACCGTAGGCAAGTACAACTTGCTCCCCATGAGAACCCATGTTTTTGTAGTTCATTTATCTTCCTCGCAAGATCCTAAGAGAGTTTAGAACTTGGCATTTTTCATTTCGAAGTCTTAATTTTTATAGATCTAGAAATAAGTTATTTTTGGAGTTTGGTGGTTTTGATCTATCAAACTTCTTTGTTTGCAAGTTTTGATGGTTCCATGTTGTAGAGAAGTTTATTCTACCCAATTTTGACCTTTGGAAAGTTGGATTTGGACTTGTTTTGACCAAGTTATGGACTTTTGAAGCTTTGGGGTGCAACTATGGAGTTCTTGCTGTTTGGAGAAGACAGTGAGCAGTGTACGCTAGCTTTTTAGCTTGCATCACTGAGCTGTGCGCGCTCTTTAGCGTAGCGCAGTATGGAGTCCATACGCTGCCTTTTTGGGTGGCATGTGTCTTTCATACGCTACCTTTTGGGAGCGTATGACTTGCATACGCTCACTTGGGTGACAAGGAGTCGTATGGAGTTCATACGCTGCCTTTTGGAAGCGTATGACTTGCGTACGCTAGCTTGGATAGTAAGGAGTCGTATGGAGTCCATACGCTGCCTTTTGGAAGCGTATGACTTGCGTACGCTAGCTTGGATAGTAAGGAGTCGTATGGAGTTCATACGCTGCCTTTTGGAAGCGTATGACTTGCGTACGCTAGCTTGGATAGTAAGGAGTCGTATGGAGTTCATACGCAGCTTGACCTGAGCGTACGCTGACTTGAGCATAGCTTGACTTGAGCGTAGCCTGACTTAAGCGTACGCTGACCCTACTTACCCTGGATCTTCTATAGCCCTTTTGACATAAAACTTGATATGATCATGATATGTTAATATTTCTGTTAAATATAGATTGTTACGTAGGATGTACCATGTGTCGTGAATTGAATTACAGATACCCCGATTGACTGGAATTAAACCCTGAGAGTTGTAGACTCGACCCCACTAAATACTAGTTGACTTTCATGACTTGTCACCATTGATAATGATTGTGACCTTGACTAATAATTGATCATACGTTCCTAGTTGGAAATAAGAGACTGCTAGTCGTCTTTTTGAATTGAATGAATGAGACACATTCATATTAATTATGATCTATGGAAATCGACTGGCTAATCTCGAATGTTGGCATACAGGCACGTGCAGGCTTCAATTCATTTATTATTTATTTATCTTACCAAAGAAGCATGTGTACTTTATGGTCAAGGCATGATTACTCCGTGGTTAGTTTTGATTGTTGTATTACGCTATGCAAGACCTACAACCTGACTGCACTGGTATTATTGTAGAGTTGTGCATATCGTACCTCGTACGAAAGTACTCATTCTGAATGACCATGATCCACGGCATGGTACTTCACTCAACGTAGAGACTATTAAGTTAAATAAAATAATGATTGCATGGAGAGAATGGATTCCCAAGTTCTTACATGGCAGCCCCCTTGGGACGAGTATTGCCCGACGGGCCGGCTGGTTCCCACAGATACGGTAAATCTGCCACACGGGCAGGGAGCGGTATCTGCTTATATTATTATCGTATATTGTATATTGATGACGGGCGTCCCGCTGGGACTCGTCTAATTCATGCATGGTGCAATTGATTGACTGGATCGACTAGCCTTGCTTGCACATAGTAAGAAATGAGGAATCCCTATTGCATAAATTCCAGGATAACTTGGGACTCAAAATAGCAAGCCGTAGGATTTGATTGACCGTTCAAGATGATTTGTTTGTGCACTGTACCTACCCTGTTACTTAACTGGGATGATCAGAATGACAGGACATGACGGGCCAACTTCTGTCCTTGTTTGGTTGGGAGGTTGGTTCGAAGTGTCGTGATGTTGTGTGAGTCTTAGTAGATAGCAGAGATTTATTATCATATTCTCATATTACTGGTTTTAGTTCTCATGTCGTGCTTCCTTGTGGTACTTGCTATTAGAGGTCTAACCTCTCTGGTTTTGCATGGCCAAATTTAGAGCCGGTTCCCGAGGACTCAGCTTACTTCTACCTCCAAGATGGTCAACACTAGAGGGATGATCGCAGGAGGACTCGAGTGGGTTTCTTACTTCCCCGCTCATTTTGTTATCTACTTTATACCTTGCCGTTTGGCACCGACATGTTAGTCGGATTGTCTTATACTTACTTCTTACATAATTGTAACTAAAGTCAGGCTGCAGCTGATAACAATTGTGTATACTTTTGCTACATCAATCTGGCTATGTTTTGTAAAGCCAGATATCAAGAACATTTTGACAGAGCGTTTGGGACGCCTTACTGCTTTATCTTACATATTCTCTATTACTGTTTCTTGTTCGAATGATTGAGACAATAGATGTGAAGTGACCATAGTGAGACTTTCATGTAGTATGCATCCCCTCGTCTTTAGACAGCATTGATCGTATTATACGATATTCATCTACCCGTAATACGTAGCTGGCTGAGTCATTCCCCCTCTCTCCAGTATTCTGGTTCTGGGGCGTGACAAGTTCGTGTGGACAGAGGACTGTCAGGCTCCTGTTTTGACGTTGCCTTCGAGATCTGGTGGTTTCACCATTTACAGTGATGCCTTGGGCAAAGGAATGGGTTCATTTCTAGAACAGAACAAGAGGGTGATAGCCTATGCGTCCCGACAGTTGAGGCCACAAGAGAAGAACTACCCCACATACGACCTGGAGTTGGCGACCGTGATCTTCGCCTTGATGTTATGGAGACATTACTTGTACGGAGAGCGAGTGAAAATCTTCACTGACCACAAAAGCTTGAAGTATGTCTTCACACAAAAGGAGTTGAACATGAGGTAGCGCAGATGGCTTGAGCTGATGAGTGACTATAATATTTCTCTACAGTACCACCCGGGAAAAGCCAACTTTATTGCGGATGCTTTGAGCAGGTATCCCGTAGCAATGTGCTTGACTCGAGATCGTCACTTATTAGCAGACTTAGAGAGTTTGGGCATACAGATCGTCATTCCAGGGGCCGAAATACAGATGATGGGCATACAGATTCAGTCAGGACTGATGGACAAGATTCAGGAGGCACAGTACTAGGATGAGCAGCTGAAGAACATCATGGCACAGGCACGGGCCGGCTTGCTAGACGACTTCACTATTGCAGAGGATGGTTCGTTGAGGTACGGGACGAGACCTTGTGTACCTAGTGGAGAGCTTAGAGTAGAAGTTATGCAGGAGGCACACCGTTTCCAGTATTCTTTATATCCAGGAGCTAACAAAATGTACAAGGATCTGAGAAACCACGTGTGGTGGTATGGTATGAAACGAGAGGTGGCCTGCTTCGTTTCTAGATGCCTCATATGTCAGCAGGTCAAAGCTGAGAGACAGAGACTAAGAGGGTTGTTGTAACCCCTACCAATTCCCGAGTGGAAGTGGAAACATATCACCATGAATTTTGTTTCCTATCTTCCACGGTCATCGGGAGGGAAAGACGCGATTTGGGTCATCATTGACCGATTGACCAAATCGCCCCACTTTATACCATTCAAAGTGGGGTGATCGACGGAGAAATTGGCGGAGCTTTATGTGAAGCAGATAGTCAGGCTGCACAGGGTTCCGGTGAGTATCGTTTTAGACCGTGAGCAGGTTCACATCCCACTTCTGGAGGAGCCTGCAGACTAGCTTGGGCACAGCGCTCAAGTACAGCACCACCTATCATCCGCAGACGGATGGACAGTCAGAGCGGACCATTCAGACGCTCGAGGATATGTTGCGGATGTGCGTGCTAGATTTTGGCAGCTCGTAGAAGGACCACCTTTACCTTGTGGAGTTTTTCTACAACAACAGCTACCAAGCTAGCATTGAGATATCTCTGTTCGAAGCGCTGTATGGACAGAGATGTCGTACACTACTATCTTGGGACGATGTGGGCGACCGAGTGATGTTGGGACCAGAGATGGTAGTAGATGCTGCAGAGAAGGTCAGGCTGATTAGAGAGCGACTTCGCGTGGCTCAGGACAGACAGAAGCACTAGGCCGACAGCTACCGTAGACCGTTAGAGTTTGAGGTTGGCGACTTGGTATTTTTGAAGATTTCTCCGACGCGTGGCACGATCCGTTTCGATAAAGGCGGTAAACTCAGCCCACATTTTATTGGACCGTTTGGTATCCTTAAGAAGGTCGATACAGTAGCGTATCGATTGGCCTTGCCGCCTGCACTAGAAGGAGTGCACAATGTGTTCTACGTATCGTAACTGAGACGATATGTAGTGGACCCCAACCATGTGTTGGATCATTCGGAGATCGAGGTGGGACCCAGCCTCAGCTACCAAGAGCATCCCGTAGAGATTTTGGACCACAAAAAAAGGTACTGCAAAATCTGACGATTCCCTTGGTTCGAGTTACATGGAGACATCACTCCCCGGGAGAGTCCATATGGGAGAGAGAAGACGAGATGCGCGAGCATTACTCCTACCTTTTTGAGTCATAAGGTACATATTCACCTTGTATCTATCGTAAATTTCAAGGACAAAATTTGTTTAAGGGGGGTAGATTTGTTAACCCCTTTACCAAAATTTTTTCTCAATTGTTATAATTGATTACCTTATTGGCTCAAATTCTTGATTATGTTTTTACTTGAATTTATCTGTCACGACCCGCACCCACTGTGAGGGTACGAGTACGTAACAGCGCCCAGCCTACGCCGCAGTGTCGACGATCGAACGATATTCTAGGTCATGAACTATAACTAACATAATATGAAATACTCTCCAAAAGGAGGCCAATCACAGAAGGTATAACTCAATCACAATCTAAAGGTAGAATATAGTACGATGGAATAGATAGGGAAATCCTCAACTGAGGTACAACAAGTAAAATAAACATAAGTCTCAACATCTCCATAAATATACAACTCTGAAATCAAGACAACAACTAACTTGAAAATAAAGAACAGTCTAGACTATCTATGCTATACATGGGTATCATCCTCAGCAGCTGTCTGAACCTCCCCAGGGGTCCAGGTCGCGAGTGTCATCTAGGCAAGCTCCATAGTAAGGGGTGCAGGGTTCCTCATCATCCTCTGTAAGAATTTTAACATGTCCAGTCAGGACGGGAGCGAGCATAATACATCTCACGCAGATCATAATAGGTTAGAAAAATATAAACATGCAAGACAGTACGATACATGAAACTAAAAGAAAGTACATGATGTAAAGAGAACTGTAATAGAAATATCTACTATAAGTAGAGAGCTACCAGTGACTAGTGATTTAGAGTACAAAGTCGATATGTGAACGGCTGGATTTGCACATGAATATACTAAAGAGGCGCACATGGTTATACTACTTTAGAATTGTTCACATGACCATTTATACTCCCCCATACCCTAATCAATACACAAGGATCCAGACAAGTTATGTTACGTACATGATTTTCACAAGAAAGCCCATAGATGGATGTACATGAAGTATACATGAGGGCTCAGAACTGAGTGCACATGAATTCCACATGAAGGCCCATGAAGGGTACATATGAAGTATAGGTTATACATGAAATACACGAGAAACATGATCGAACATGATAGCAAATGAGAATACACGAGCGAGCATGAACGAGCATGAAGCACATGAGAAATATGAATAACATGAGAGCGAGGAATACATGATGTACATGAAACACACGACATGATATATCCGATGCTCTCGAGGGGGATAACATATCAATGTAGGGATCCATATAGTACCAACCCGTGATAATATCGTGACAACATCAAATAAGGTAAACTAGAGCAGGAATATAATCCTAAGCAAGTTATGAAATGATCAGAGAATGTACTCGCTTGGTATCCTGAATATCTGAAGAGAATCTACTGTCCGAGGAGTGGTGTATGTCTCCTATAGAACAGTACAAGTCACTATATGTCCAAAATAATATAACAGACTGCTACAATGCATCTACATGATGTTTGGGGTCAATCTAGGCTAAAGTCAACCCTTGGTCAACTCTAGTCAACTACACTAGTCAAACTAGGTCAACTAGGTCAAGCCTAACCCAAATAAGTCTCACTAGGCCTAACCAGCCTATTTTAGCAAGCACACACCAAAACTAGGCTATACAAGTCAACAACACACATTCACTGGCATTCATGCCATATACACAGGCTATATCACATAGGGATACACCCATAGGCTATGTGCCATGTATATAGGCTATAGGCCATATAGGCTATATCAAACATTCACACATATTGTATATTCTCACATATTTCATACATTAAATATTTATCTAATTTAATATAAATAACACACATTCACTTATAGGCCACATTAATATATATATATCACATATAGAGAGATAGGGATACATGTATATGTGTGTCAATGTGGCAATATGTAATCAAGTGTGTGTGTAGTAAAATCTGTGCAATGTGAGTGTGTGAGGGTGTGTGAAATGAACATAGTGTTGTGTCCATGTGTATTCAGGATTAGGCCTAGGGAATGTGTGTATGTGGCTAACATGTGTGTGTGATTCACATATAGAAATTAGGGGGGTGTGTGTGTCCTGTGTTACCATATGACAGTAGGTGTAAGGTAGAACAGGGAATAGGTAACAGTGTGTACAAATCAGGAATTAAATGACAGTTCAATTTCAGGGATCACAATAGCAAAACAGGACCCAGTTTTCAACAGGTAGGAATGTGTCAAATAGGACTGAAATCAGTGTAACAGTATATAGTGTCAACACAATTCAGTGTGAGTTTACATGTAGATGTGATGCAATATGTTCTTAGGAATTTGAAGAGTGTCAATGTGTGAAGGCAATGGGAATGATTATCAGGAATTACACAACTTCAAATGACAGTTAAGAAATTTTCATTTACACATACATCCAACCCAAAATCGAAATCCCAATACCTTGACAACATCAACCAAATCTTGAACCAACCTTGCAGTAGTCTAACACAAATGTACATGAATTAAACATGGTAATTAAACATCAAATTTAGTTTAAAATGGAATTAAAAATCAGGATTAGTAAATAGTGCATAGTGTATCAGTCGACAATGTTTACATATAGTAGTTCAACACTCAAAACCTATTTCGAAATCTAAAACCTAACACCAGTCAATAACCAACATTGTAGTAATCTAATACACATGTATGTGAACTAATCCTGGTAATTTGAAATATTACAAAACTGTTTAAAACGTAACTTAACTCGGATATCAATTTATTAGAACTGTGTATCAGTCAAATAAAGGGAAACTAAATTTTGAACTTAAAAACATGTTAATAATACAAATTATTGGTTGGTAATACATCCCACACACGTGCAAGCATCTCACAAGTTATCTCGTGCCCTAGGGAAGTAGGACACGGCATGTCTTGGCTCATGAATACCACAAACACGCTGTGCACAGGATGCGTCGTACACGCGTGCACGTGTGTCCAGCACACGACACAGGCCACGTGGCCATGCACACGTGTACGCCAGGTGTAGGGCTACCCCATTGACACCCTATACCATGTCCTAGACACGAGTCGTGTCATTGCCAGTCGCGTGTCAGTGACTGAATGTGCGCGGTTCAGTCCGCTCGTGCCTCCAGTTCGGGGAGGAGAACTCCTCGCACACTCCACCATCTGGGCTCAAATTTTGGGAGACCTATGTCAGTCAATGCCCTGACATCCTCCTAAAGTTTGGCGTGTCCTCGTGTCCTATACAGGAAGAAATTGACCCCGAGATGCAGGACACTGTGCACGGGCTGCTGCGGGCGTGTTCGTGTCCTCGTGTGGACACGACACGACACCAAATCTACTGGCCAAGGACACGAATCCTTAAGCAAGCCCTAGATTTAGGATTCCATTCAAAAACATTTTGAAAAATAGCAAAAGAAATCGGTTTGGGCATTTCATCAAACACCTAGATCTACACAATGATACGTGTCCGATACGGACACCAAATGGACACGAAATTAACCCAAACTCTAGGGACAGCTAGAGGACACTTAGATCTATCCCTAAATGCAGAGAAAGCTGAATATTAAGACAATTAGAGGTATTCAGTTTCTAGGATTTCACTAGCTGCACATCAAAATGACCAAATTACCTCTAGGCTAGAAATAATAAATAAAAATCTCAATCATATTGTTAGGCTCTAGGGCAGACAGTCTCTAGGATTTCACTAGCTGCATATCAAAATCACAAGTCATAATTTTTAAATAGTTTTAAAATAATTAAGAATTACTAAAAATTATATTATTATTTAAATATAATAATTAATAATTAATAATTAAAATCATAAAATTTCAAAATTACCCTCATTTAGAAAACTAGATGTTACAAGTCTACCCACCTTAGAAAAATTTTATCCTCGAAATTTAAGATGGTAGTACTCCCTCTAGGTCAAACACCCCCACAATCATAGTCTCAAAATCACACAGTTGATAATCATATGCGTCTGTCCAAAATCATGATACTCAGAATCTTTGTCAAGCTAGTGAGCAAGGCTACGATAATCACAGGGTCCTTGACTAAGGTACATACCTCTAGAATCATGGTATTTAAATTTTTTGCATTGTCGCATGCTTGGAAGCAAAAACCTTAAATTCCTACACCCAAAAAATACGTCCTAAATTCGATTATATGTCCTCACTATGCCAGCTAACACGACTATCGAAGATTCTAGATCCCATAACTGAGGTGACCTAGCCCATATGATTTATCTCAGAAGAAATCAAACATAACACAAGAACAACAGAACAAAATTGATCAATCAACAAGGAACAGAGGGAATCAAATTTTCAAGACAGTTATAAGAGGCAATTACGAAAATGGAATCGAAAAGAACGGAACCTGCAGCAAGATCTCCAATGGCCTGTGCATCCTCGACTGTCCTGGCGAAAGCTCGCCCCTGCTGGCTTCCCCTAGCCTGCTGCTGATGCTGCATGTACCTCTGCTGCTGAGTTGGAAAGGATAATCCTTTCTGCTGGCCCACCGGAGCCCTGGCTCCTGTTCTCTGATCTGTCTGTCCAAATGACTCAGGACACTCTCTCAGCCGATGATCGGATCCTCCGCAAAGTAAATATCTGCCCAGCCTCTTTCGGCATTCGCCCCAATCGTGTCCTGGTCTCTTACAGAAAGGGCAAATAATAACAAGCTGCTGTCCCGGGGCCTGCTGCTGCCTCTGTTGCTGCTACACCTGCTGAAAGGGTACACGGTCCTGAAACTGCTACTGCTGAAAGTAGACCCTCGGCTGCTGATACTGCTACTGAATCTGTAGGTGTGGCATCTGCGGCTAATAATACTGCTGAATCTATAAGTGGGGCATCTGCTGCGGATACTGCTATTGAATCTGTAAGTGGGGCATCTGCTATGGATACTGTTGCTGAATCTGTAAGTGGGGCCTCTGCTGCGGATACTGCTGCTGAATCTGTAAGTGGGGCATCTGCTGCGGATACTGCTGCTGAATCTGTAAGTAGGGCCTCTTGGCTGGGCCTGCACTGCCACAAGCTTCCTGAGTGTCTCGCGTCCTCTTCTCTTTCAGCCCAAGATCGTCCTCCGCTGCCATGGCTCCTACCAGAATCTGCTCGAATGTGGCGTCGCGGCCGCTCTTGGTATACGACCTGATCTCCCTGATCAAACCCCTGCGGAACCTTTTTTCCTTCCCGACCTCAGTAAGATCCTCAACGAATCTACCCAAACGGTAGAACTCCCCGGCGTATTCCTCAACGGTCTGGTTTCCTTGAACCAAACTCTCGAACTGCGCCTCCAAGTTGTAGAAGCATGGAATTCAGGACCAGAAATCCTATGCGCTTAAATATCACATGCGCCAGGGAGCTCAGATGAAGTACTTGGCACAGAAAAGCATAGACATTAAAAGAAGATTTTTATTTTCATATAAAAGTCTATTACATGTCTTAAAAAGAGCTGTACAAAGGACAATTTCTACAAAGAAAAGACCCTAAGTCTACAGCTAGGCGCAGCAACCACCATGCGCTCTCAAAACAGGCGCATCTCGCCATGCGCTCTCAAACAGGCACATCTGGCCATGCGCTTTCAGCCAGGCGCATCACTTCAGCAGCTCAGTTATGTACATCCTCAGTCATGTGCATCCTCAGTTATGTGCATTCCTTCAGCGGCTCAGTTATGCGCATTCCTTCAACAGCTTAGTTATGTGCCGCCCTTCAGCGTCCCAGTCGGGCGCATCATGAAGTGTCAGCATATGCACCATCAAATGCTTCGACTAATGAAGCATTTATTGAGCAGAACGAGGGTGGCAATCAACCCTGTAGCTTCGAAAGAGCCTCCAAAGACCGAGGAAAACCGCAATCGAAATACGGCTAAAGGAGCAGCTTTCAACACAACCAGAATGGGCAACACCCATTCTGACAGAAGAAAGAGCCTCCAAAGCTACAGTACCGCAATTCCGATCTGCGGCTCTTCCAGCATAACAGAGACGAGGCTCGAACATCTCGATCTTTGGATGCAACAGGCACCTTCTGCCTGCCTCAGAAGCCCTCGACTCCAACTTTTGGATGTAACAGTCACCTTCAAGTGCATCAATGAAGACAATGCATCGCATCTTCACCCTCGGGAGCATCTCATCAATAGAATGTGCTCGAGCAAACAAATTTATTTCGGGAGGACGTGAGAGAACGAGAAGCAAACTCTCTCCATGCCACTATTTATAGGCCGGGCAAATCAAACCCATGCGCCAAGTGGCTGGCTCTCCGAATCCTGTGCAATGAATTTGCATTAAATGGTGATGAACCTGACGCTTCGAATTTAGCCAAGTCAAAAATGGCTATTTAAAGCACTCGAAGAACGTAACAGTCGGACCAATAAAGACGTATCATACGAAGCAGATGCGCCGGTCAGACCGCGCATCATACTGACGCGCCCATCAGCTCCAAGTGCCTCATAAGGATGCACCCCCATGCGTCCCCATGCGCCCAGTGGAACGCCGATCGATGCGTCCACTCAACAGCCCATCACCTGTCAAGAATATTAAATGCTGAAGTCTGACAGAGTTGGCAGAATGTCCCCCGAGGACTGAACAGTTGACAGCTTTTGCAGAAGATAAAGCGTCGCCGACGTCAGCATCATCATTGCTCTCCTCTGGCGGTTACAAGCCACGTGGCCGCCCAACCATCTCGCATGCGCCTCCGCAGCCATGCGCCCAAATCTCTGCATACGCCTCAGACTTTTCTCTGATCCCTAAAGACAGAGGTAAAGTCACTACTGAAGCCCCGCATGTGCCTCAAAAGCCATACGCCCCGACTGGTTCATGACTCCTAAAGGTTACGAGCCAAAGCCTCCTTATGCGCCTAATCCAGGCGCATCCTATCAGATCACTCTCCACAAAATCCGAGATCTTCGAGCCATGGACCTACGACACGCGTGCTTTGACTTGATTCAGCCTATGAAGGGGTGCTAATCACCCAAGATCTCAACAACTGAAAGATCATCTCTATTGCTACGTGTCAGCTCTGCCACAGCCTACGACAGTAACAAGAAGGGTTCAACTCCTCAATCAGAGCGCATCGTCCATGCGCCTCCATCAGCTATCACCACGTGGCGTCCCCGCTTACAAGCGCATCCTATATGCGCGCATGAGCAGCCAACCTGCAGACTATAAATAGAGGGATCACTTCCTTCTTACGTATGGACACACAGAGACATCGTACAACCACCGATATACAGAGAGGCAGATACAGACACTCAACGTCTTCTTCCTCTCCGCAAGCTCCAGCACCCAGAGCAACTCATATCTTCAGAGGACCGATAACCGTCGTCAGATCGTCAACGGAGTCAACGTATTACCACTCGCTCCATCGGCACAAGGGACCCATATAAACAAAAGTGTACTCCTAGGACTACGTCTAAGTCCTACATTGTAACACTGTTCTGTTTGTAATTGAAATTTATATCAAAAGATTTTAATGGCAAACAAGCTGGCGACTCTGCTGGGGACCTCTTTCTCCTCCACTGAGAAAGTTGTGTCACAATCTGACGACGTGAAGGTGGGCTCCTCCCACAAGACGCTGGTCGTATGCCTCAATCAACAGGCGTATGAGGAGTTCATCTCTGAAGGCAGTGCGAGTCCTTCGAAGCGGCTGCCGAAGCCGAAGAAGACTCACCAAGTCTGGGTGCGCAAGGTCGACGCCTCTGGCACCACCACCGAAGGGGATGCGCCAATATAGCCTTCCCTTCCTGCTGACGTCCTCAGCAACCTAGATGTGCCCTCCGGTACAGTACATCTCTCAGGGAAACGTGCGGCTGACCACATTCCCCAGCCGATGGAGCAGGGGCGAAGCTAATGCCCCGCGCATCACCTCTGATGTGCCACAGAAGGTCTCTGTCTTTGACAGACTCACTCACCGTAGTGGCGAGGAGAATTTAGACTCTGAGTACTATACGCCCCAGCGGGATGGTACGAAGAAGTCCAAGGCAGCACGGGCCACGCGCCTCAAACGTGCTATGCCGACAACAAATCAGAAGCATGTGCTCACAATCATGCGCGCTGCTGATGGTAAGCTGTATAAGGTCGACTCGGGTGCCTCTGCACCGGAAATGAGTCGACCTTCAAAGTCCTTGTCTCACTTGGGCGCATCTATTGCGTTCGCAACCAAGTCGAACAAGACAAACTCTGTGGTCTTAAACTCTCGTGCCTCCACTGGTTGTGCATCTGAGGTTCGTTCAAGTCACTGTAAATGTTGTTCCCCCACTACTGATCTAAGCGCCTGTTTGTTGTTGGATCAGGGGGCGCAGCATTCACTTGACCACCCCGGCGCTTGGCCTTGCCATGCACTTGATGGGGGTGCGAAGGTGGCACTCTTCTCCAACGATCTGCGTAACGTGATCACTCACAAACGACGATCAGGAGAGTCGATTGACAAGCACAATGCGCCCCTCACAGGGCACGCTTGTGTTGTAGTCTCCATCAACTGCTGTTGCAAGGCAGCAGTTCCACCAAGACAGTCGGTGTTCCAGCGGCTGCAATCATCAATACCCCTCCGACGTCGCCTCGGAAAGAAGGTGTCAATAAAAAAGGAGCCAGAACTAAAGGTTGCTTCATGCAACGTGATCTCTAACTCCTCGTCAGTCCGAAAGGCGACTGGCAATTCCTCGTCCTCGTCCAAGAGCCAGCCGAGGAAAACCAAGACAACTGTCCCTTCCTCCGGAGTGTTTGAAGGCACTCGGGGGAGAAAAAAGATCTTAGAGGAAGCTGGGGGTAGTCAAGCCCTTGTTGATCCTCCTTCTGAAGACGAAGATGTCCTCCAGAGCACAGCTGGGGTGGAAGTCAGCCTTCCGGATGTAGCTGGGGGTAGTCTAGCTCCTGTGAATCTGCGCCTCGAAGACGAAGAAGTCCTTCAAGACAGAAATAGAAGTAATCAGGCCCTCGCGGATACTTCTCCCGAAGACGAGGGTGTCCTCCAAAACATAGCTGGGGGTAGCCAGGACGAAGCTCTAGGAGTGGCAACTCCCCTACAAGAGAGCGAGGCCGAAAGTGAAGACTCAACTGATCCATCCGACTCCAGCCGTGTCATGACAGTATACATGACTAGGGGTGATACCAAGCCAGATGCGCCGCCAGCAGACCTCATCCGGCGCATGGATACCCTAGAGGGAGGACTCAAAACCCTCTCTGCCTCCATGCAAATACTAACTCAAGCAGTGTTTGAGATACAGTCAGCTTTGGCCAGGGCACCTTCTACCGGTCCTGACCCAGGGGCCAGTGGAGAATCAAGTATACCCCTTCAACGGGTATCCTTAGAAACGGATCGTCGCAAAGCACCTCGAACGTCGGAGCCATCAAATGCTCAACTCCAGGCTGTACCACCTTCTCCAACTCCCAGCTCCACGGAAGACGTGGTGGAGATGATCAGGGACTTGTGCAAGCGCTTTGAGTCCAAGAACAGACAAGAGGAGCGCCAGAAGATGGGGATCCCCCAACCTTATTCCCTCGAATGGAACAAAGTGGTTTATCCTCCTAAGTATAAACCACAAACATTGACGCCGTACGATGGGAAGGACTCTCCGCATTGCTATCTGACGTACTTCCAGTCCCAAACAGGATATCTCCTAAAGGAGGATGCACTACTCACCAGCATATTTGTCGGGGCACTGAAAGGAGTGGCGTACGACTGGTACTGCAGCCTTCCCGATAACTCTATATCTTTCTTCGACGACTTGACGCGTCTCTTCTTCGACCGTTTCTACGACGACGGGAAGGACATGATAATGGCGTCCCTCATAGTGATATGCCAGAAAGAGAAGGAAACAGTTCGAGTATTCATCGAACGCTTCCGACAGGCCTACTTCAGACTGCCCCCGGGTATGCCAGAACATGCACTCCTCTCCTCCTGCAGCATGAACATGCTGCCTGCAGTCAAACTCTGGCTCAACTCTACTCCTCCTTCCGACTGGAGTTTCTTGATCATCGAAGCCGAAGCAGCAGAAAAGAAGGCATCCAATGCTCGCCTTCTGGGAGTTAGTTTCCCTGCCTTTGAGGACAAGGGGAAATGGCCTGCAGCCAGTAACCCTGGACGAGAGACGAAGGGGAAACAGGTATTGACTGTCAATGCCTCAAAAGGTGCATCAGCGCCTCCTCAGAAGTCTCCACTTGTACCAAGGCCAAAGGAGGTTTATTCTTTCAACGATGAAGACACCCTACAACTCTTCGAGATACTGAAGCAGGGTGACAATATCAAATTGCCGGACCCGAAGCGTCCCGACGAAGTTGGGAAAGTAGATAATTGGAGGTACTGTCACTACCATCGGTTTGTCGGACATCCAACTAAGGACTGCTACGACCTCAAAAACTACATCCAGCTCATGATCAATACGAATGTTATCTCTGTCGACTACGAAGAGAAAACGGTTTCGGCCAACCTGGTGTCACTCCAATTTGGCACCTTGCCGCCAACCACAACACAAGATGGCGTCGTCTCCATCCCTAAGGCGACAATGGAGGTGGTTAACTTACCACCTACTCGTGACAACGTGAGTGGACTCATCCCACTCACCACATCTCGGGAAGAGGTCTTGTGGGTTCACCCTGATCTCGTCTCCGAGGTTACTCAACTGGAGGTACGCTCTACCTACAAAACTAAGGACAGGATGATCAAGTCTTGCCACATGGTCTCTTCCTCTGCGGAAGAGGCACTTCCTGTACAGACGCGTTCACATCAGAACGCCCAACCTGACGAAGCTGTCGTCGAGGTGGTGCCTCCCTGTACCGTCCCTGCTGCACAGGAAGAGGGCCCATCTAAGCCCCCAGCAGCCAATAAGCAGAAGCATGTAGAGGCCCGTTTCGATAAGCCTCTGCGAAAGGAGAATGCTTCGGGGCTAGCCAAGCCCCATAACTTTGACATACTGGCACAACTTGCCAGTACTCCTGCCCGCCTATCTCTGTTTGAGCTTCTTCGTCTTTCCAAGGATACTCGTGAAGCTCTCTGTGAAGCCCTGAAGGATGCTGAGTCCTTCATCAGTCAGGTCAAGCAGCCTGAGGATACTCCGACTATATGTGCGCACTGTCATTGTGCGGATGAGGTTATCCCCAACATAACCTTCACCCAACAAGACATGCTGTTCAAGCACAACCGACACACTAGGCCTCTGTATTATACAGGGTATATCGGTTCCGTCAAGGTGAAGCGGCTTCAGATCGATCCAGGGTCTTTCCTTAGCATCATTTCGAAGACGCTGCTCTCAACACTGGGGATCCCAATGTACTGACTAGCGCCTTCCAACACAACAATCAGTGGCTTTAATGCTAGCAACAGCGAGCCGCTGGGCAAAATATGGCTAAAGTATCATATCGGTAACCTCAGAACCGAGGTGACTTGCTATGTCGTGGACGCCGATGTCAACTACAACCTCCTACTGGGTCGTCCGTGGCTACATGAGTACATGGTGGTACCATCCACACTCTACCAATGTATGAAATACGTATCCACCACTGACATCATCCGGACGGAGTTCACAGACATTGACCCTTTCAAGGGGGTTGAAGCCTACTTCACTGATTCCACCTTGTACAAGTCTCCTGGCGAGGAGGAAGCCAATGATGCTGACGATGTAGCAGAAACGGCAGCAGAGCCCGTCATGGAGCCAGAGATGATTTCCGATGCTCCTTTAAGAATCCGACTCAAAGGAAAGCCGCCTCAGACGTTGCCTCCCATGAACATCAAGCTACCTGGAAAAGCACCAACTGCTCCAGGTAGAATACCCACTGAAGCTCCCTTGAAGATACGGCTCAAGGGAAAGCCACCTCAAACATCGGCTCCCCTTGTGGCAAAACTACAAGGAAAGGCACCAATTACCGAAGGCGCAGTTAAGGCACCTCTGAAGGTGCATCTTAAGGGCAAACCAGCGCAATCATCTGTCTTATCCAAGCTACCGGAGAAGGCCCATATAGCCCTCTCGGACCCTAAGATCAAAGCTGTGGTGGACTCTCCCGATCCAACCCCAGTACTCACAGATGAAGAGTTGGAAGAATATATCTCTGCTGATGTAGATACACCCACTCTGGACAATGTAATCCCGCAGGACAAAATCTCGTATTTTATCAATAATAGAGTGTCTTTTAATTATTCTGGTCTTCCACATTGGAATGCCATGTATACTTTAGATAACGCTCTACGGTCGTTGCAAACACAAATAACGATCGTCCATCATGTAAATCGAGTAGTCTTGTCCCAAGGGGTCTGTTTTGTAGTCCCACCGTGAAATCGAGACGAAGAGTCCATCATCTTTGGCAAAGTCGAGCGTCATCAAGACCTCTCGCCACTCGAGCAAGAACCAGATACCAGCAGAATACAAGTCTATCGGTACACGGACAAAGCAAAGTACCTCATCTAAAAGATGGGTTATGACTTAAAAAGCAACAAAGGCCTGAACTACGGCAAGGGTCGACGTCTTCCTCTCCGGCTTCCAACACCTAAAGGAAAGCCACAGGACTACTATCATCGAACTCGACGGGGGGTGGGCTATGTCACGCCGCCGTCAACACCACAGAGTTCGGCGGCAGAAGAAGTACAACACTTTCACTCGTCCGAAGCATCAACTTGGGATTCCGATACCAGTATCGGCTCAGTCTTCAGGAAAGTGCTATCAGCCAATATGACATCTGCACAATCTCAAGAAGATGAAGGCGAAGACCAAATGCCATAATTCTTCGAAGAAGAACCCTGGGCTCAACGCCTAGAAGAACAGTGGGAGTCTCGTTTTGAATTATGCGAACCCCCTACCGAAGACGAAGTCGAGCAGATCGACCTTGGGGATGTATCTTCTTCCAAACCCATCTTCATCAGCAAAAGCCTAAAAAGAGAAGATCGGGAATCTTCAATCCAGCTGGCTAAAGAATATATCGATGTCTTCGCCTGGAGCTACGAAGATATGCTGGGACTTGATCTCCAGATCGCGATGCATAGGCTTAACATCTTACCTGATGCCAAGCCTATAAAGCAACAACAGCAACGTTTTCGTCCTGACATCATGAACGCTATCGATCAGGAAGTAGACAAACTCCTGACCAGCAGATTTATTCATGAAGAACAACACCCGGATTGGGTGGCCAACGTTGTCCCTGTCACCAAGAAGAATGGGAAGATACGAGTCTACATCGACTTCAGGGATCTCAACACTGCTTGCCCGAAGGACGAATTCCCGCTTACAATCACCGACGTGATGATCGACAACACATGTGGCTTCGAACGCATGTACTTCATGGACGGGCATTCGAGCTACAACCAGATAAGGATGTTCCCCGATGACGCAAAACACACGTCATTCAGGACTCCGAAGGGGGTCTTCTGCTACACAGTGATGCCCTTCGGCTTGAAGAATGCTGGTGCGACATACCAACGAGCTATGAGCACTATTTTCTGTCAGCATCTTCGCAAGACAGTCGAATGCTATGTTGATGACATCGCGGTCAAGAGTCGTCTCGAAGGAGATCACCTACAAGACCTCAAGACAGTCTTCGATCTCATGCGAGCGCATCAACTCAAGATGAACCCCGCTAAATCCTTCCTAGGGGTTTCTAGCGGAAAGTTCTTGGGCTTCATTATCACGGCAAAAGGCATTCATGTCGATCCCGAGAAGACCAACGCCATCCTTGACATGGATCCCCGGAAGAACCTTTGAGAACTTCGAGGCCTGCACGGGCGTCTGGCATACATCCGGAGGTTTATAGCAAACCTTTCCGAAAAATGTCAACCCTTCACCCAGCTCATGAAGAAGGGAGTCTCTTACGTCTAGACAGAAGAATGCCAAAAAGCTTTCGACGACATCAAGGCCTACTTTACGAGCCCGCCAGTCCTGGTAGCACCCGTCGTCGGTAAACCATTTCTTCTCTACGTCCGTGCCATGGATCATTCCCTCGGTGCTCTGCTGGCTCAGAACAGCGATACAGGCTATGAGCAAGCTATCTACTACCTCAGTAGAACACTAATCGGGGCCGAACACTGGTACAAGCCCATTGAAAAAGAGTGTTTGGCTTTGGTATTTGCCATCCAGAAGACTCGCCATTATGTCTCGGGCCAGACAATTCATGTCATCTCCTGAGTCAATCCACTCAGAGTTCTCATGACGAAGCCAGGGTCATTAAACTCTCGGCTAGCTACATAGGCGATCCTGCTAACGCCATACAACATGGTGTTCGTTCCAAAAAAAGCCGTCAATGGGTCAGGCTTTGGCCGACTTTTTAGCTGCATACCCCATCCCAGAGTCCTCAAGACTCTATGAAGACATCCCGGATGAGGTCCAAGAATCTAACGTCACCGAAGAAAGTCCCCTCTGACGGATGTTTTTTGATGGCGCTTCAAGAACAGGCCCCAAAGGCCAAATCATCGCAGGAGTGGGGGTAGTCTTAGTCTCCCCCGATCAGCTGGTCATCCAGCGTGCCTACTCTCTTTCGAAGCCGTGCTCCAACAATGTTGCCGAGTACAACGCGCTCATCATGGGACTCCAGCTGGCACAACAGCTGGGGGTAGATCATCTGGAAGCCTACGACGACTCAAAATTCGTCGTTAACCAGATCAGAGGGCAATACAAAGTTCGCCATGAAGATCTGATTCCTTACCATGAAGTTGTATTGAACATTATTTCAACCTTCACCAAGTTCTTCATCGAACATGTACCTCATTTATAAAATTTAGAGGATGACGCACTGGCTGGCCTCGTAGCCTCATTGGCAGCACCCCTCGGGACCCAACACTACGTCACAGTAGTGGGTCGAGACTTGGTCTGTCCTAAGAACAACCTATGCTCACAAATGGCCTATGCCATGTCAATAAGTGCTGGTGTTAATGTCCGAGACTGGAGATTCTCGTTCATCGACTTCGCTGTCTACGAAATTCTTCCAGAGGACCCAAAAGAAGCCGTCTCGTTCAGGAGACGTTTCCTTCGATTCTATTATGATACAGCCACTAAAATATTGTACCGACGCTCCTACGATGGACTTCTCCTTCGATGCTTGTCCAACGAAGAAGTAGCCGAAGCCCTTCGAGAAGCTCATGACGAAACTTGCGGGGCTCATCAACCTGGGCCTAAGTTGCAGGATCGACTGCGACGCATGGGCTACTATTGGCCAACCATGGCAGCCGACGCTGTCGACTATGCTAAGAAGTGCCATACTTGCCAACTCTATGTCGACTTCATCCATACACCGTCGAAACCACTACATCCTATGATCGCCTTTTGGCCCTTTGAAGCCTGGGGCATAGACATTGTAGGACCAATAACCCCTCCTTTATCAAGGGGATACCGCTTCATCCTAGCCATCACCGACTATTTCTCTAAATGGGCAGAAGCAGTTCCACTGGCGAAAATAAAGAGCTCTAGGGTGATCAGCTTCATCAAGCACCATGTCATCTACCGTTTCGGGGTACCTCGGAGGATTATCTGCGATAACGGTCCTCAGTTCATCAGCCATGTTTTCAGCAGGTTCTGTGACAAGAATCACATTCAAAATATGGCATCAACCGCCTACAATCCGGCAGCAAACAGATTGGCCGAGGCGTTTAACAAGACTATCGTCAGGCTACTCAAAAAGGTCGTGTCATCTAACAAATGTGACTGGGATAAAAAGCTCGGCGAATGCCTTTGGGACTACCGCACAACGGTACGGACCCCGACGGGCAACACACCATTCTCCCTGGTCTACGGGAGCGAAGCGGTACTGCCTCTCGAGATCCAGATACCCTCGCTCCGTGTAGCGATCACAAATCAACTCACAGAAGAAGACAATCAACGTCGCCGTCTGCGAAAATTGGAGGCACTTGACAAAAAATGTCTCCTAGCTCAACAGCGCATCGAACTCTATCAAGCCCGTATATCACAGGCTTTCAACAAGAAGATCAAACAGAGGACTTTCCAAGTAGGCGACCTGGTTCTGGCAGTCAGGAGGCCGATGGTGTTGACTCACAAGACACCAGGAAAGTTCGAGCCCAAGTGGGAGGGGCCTTTCATCATAGAGACGGTATACTCAAACGGTGCTTACCGCCTCGCCAAACCCAATGGAGACTTGTTCATGATGCCCATCAATGGCAAGTTCCTAAAGAAGTACTACTCTTGACATCTTTCAGACATGTACTTCCATCTCCACCCAACAAGGGAGTCTGTGGACCCAACCATCAGGGCTCACATACAATTCCTTACGCTTCCGGAACCCAACTGTTCCGCGGCATTCTCCAGCAGAAGAACAACCACGTCCACATTACCTCTGAGTTGTTCCCCTACAAAGCAGGATCTTACACTCCGTAAGACGACGCTACCCCACCATGTTTACCACGTCCACATTACCTCTGAGTAAACATCCCGTACAGACAACCCCTGTGTTGCCGTACATTGATCGCAGAACTTCCACGTCCACATTACCTCTGAGTAGTTTCGCGTATCCCCCAGAGTCGTTCCTACCACGTAATACCTCTGAATAGGAAGATTCTATCATTTGAATTCCATATTTGTCACGTCCACATCACCTCTAAGCAAACATGTCGTTTCTCTCAAACTTATTATCTGTACCTAAAAACTAAGGTGCGCAAAAGATAATAGGTCCACACAAATCATCAAGTTCATGACAGCAAAAATGAACACACCACAAAAACTCTGTATTCTTTATTCAAAGTAAAGGATTACACCCCCAGCAAGAGTTGCAAATTACAAAAAAAGAAGAGATTACAATCCCTAAACATCCCCGGGGTTGGCCGAAAGCTCTTCAATCCGACGCTTCAAGTCTGTCGCCCGAGTCTCTACGGTCGCCAAGACCCGGCGTTCGGCTTCTTGACGCATCGTTTCTATGACCTCAGGAGAAGTGTCATCTTCATGCTTCTCGTCCAACTGTTGCCGCTGCTGAGCCAGGGTAAGAGCTCGACGGGTGAAAGCTGCTTCATCCTCCTTAGATGCTACATGTTCAGCCTGGACTCGCTCAGCATCTAATAAAAGTTGGGCCTGCTGGTCTTCAAGGAGGCGAATCTTAGCATCAACCTCCGCTATACTAGCGCCCAATGCAGCTCGCAACTCCACTTTCTCCTGCGTGGACTGAGACAACCTCTCCACCGCAACCTCAGTTTCAGCCACCTCGCGTTCCCAGACGCCCACGGTGGCCTGATAAGAGGACTCAGTCTCAGCAGTCAACTTCTACTTTTCTGCATCTATCAGGGCGGAGAGATCATTTCGCTGGATATACTGAAACTCGAAAAGCAGCTGGTCCAGCTCAGCCACTGAGGCCTCCAGAATCTCGGCCATATGATCATGGCCCTGGTGGGAACGTATCAGACTGATGTGAGGGAGTGCCAGGGTTTTTGCCATCGCAAAACTCCTATTGGCATCCATCACTGCCGATACGCTTCTCTGCAACATCTTATACACCACCTCAATAATAAACTTCATATATTCATCTGCATCCGCCAGCACCTGCGGCATCATAGCAGGAGTTGGAGGAGCTGTTCTAGACAGCAGACCGGAAGAGGGCCCGCCGGCTTCAACCTGCGAGGCTGGAACCTCGACATCAATAGACTCTTCCTCAGCAGGGGCTTGACTACTAGCCCGAGAAGCCAAAAGAACAGAAGGAGCCGAGAGAGCCATCGATATCGTACCCCAAGTAGAAGGAGCAAAAGAGGGTTGCAGCAAACCCTTACCCTTCTCAAGCTCGGAGGGACCACCGACGACAGCGGCTACCTCATCCGTCCCCAACATATTATCAGCGGGCCGTACGGGACATTCCCCCTCCGGCAGAGCAGTGAGATCAATACCTGTCTCCTGACTCGACTCCCATGGAGTCAGGATCGGCGGACGAGTCTCACTTTCACCATCAAATCTCTCTACAGGGATAGAATCTATCGCTGTCTCCTGATCGGAAACCACCTCAGCCTCCGCTGCTGAGTCTGGGGTAGGGCTCGGCAATGCTACAGCCGACCTCTCCTCATCATGACAAGGAGGGGAATCAACCCTCTCTTCTGTTTCAATCATGTCTGTTGCCCCTGTAACAGACTCACACATCTCTGGAGGAACGTCATCTGAAGACGACGAACTCCACTCCACTTCCTCATCGGGAAGCCCCGTGTCCGCTGGACCCTCAACGTCCAAGGCCCCTACGGCAGCTTGCACCATCACGGGAACTGCTTCAACCTCAGCTTCCCGTCTAATATAATCAGGAGATACTGAAATCTCCACCGGAAAGACATTGTCAGGATTCTTCCCCACGGGAGACATTACAATCGGAGGAATGCGCTCATCAGAAGAGCTTGCCACCTTCTTCGGTTTACTGACGCCCGGTTTCGAAGCCCGGGTCTTCTTCTTCAACGGTTCCTACAAAAGGAAAACATATATCACAAAAATGACAGAAGAAGGCAGAATATGGAAAATGACTTTACCTCAACAAGAACTGATTCCATTAGCATTACAGGAAGCACTCATGTAGCCTTTGGAGTCATCATTTTTCTCGGCCTTTTTGGTACAGACGAACCGACTTCTGCGCAAGCCCGCCTCTTTCCAGCAGGGGGATCTTCCCGAATACCTCCCGTTGATGCTACAGCAGCAGCCCGATATCCTGCCAACTCTGGTGGACGATATGACCGAGCCGCCACTAACATGTTCTTCGTAGCCTCTAGCTGAGTTCCAATGATGAAACTGGTCTCCCTATCATAATCAGGAGGCACAGTATTCATGATACAATACTGCTTAACAGTCGAATACAGGATCTGTGGCCGAGGGTTGCGAACTGGCGTATTGAAACGAACACCAGTGCACCCGGCATTGTAATATTGCCAACCTCGGGCTCCATCTAATAAACTCCCAGCAAACCCCAGACTGCTACTGGGGTTCCGTAACATTAACTAGATGTAACCAAACTGTCGAGCAAACCGGCTTGGCAGATATGGCTCCAGATAACACTTATTTTGGTTGCGGTAGACCAAGTGGGAAGGCCGAATACTCTGCAACCAACGAAATCTCCATTTCGGTAGAGTGATCGCATCCTCACCAGAGTCTTCCAAATCTTGGTCAGCCTCGAAATCTTTGAAGATGGGACTGACCTTGACGATCTCCCACCCCTGAAGATAAGACAAGACTCTCCTGCAGACGGGGACGCCGGTGTGCAACCACTTCCTCTTATAGAAGCGGCGGATAAAGGTGTCACCTTCAACATGATTCTCTTCAGGACCTAGACTCATCACGTTCGGGTGATGCAGAATCAACCATCCCATCAGATAATGGAATGGTAGCTCGGCCCATGGAAAGTTGTCGTTCCTACCTCTCCCATGGATCACATCATCAGCAAAAGTCCTCAAGCCCCGTAACAGGTTACACACCATCGCAGGGAGGAGAGCCAAAGGGCGACCAAAAACTAATTTTACTGCTGGCAAAATGAGGTTCCGATTTACTCTCTCCACAGAGCCAGATCCGCCCGAGAACACACAATCCCGGAGCCATATCATCAAGTATGCAGTCAATACTGCCTTGGATGACATCTGATGTGCACAGTACCAGAAACAGCTGTACGCATCTTCGCCACTCTCATTTGAACGGTGGGCCCTCTTGTCTAGTCGGCTCATTTCGGAAGTTACTTCCGCGGGTTTCAGCCCCTGCGGAGTCGTAAACCGGATCTTTGAGGAGTCCGCCAAATCCTTCTTGAAGACGTAATCCCTCCAAGCAATTACATGAGGCTGAGACTTGCCTTTGTCCTTCCGTTGCAACAGATAATGATGGCTCGCCACCTCTTTGAAAACAACCATCATCTACGGGTCCTTCCTTTCCAGAACGACGATCTCTTCGTTTGAGGGGAAATACTCCTCATATGGTTCCGAGCCCCAAGGAAGCTTGGACACCTCGTACATCTCATGGAGGGCCAGTCCCAACTCCCCTACTGGAGTAAAGAAAGTGCCAGTCTGGGTATTGAACGTTTCCAAGAGCACAAGAAACATATGCTTGTTGAGATCCACGCCGGCCTGTGTGGCACGGATAGCGGCCGTCAGCCCAATCTCTTTAAGCTCAGTCTTGAACTTCGATAACACCCAAAGGGTCAACTCAACCCACTTCAGGACGTGGTGACACCAACCTTCAACCCTAAAGCTACCTTTCGGATACATAACCTTCAATGTTAGCATCCGATTTGAAAAGGTCGAAGCACTAAAGGCAAAGGTGTCATTAGGGACCTCATTATAAAGGCTCCCAGGACGCAAAGTCCGGCAACTGAATGAGGGACCGGCTCGCGAGGCGGCCAAGGTATCCCTTTGACTCGAATTAACGTCAATCGAAAGAGTACCCCCCCACTGCCCCTCCTTGAGAAGGAGTAAGTTCCCATGACATCCTTCTCTTGGAAGCTAAACGGTAAAAGGCCGTCAGCGGCAATTGGCGTTCGAGTTGTCGCATGTACAGAACCATGCCCTTCGTAGAGAAGAACCACTCTTCTTTGATCTTCAGTATCTTCGCCTCGGTGGAGATCAGTCGATCACCGAACAAAAAGGCAGGTTATAAGAAGGTCACATCCTCGGACTCAGCAGATTCCAGCTTGCCGCTCTCCATTATACTCTGGAGGAAAACAGGCGACTGATTCTGGATTTGTAGTATTCTCTCGGAAGGCTGATTCAGTAGGATACCAGCTTTCGCGGGGTTAATAACTTCCTCGTCAAAATCGACTCCCATTTGACAAAGAGAAGCATCCAGAAGGACTTCATTCAGCAAAGGAATAGTCATCGACACTGACACAGCAAAAATAAAAGTCAGGCAAGAAGCTTTAAGAAGATAAAGTGTGTCAAGCATCCTGGCGCATCATCAGGGTGTAAACCCATGCGCGTCAGCATTGGAGCTTCGGCGCATCATCAGGGTCTAAATCCATGCGCGTTAGCAGTGAAGCTTTGGCGCATCATCAGGGTGTAAACCCATGCGCGTTAGCAGTAAAACCTCGGCACATAATCAGGGCCTAAACCCATGCGCGTCGGCAGAATAGCCTCGGCGTATCATCATGACAGAAGTCCATGCGCGTCGGCGGCAAAGAGTTAGGGCACAACACTCAGCCATGTGCTCCAAACTAGTCTAAAAAGGTCGAAAGATGACACCCACCCGTCACCGCAGGCCGAACGTCGGTCGGAGTCACAATGGTGACAGGAGCGTCCTCCTCGACGAACTCCGCAGGCTCCTTTCCCTTGCCAGCACCGCCGCGAGGAGTTTTGGGAGCCATTTCTTGAAAGAAGAAAGTTAGGGTTTTTCAAAAAAAAAGAACTCTAAAAAAGAAATCAAAGAGAGGAAGAACTCTCTCTCCATCTCACGCCTATTTATAGGCTCAGTCGCACGCGTGAACCGATAAAGTGTGACCTCAGCCGCCGCCTCGGGTTCTGTGAGAAGATAACTGCAAATAAATCCAAAAAGATCATCGTTAATCTTCTTGGTTATTGAAGCGTTATCATTTGTATTTACTAAGAGGAGCATGCGCCCCATCACTGATGCGCAGAGTAATCATGCGCCCGAACAGTCATGCGCCCCGTAGAAGATGCCGCCATGCTTCTTATTCAAAGTATTCCAAAACTTGACAAAAAGATTTGAAAACTTTGAAGGGGGTCTTGTAGAAGCATGGAATTTTAGGAGCAGAAATCCTATGCGCCTAAACATCACATGCGCCAGGGAGCTCAGATGATGTACTTGGCACAGCAAAGCATAGACATTAAAAGAAGATTTTTATTTTTATATAAAAGTCTATTACATGTCTTAAAAAGAGCTGTACAAAGGAGAATTTCTACAAAGAAAAGACCCTAAGTCTACAGCTAGGCGCAGCAACCACCATGCGCTCTCAAAACAGGCGCATCTCGCCATGCGCTCTCAAACGGGCGCATCTCGCCATGCGCTCTCAGCCAGGCACATCCCTTCAGCAGCTCAGTTATGTGCATCCTCAGTCATGTGCATCCTCAGTTATGTGCATCCCTTCAGCGGCTCAGTTATGCGCATCCCTTCAGCAGCTCAGTTATGTGCCGCCCTTCAGCGTCCCAGTCGGGCGCATCATAAAGTGTCAGCATATGCGCCATCAAATACTTCGACTAATGAAGCATTTATTGAGCAGAACGAGGGTGGAAATTAACCCTCTAGCTTCGAAAGATCCTCCAAAGACCGAGGAAGACCGCAATCGAAACACGGCTAAAGGAGCAGCTTTCAACACAACCAGAATGGGTAACACCCACTCTGACAGAAGAAAGAGCCTCCAAAGCCGTAGCACCGCAATTCTGATCTGCGGCTCTTCCAGTATAACGGAGACGAGGCTCGAGCATCCCGATCTTTGGATGTAACAGGCACCTTCTGCCTGCCTCAGAAGCCCTCGACTCTGACTTTTGGATGTAACAGTCACCTTCAAGTGCATCAATGAAGACAATACGTCGCATCTTCACCCTCTGGAGCATCTCATCAATAGAATGTGCTCGAGCAAACAAATTCATTTCGGGAGGACGTGAGAGAACGAGAAGCAAACTCTCTCTATGCCACTATTTATAGGTCGGGCAAATCAAACCCATGCGCCAAGTGGCTGGCTCTCCGAATCCTGTGCAATGAATTTGTATTAAATGGTGATGAACCTGATGCTTCGAATTTAGCCAAGTCAAAAATGGCTATTTAAAGCACTCGAAGAACGTAACAGTCGGACCAATAAAGGCGTATCATGCAAAGCAGATGCGTCGGTCAGACCGTGCATCATACTGACGCGCCCATCAGCTCCAAGCGCCTCATAAGGATGCGCCCCCATGCATCCCCATGCGCCCAGTGGAATATCGATCGATGCGCCCACTCAACAGCCTAACACCTGTCAATAATATTAAATGTCGAAGTCTGACAGAGTTGTCAGCACGTCCCCCGAGGACTGAACAGTTGACAGCTTTTGCAGAAGACGAAGCGTCGCCGACGTCAGCATCATCATTGCTTCCCTCCGGTGGTCACAAGCCACGTGGCCGTCCAACCATCTCGCATTCGCCTCCGCAGCCATACGCCAAAATCTCTGCATGCGCCTCAGACTTTTCTTTGATCTCTAAAGACAGAGGTAAAGTCACTACTGAAGCCCCGCATGCGCCTCAAAAGCCATGCGCCCCGACAGGTTCGTGACTCCTAAAGGTTATGAGCCAAAGCCTCCTCATGCGCCTAATCCCAGGCGCATCCTATCAGATCGCTCCCCACCAAATCCGAGATCTTCGAGCCATGGACCTACGACACGCGTCCTTTGACTTGATTCAGCCTATGAAGGGGTGCTAATCACCCAAGATCTCAGCAACTGAAAGATCCTTTCTATTGCTACGTGTCAGCCCTGCCGCAACCCACGACAGCAACAAGAAGGGTTCAACTCCTTAATCAGAGCACATCGTCCATGTGCCTCCATCAGCTATCACCATGTGGCGTCCCTGCGTACAAGCGCATCCTACATGTGCGCATGAGCAGCCAACCTGCAGACTATAAATAGAAGGAACACTTTCTTCTTACGTATGGACACACAGAGACATCACACAACCACCGACATACAGAGAGGCAGATACAAACACTCAACGTCTTCTCCCTTTTCGCAAGCTCTAGCACCCAGAGCAACTCAGACCTTCAGAGGACCGATAACCGTCGTCAGATCGTCAATGGAGTTAACGCATTACCACTCGCTCCATCGGCACAAAGGACCCAGATTAACAAAAGTGTACTCCTAGGACTACGTCTAAGTCCTACATTGTAACACTATTCTGTTTGTAATTAAAATTTATATCAAAAGATTTTAATGGCAAACACAAGGCACCGAGTGCTGTATCGGGAAAAAATTTCTCTTTGAACTGTTTCTTGAATGTTGCCGAAGTTTGACCGGCTATACCAACCCTCGGGTCCGTCTGGTACCAGGTACGGGCTAAGTCCTGCCTCTGACTGGCTGCTGCCTCGATCTATAATCCAGCTGGCATCTGTGCCAATCGAAATATCTTCTCAATATGCTCTATCCAATCGTCAGCGTATATGATGTCCTCCGTACCCTTGAAGTCCCGGGGTCCCATCTTCTTAAAGGATTGGATGACTTGAGTCCTCGGCTGATACGGCTACATCTGACCTCCCAGTGGCTGAGAAGCCACCAGCTCTACTGTCGTCCTAACCAACTGGTGAGTATCTTGTATGCTCTGTCGAAAGTCAGCAGTATGGCTCTACTGCATCTGCTGCTGAGTCTCCAGGAATCGCTGGAAAAGGGTAAACATCTGAGCCGCATCTACTGTCCCTGAAGGTAACTGCTGCTGATACATATCCAGAATGACGGGGGAAGACCTGCGAACAGGTGGAGGTGCACTCCCAAAAGCTGCATAAGCTCCTATATGAGCAGAAATAGAAGGTGCTGTGGTCCCAGCATCCACAATCGGAAGAGGGGTGGTAGGCCTCTCACCAGCGTCTGTTGGGCCAGAGCGTTGCGATCGTGTCTTAATCACCATCCTGGAGACAGATCAAACGAGGAATCAATACTGAGATAAAACAATAATTCAAGGGAGGACAGTTATTTCAAGAAAGCAATCTTCAACAGGAATTTAGATGGCAGGAATTCAGTTAAGAATTTTTTCTAATGTAATTGAGTACCTCAAGAATAATCCTAATCCTACTGCAGGATGTAGTTATACTCTAGTTCGAATACCACTACACAAACTCGACCTACATGGGCTACCACAAAAATGTTTTACGACCCGCACCCACTGTGAGGGTACGAGTACGTAACAGCGTCCAGCCTACGCCGCAGTATCGGCAGTAGAACGTTGTTCTAGGTCTTGAACTATAACTAACATAATATGAAATACTCTCGAAAAGGAGGCCAATCACAGAAGGTACAAATCAATCACAATCTAAAGGTAGAATATAGTACGATAGAATAGATAAGGAAATCCTCAACTAAGGTACAACAAGTGAAATAAACATAAGTCTCAACATCTCCATAAATATACAACTCTGAAATCAAGACAACAAGTAACATGAAAATAAAGAACAGTCTAGACTATCTATGCTATACATGGGTATCATCCTCAGCAGCTGCCTGAACCTCCCCAGGGGTCCAGGTCGTGAGTGTCATCTAGGCAAGCTCCATAGTAAGGGGTGCAGGGTTCCTCATCATCCTCTGTAAAAATTTTAACAGGTCCAGTCAGGACGGGAGCGAGCACAATACATCTCATGCAGATCATAATAGGTTAGAAAATATAAACATACAAGAGAGTACGATACATAAAACTGAAAGAAAGTACATGATGTAAATAGAGAGAACTATAATAGAAATATCTACTATAAGTAGAGAGCTACCAGTGACTAGTGATTTAGAGTACAAAGTCGACATGTGAACGGCTGGATTTGCACATGAATATACTAAAGAGGCGCACATGGTTATACTACTTTAGAATTGTTCACATGACTATTTATACTCCCCCATACCCCAATTAATATACAAGGATCCAGACAAGTTATGTTACGTACATGATTTTCACATGAAAGCCCATAGATGGGTGTACATTAAATACACATGAGGGCTCAGAACAGAGTGCACATGAATTCCACATGAAGGCCCATGAAGGGTACACATGAAGTATAGGTTATACATGAAATACACGAGAAACATGACCGAACATGATAGCACATGAGAGTACATGAGCGAGCATGAATGAGCATGAAGCACATGAGAAACATGAATAACAAGAGAGCGAGGAATACATGATGTACATGAAACACACGACATGATGTATCCGATGCTCCCGAGGAGGATAACATCTCAATGTAGGGATCCATATAGTACCAATCCGTGATAATATCGTGATAGCATCAAATAAGGTGAACTAGAGCAAGAATATAATCCTAAGCAAGTTATGAAATGATCAGAGAATGTACTCGCCTGGTATCCTAAATATCTGAAGAGAATCTACTGTCCGAGGAGTGGTGTATGTCTCCTATAGAACAGTACAAGTCATTACATTTCTAAAATAATATAACAGACTGCTACAATGCATTTACATGATGTTTGGGGTCAATCTAGGCTAAAGTCAACCCTTGGTCAACTCTAGTCAACTACACTAGTCAAACTAGGTCAACTAGGTCAAGCCTAACCCAAACAAGTCTCACTAGGCCTAACCAGCCTATTCTAGCAAGCACACACCAAAACTAGGCTATACAAGTCAACAACACACATTCACTGGCATTTATGCCATATACACAGGCTATATCACATAGGGATACACCCATAGGCTATGTGCCATGTATATAGGCTATAGGCCATATAGGCTATATCACACATTCACACATATTGTATATTCTCACATATTTCATACATTAAATATTTATCTAATTTAATATAAATAACACACATTCACTTATAGGCCACATTAATATATATATTACATATAGAGAGATAGGGATACATGTATATGTGTGTCAATGTGGCAATATGTAATCATGTGTGTGTGTAGTAAAATCTGTACAATGTGAGTGTGTGAGGGTGTGTGAAATGAACATAGTATTGTGTCCATGTGTATTCAGGATCAGGCCTAGGGAGTGTGTATGTGGCTAACATGTGTGTGTGATTCACATATAGAAATTAGGGGGGTGTGTGTGTGTCCTGTGTTACCATATGACAGTAGGTGTAAGGTAGAACAGGGAATAGATAACAGTGTGTACAAGTCAGGAATTAAATGACAGTTCAATTTCAGTGATCACAATAGAAAAACAGGACCCAGTTTTCAACAGGTAGGAATGTGTCAAATAGGACTGAAATCAGTGTATAGTGTCCACACAATTCAGTGTGAGTTTACATGTAGATGTGATGCAATATCTTCTCAGGAATTTGAAGAGTGTCAATGTGTGAAGGCAATGGGAATGATTCTCAGGAATTACACTACTTTAAATTACAGTTAAGAAATTTCCATTTACACATACATCCAACCCAAAATTGAAATCCCAATACCTTGATAACATCAACCAAATCATGAACCAACCTTACAGTAGTCTAACACAAATGTACATGAATTAAACATGGTAATTAAACATCAAATTCAGTTTAAAATGGAATTAAAAATCAGGATTAATAAACAATGAATAGTGTATCAGTCGACAGTGTTTACATATAGCAGTTCAACATTCAAAACCTATTTCAAAATCCAAAACCAAACACCAGTCAATAACCAATATTGTAGTAATCTAATACACATGTATGTGAACTAATCCTGGTAATTTGAAACATTATAAAACTGTTTAAAACATAATTTAACTCAGAAATCAATTTATTAGAACTGTGTCAGTCAAATAGAGGGAAACTGAATTTCGAACTTAAAAACATGTTAATAATAAAAATTATTGGTTGGTAATACATCCCACACACGTGAACGTGTCTCATAAGTTATCTTGTGTCATGGGGAAGCAGGACACGGCGTGTCTTGGCTCACGAACACCACAGACACGCTGTGCACAGGCTGTATCGTGCACGCGTGCACGTGTATCCAGCACACGACACAGGCCACGTAGGGACACGTGGTCGTGCACACGTGTACGCCAGGGGTAGGGCTACCCCACTGACACCCTGCACCGTGTCCTAGACACGTGTCGTGTCATTGCCAGTCGCGTGTCAGTGACTGAATGTGTGCGGTTCAGTCCGCTCGTGCGGCCAGTACGGGAGGAGAACTCCTCGTACACTCTACCATCTGGGCTCAAATTTTGGGACACCCATGTCAGTCAATGCCCTGACATCCTCCCAAAATTTGGCGTATCCTCGTGTCCTATACAGGAAGAAATTGACCCCGAGATGCAGGACACTGTGCACGGGCTGCTGCGGGCGTATTCGTGTCCTCCTGTGGACACGACACGACACCAAATCTACTGGCCAAGGACATGAATCCTTAAGCAAGCCTTAGATCTAGGATTCTATTCAAAAATATTTGGAAAAATGGCAAAAGAAATCGGTTTGGGCATTTCATCAAACACCTAGATCTACACAATGATACGTGTCCGATACGGACACCAAATGGACACGAAATTAACCCAAACTCTAGGGACAGCTTGGGGACACTTAGATCTAGCCCTAAATGCAAAGAAAACTGAATATTAAGACAATTAGAGGTGTTTTACCTATAGATGCAAATAGCAAGAAAAAGCTTCAAATGGGGGGTGTTCTTCTTGATAGCCAAGTGCTCCAAATTGATCCCAAACAGAAATAGCTCTCCACCAACAGTCCATAAACATCATTTAGAACCCAATACAAAAGACGAGGATGAAAAAGGAGGAAAATGAATAAAATAGGAATTTTAAAGAAGGGAACAAACCTTGGTTTTTGTCAAATAGAGAAATGATATAAAAGAGGCAAGAACAATAGGAAGATAGATTTTATATGGTTGGGAATGACCTAGTGGCTGGTCATAAAGTGGAAGTTAGGGTTAGGGTTTAGTCTAATGGGCTATGGGCCTAGTTGCACTAGTCATGGAACCAATTTCTAAGTCTCAAGCCTATGGACCAAATCACCATTCCTCCTATTTCAAACTTGATCCTAAGTGACCTATCTTGAGTTGATTTAAGTTAGACTAGGGTCTCACCATGCTAATCAAGTCACCATAACCAGGGTCAACATCTAGGTTAGTCTCTTAAGTCACAACTAGTAAAAGTCAAATCAACAACCGTTAATCCAATAATTAATCAAATAAATGAATAAATTACCCCTAGGCTAAAAATAATAAATAAAAATCACAATCACATGGTTAGGCTCTAGGGCAGACAGTCTCTAGGGTTTCACTAGCTGCACATCAAAATCACAAGTCATGATTTTTAAATAGTTTTAAAATAATTAAAAATCACTAAAAATCATATTATTATTTAAATATCATAATTAATAATTAAAATTTCAAAATTTCAAAATTACCCTCATTTAGAAAATTGGGTGTTACATTATCAATAGAGGATCAAAGTAGAAATATAGGATTTGGCAGGGACCCAAGTGAAGTATTGAAATTCAATCCTCAACTGCCATTCGAATTTAAAGCAGTAGTCGATCCCCATCCTTCTTTAAAATTGAATCTAACACTCCAAATCCGTGGGAATACAGATAGCTTCAAATCCTTAAGGAGATCGAATTCAAATCTAAATTTTAAACCCCATCTCCCTATCCTTTCTCTTCAACCAAAGTCTATATATACGTATACATGAAAAGGTTAGCAAATTTCCTTCTTCATCTGCAAACTCTAAGAGTTGTTCCTCACTATCACTAGGGAAAGCAAGCAGGAACCAAGGAGGAGTCGTAGGAAGGACTCGAGCACCACCCCAAGAGGTAAGCCTCTTGCCTCCTCTAATTGGAAATTCTGTCATTGATTATGAAATAATTAGATATTCGTCTTAATGCCTAAAAGAAGATAGCCAGGTTGTAATCCTATAAGTAGGACATGAGTCCATATGGAAAATCATATACAGATTCAGTAACAGGGTATTTCCATTTATAAGATTCCTAGGGGCATGTATCATATGTAGAGTTTACCCTTGATAATCATAGATGCAGCAAACACGGTTACAGGGATATTACCAAGTGCAGGAAGGGTAAACTGGGGTGTTAGGAAATATCGAGTCCCAAGGGTAGTCCCAGTCAAATCTTCAATCAAGGGAACTAAGGTAGGTTTAGTCGTACCAATGTTGCGTAATTTGTTATGGTTCACAAACCTGGGGAGTTATAGGTCTATTTATGAACTAATACAAGGTAAGAACAGTAGAGAATATGGGGCCGCCTAGTGGCACATTTTTATACTTGGCATCATATTTGACACTTAGTATCATAAGTGACATCTTGGTATCCGTTTGATACTGGCATCATATTCGACCCTAGAATCAGAGTCCACAGTAGATACTGGTTTAATACCAGATACATGACTTGGATTTGCGTATCAGACCAATATAGCAGTGGCACCCATATACATATATAACAGACCCAATTATAGGTCAGGTAGCTCCTTTTGGGCAGTGACCACATGCTCTTGAATGCAAATACCACTAGGATACTAGACAAACCATTTGGGTGTCCTTGCAACAAATGTGGAAGCATTAGTGTAGGTAGCTATAATTGGAAGAGGATATAGAAATGACCATATGATTTATGTTAACTATCCAAAGGCATTTTCGTCCCTAACAGAGTTCAACCGATAACTGATCCTAAAACCAGGTTGGGCTTTCGTATCAGTAAATAAATCGATAGACACCCGTATCAGTAAAACTGATATGCCAGTTGCAGATAATGTATTAGTTGGCAACTAATACAGCAGTTGCACTTCTTCATTGGCCTCCACACATAGAGTCAATAATACCAAAACTCATGATCATTTCAGTTTTAGATAGGACAAGGAAGCCAGGGGGTACCTCTACTACAGGTCAGTAGATGCATGGGTACCATTGCAACAAGAAGAAAGAATAGGATACGCAAACCTTAGGTATACAGGCTTTTGACTGATGCATAGTTTAGCCTCTGTTTTGACTAACAAAGCAATAGAAAGGATACATAAGGGGTATTTCTTTAAGCTAGAAGGTACTGTCATTACCATTAGAACATTTGTGATGACCTTGGCAGCATTAGACAAATGACAGTAGTTATACTATAGGAGAAAAACATGGGTAAATGCCAGAGTACGAGTACAAGGCAAGGATTGGGTTCAATCCCTAGTATCGAGCTACCTGTAGGTAAGAGGATAGTAACTCTTATGATCTAAACAAATACCAAACCTAGTAAGGTCTTATACCACTCCATTCCAGTACCAAGCTTGGTATAAGACAAACTATCAAGTGAGACATAAGAAATGGCATCAGCTCTGAAAGATAGGTGTTCCCAATAGAGAATGCCTTGGCACATAGGAAAGGTGGGTGTGACCTTATAAACAGATAATTATAGGAGCCAACAGTAGGTAGGTACAGGTAAAGTAAGAGAAGGTTATGTATGAAGACCTAAATAAATATATAAGTATAGATGGGCATAAACTTGACTTATAAGTAGGAATTAGCAAACCAAGCCAGCTTAGCTAATTACGAAATCCAAATAGTTTGAACCAAAAACCTAAAAAGACAATGTATATAGGTTACTCCTTATTTAAATCTGCTATTAACAGTGTAATTCATCAAATAGGTTACCTGGATCCCGATTCGGACTCTGATTTATGCCAGCAGCTCAGGACACCAGGCGAGTACAGTTTGTTGTTTGTTTTCGATATTGAATATTACTATATTTCACTGTTGGTCATTCTTTATGTAGTTTTTGTCGCTTTTTTATTTTATCCTGTCATATTTTGTCGAGCCAGGAATGAGAAGTACCAAGGATGTGTGATCTGTCGTAAGATATTGTAGATCTCGTAGACATTGTTTATTTTCTGTAAGTAGACCTCGTAGACATTGTTTATTTTATGCAAGTAGATCTCGTTGACATTGTTTATTTTTTACAAGTAGTTCTCGTAGATATTGTTTATTTCATGCAAGTAGACCTCGTAGACCTTGCGGTGTAGTGTCCTAGACCGATCACATGTCAAAGGTATTTCAAATATTTGGAATGTATTTTTGAGTTTATTATTTTACTATTGATTTTCTGCTATTTTCCTCATGCCTTTTTCTTGTATATTTTCAAAACATATAATTAATGGCTAAGCTCTGCTTTATAGTCATTTTCATATTTTGGAATTGTATTCAGCGAATTGTACTCATTCCATCCTGACTGGATAACCCAAAAGTTTAGTAATTATGATGAAGATTTATGCCCCGAGAAGTATGGCCCTTATTTAAGAGATGTCGCTGAGGCGAAGTTTACTTTTCAGGAGGAGTTTGCAGCAGCTGACCCTGCTTCTCTTGCTTAGATGTTTTTAGATATTATTGAGACATTATAGTGGATATTGACATCGATTTCTGAGACTTGTAGTTGGGAGTTTATTTATCTATGGACTTTATACATTCATTTTTTAGATTAGATATATATATTCTGTATTTCCATTCAGTGTTGATTCGTGATCTTGTGTTGTTGTCTTCCAATTGGAGCACATACTATTATTGCGTGGTTGTTCATCATATTGTTACAGCATTTTACCGCCGACTCTGCGGCATAGGCTGGGCGTGAGCACGATTCATGCTCAATTATTGTGTGTGGGTTGTGACAGCTACGATTCTAAGTGACAAGCCTATTGTTCGTTATTGAACGCATAAGTAGATCTACTCAAAATATGAGTTGTACGTTGGTACGAGCGTAGAGTGCGGTACAAGGTTCCAGTATTACTCCAAGTTCCTTTCCATGTTCTACACAAGCAACCAAAATGGGATTATTTCCTTAGCTAGGTGCATTGAGTCATTTTATTAGCATGCACGGTGATATCGTCTAGCAATTCTAGCAATATTGTTCATATTATTATGTGTCTAGGCTAAGCAAAGATAGGTTCATCGAAGCCACCCACCTTAGCTATGATCGCTCGGCCGAGCGATACTCCGAGCGCGCCTTTGAAAGTCTAAGTCTGGATTCATCTTGACGGGCCAATGTAAGTCTTGTATCGATTCGTATCGATATTTTATGGGGTCGACGCAACTCTTCGAGTCAACGACTTATTTGAGTCGTTGTACTTGCCGTTTGAATTGGCTTTCTGCTAGGGCAGAGCGGATCGTTACAAAATGTGTCTAGATTTCGATTATATACGCCTGGCCAATTTCGATCATTGATCGTTGTAGAAGCATGGAATTTCAGAACCAGAAAGCCTATGCGCCAGATACTACATGCGCCAGAGCTCGGACAAAGTACTTTACAGCAAAAACAGCTAATATAGACATCAAAAGAGAACTTTTTATTATATATATAAAAGTCTATTACATGTCTAGAAAAGGTTGTACAAAGAAGAATTTCTACAAAGAAAAGATCCTAAGTCTACAGCCAGCAGCCACCATGCGCCCTCAAATAGGCACAGCAATCACCATGCACACTCAGTCAGGCGCATCCCACCATGCGCCCTCAGCAAGGCGCATCCTTTTCAGCAGCCCAGTTATGTGCCGCTCTTCCAGCCAGGCTCACCGCCGTCGAAATGCTTCGACTAATGAAGCATTTATTGAAAAAAACGAGGGTGGCAATCAACCCTCTAGCTGGAGGAAGGGCTCCCCAAACCGAGGAAGAGAAGAGCACTGCAAGCCAACCTGTGGCCAGGGGAGGCTTCGAAAGAGCCTCCAAAAGCGAAGGAAGACCGTAATCGAAACCGCGGCTAAAGGGGCAGCTTTTAATACAACCAGAGTGGGCAACACCCACTTTGAAGGAAGAAAGAGCCCCCAAAGCCGCAGTACCGCCATTCCGATCTGCGGCTCTTCCTGCACAATGAAGACGAGGCTCGAGCATCCCGATCTTTGGATGCAACAGGTACCTTCCGCCTGCCTCATAAGCCCTCGACTCCGACTTTTGGATGTAACAGTCACCTTCAAGTGCATCAATGAAGACATGGCGTCGCATCTTCACCCTCGGGAGCATCTTATCAACAAAATACATCCGAGTAAATGAGTTCATGTTGGAAGAACGTGAGAGAACGAGAAGCAAACTCTCTCCATGCCACTATTTATAGGCCGGACAAATCAAACCCATACGCCAAGTGGATGGCTCTCCAAAATCCGTGCAATGAATTTGTATTAAATGGATGAACCAGACGCTTTGAATTCAGCCAAGTCAAAACGGCTATTTAAAGCACTCGAAGATCGTAACAGTCGCATCATTAAAAGACGTATCATGAAGCGGATGTGCCGGCCAGTCCGTACATCACACAGATGCGTCCTTCAGCATCAAGCGCATCAATACAGACGTGCCCTTCAGCATCAAGCATATCAACACCGACGCGCCCTTCAGCACCAAGCACATCACAGAGGATGCGCCCCTATGCATCCCCATACGCCTAGTGGAACGCCAATCGACGCGCCCACTCAGCTGTCTATCGAATGTCAGAAATATTAAATGTTGAACTGACAGAGTTGGCAGCACACCTCCCAAAGTCTGAACAGTTGACAGCTTTTTTAGAAGACGAAGCGTCGGCAACGTCAGCATCATCATTACTTTACTCCGACGACTACTGCCACGTGGCCACCCAACCACTCGTATGCGCCTCCGTAGCCATGCGCCTCAAAAGCCATGCGCCTCAGACTTTTCACTGATCCCTAAAGACAGAAGGAAAGTCTCCATTTGAAGCTCTGCATGCACCTCAAAAGCCATGCACCCCAGACTGCTCTCTGATCCCAAAAGACAGAAGAAAAGTCACCATAAAAGCTCTGCATGCGCCTCAAAAGACATGTGCCCAGAACGGTTCGTGACTCCTAAAGGTTACGAGCCAAAGTCTCCCCATGCGCCCAGTCCTAGGCACATTTTACCAGATCATTCCCCCATTAAATCCAAGATCTCCGAGGCATGAGTCGACGACACATATCCTTTGACTCAACTCTCCCAAGATTTCAGCAACAGAAAGATCCTCTTTTCTGCTACGTGCCGGCTCACAACAGCAGTATAAAGAATTCAACCCCTCGATCAGGGCGCATCGTCCATGCGCCTCCATCAGCAATCACCACATGGCGTCCCCGCGTACAGGCATATCCTACATGCGCGCATGCGCAGCTAGCCTGCAAAGCTATAAATAGAGGGATCATTTCCTTCTCACACACACAACAAACACACAGAAAACGGACGAACATACCACCAGAGAGGCAGATACAGACACTCAACGTCTTTCTCCTCTCAGCAAGCTCCAGCACCCAGAGCAATCAAAACCTTCAGAGAACCGATAATCGTCGTCAGATCGTCAACGGAGTCAACGCATTACCACTCACTCCATCGGCACAAAGGACCCAGATAAACAAAAGTGTACTCCTAGGACTACATCTAAGTCCTATATTGTAACACTGTTCTGTTTGTATTAAAATTTGCAATAAAAGAATTTTAATGGCAAACAAGATGGCGACTCTGCTGGGGACCTCTTTCTCCTCTACCGAGAAAGCTGTGTCACAATCCGACGATGTGAAGGTGGGCTCCTCCCACAAGACGCTGGTCGTACGCCTCAATCAACAGGTGTATGAGGAGTTTATCTCTGAAGGTAGTGCGAGTCCTTCAAAGCGGCTGCCGAAGCCGAAGAAGACTCGCCGAGTCTGGGTGCGCAAGGTCGACGACTCGGGCACCACCACCGAATGGGATGCTCCGATCCAGCCTTCCCTTCCTGCTGACGTCCTCAGCAACCAAGATGTGCCCACCGGTGCAGCGTATCTCTCGGGGAAACGTGCGGCTGACCACATTCCCCAACCATCTTCCTCTCAGGCGAGGAAGATGCATCGACGGAGCAGGGGTGCAGCCAATGCCCCGCACATCACCTCTGATGCGCCATAGAAAGTCTTTGTCTTTGACAGACTCACTCGCTGTAATGGCAAGGAGAATTTGGATTCTGAGTACTATATGCCCCAGCGGGCTGGTACGAAGAAATCCAAGGCGGCACGGGTCATGCACCCCAAACATGCTATGCCAGCAGCAAGCCAGAAGCATGCGTTCACAATCATGCGTGCTACTGATGGTAAGCTGTACAAGGTTGACTCAGGTGCTTCTGCGCCAGAAACTAGCCGACATTCAAAGTCCTCGTCTCACTTGGGCGCATCTATTGCGTGCACAACCAAGTCGAGTAAGGAAAATTCAGTGGTCTTGAACTCCCGTGCCTCCTCTGGTTATGCATCTAAGGTCTGTTCAAGTCACTTCAAATGTTGTGGTTCCCCCACTACTGATCGGGATGCATGTTTGGTATTAGATCAGGGGGCGCAGCACTCACTTGACCACCCTGGCGCTTGGCCTTGCCATGCACCTGAAGGGGGTGTGAAGGTGGCACTCTCCTCCAACGATCTGCATAACGTGCTCAATCACAAGTGCCGATCAGGAGAGTTGACTGACAAGCACAATGCGCCTCTCACGGGGCATACTTGTGTTGTGGTCACCATCAACTGCTGTTGCAAGGCGGCAGTCCCACCAAGGCAGTCAGTGTTCCAGCGGCTGCGATCATCGACACCTCTCCGACGTCGCCTTGCGAAGGTGTCAACAAAAGAAGAGCCAAGGGTTGCTTCGTGCAACGTGATCTCCAACTCCTCGTCAGTCCGAAAGGCGACTGGCAATTCCTCGACCAAAAGCCAGCCGAGGAAAACCAAGACAGCTGTCTCATCCTCCGGAGTATTCGAAGGCACTCGGGGGAGGAAGAAGATCTTATAGGAAGCTGGGGGTAGTCAGACCCTTGTCGAGCCTCCTTCCGAGGACGAGGGTGTCCAAAGCACAGCTGGGGCAGATCTTCATCCTCGAAGCGAAGTCAGCCTCCCAGAAGCCCCTCAAGACGAGGATATTCCCCAGAACATAGCTGGGAGTAGTCTAGCATCTGCGAACCCGAGTTCCGGAGACGAAGAGGCCCTTCAAGACGAAGCTGAGGGTAATCAGGCCCTTACAGATTCGCCCGTGGTGAATGTTCTCCCGAACACAACCGGAGGTGGCTAAGACGAAGCTCTAGGAGAGGCAACTCCCCTACAAGAGAGTGATGCCGAGAGTGAAGCCTCAACCGATCCATCCACTCTCGGCCGTGTCATGACAGTATACATGGCTGGGGGTGATTCTGAGTCTGATGCGCCGCTACCAGACCTTGTCCAGCACATGGACACGTTGGAGGGAGGACTCAAGACTCTCTCCGCCTCAATGCAAACACTGACTCAAGCAGTGTTTGAGATACGGTCAGCTTTGGCCAAGACACCTTCTATCGGTCCCGACCCAGGGGCCAATGGAGAATCAAGCGTACCCCTTCAACGGGTATCCTTGGATACGGATCGCCGAGAAGCACCTCGGACATCAGAGCCCTCAAATGCTCAACTTCAGGTGGTACCTCCTTCTTCGACTCCCAGCTCCACGGAAGACGTGGTCGAGATGATCAGGAGCGCCAGAAGATGGGCATTCCCTAACCTTATCCCCTCGAATGGAATAAGGTGGTTTATCCTCCCAAATATAAACCACAAACCTTGACACCATACGATGGGAAGGACTCGCCGCGTCGCTATCTGACGTACTTCCAGTCTCAGACGGGACATCTTCCGAAGGAGGACGCGCTGCTTACCAGCATATTTGTCGGGGCACTGAAGGGAGTGGCATACGACTGGTACTGCAGCCTCCCCGACAATTCAATATCTTCCTTCGACGACCTGACACACCTTTTTCTCGACCGTTTCTACGACGGCGGGAAGGACATGACAATGGCTTCCCTCATAGAGATACGCCAGAAGGAGAAGAAAACAGTTCGAGTGTTCATCGAACGCTTCCGACAGGCCTGCTTCAGACTGCCCCCGGGCATGCCAGAACATGCGCTCCTCTTCTCCTACAGCATGAACATGCTGCCTGCAGTCAAACTCTGGCTCAACTCTACTCCTCCTCCCGACTGAAGCTCCTTGATCATTGAAGCGAAAGCCGCGGAAAAGAAGGCAGCCAATACTCGCCTTCTGGGGGTCAGTTTCCCTGCCTTTGAGGACAAGGGGAAACGGCTTGCAGCCAACAACCCCGGACGGGAGACAAAGGAGAAACATGCATTGACTGTCAATGCCTCAAAAGGTGCATCGGCACCTACTCAGAAGCCTCCACTTGCACCAAGGCCAAAGGAGGTTTATTCGTTCAACGACGAAGACACCCTGCAACTCTTTGAGATACTGAAGCAGGGTGACAAGGTCAAGCTGCCAGACCTAAAGCGTCCCGACGAGGTTGGGAAAGTGGACAACCCGAGGTACGGTCACTACCATCGGTTTGTCGGACACCCAACCAAGGACTGCTATGTCCTAAAGAATTACATCCAGCGCATGATCAATGCGAATGTAATCTCCGTCGACTACGAGGAGAAGACGGTGTCGGCCAACGTGGTGTCACTCCAGTTCGGCACCCTGCCGCCCACTACAACACAAGATGGCATCGTCCCCTTCCCGAAGGCGACAATGGAGGTGGTTAACTTACCACCTACTCGTGACAATGTGAGTGGACTCATCCCACTCACCACATCTCGGGGAGAGATCCTATGGGTTCACCCTGATCTTGTCTCCGAGGTGACTCAATCGGAGGTACGCCCTACCTCCAAATCCAAAGGCAGGAAGATCAAGTCTTGCCGTATGGTCTCTTCCTCAGCGAAAGAGGCACTTCCTGTACAGATGCGTTCACAACAAAGCGTCCAACCCGACGAAGCTGCCGTCGAGGCGGTGCCTCCTTGCACCGTCCCTGCTGTCCAGGAGGAGGGCCCGTCTAAGCCCCCAGCAGCCAATAAACAGAAGCAGATAGAGGCCCGCTTCGATAGGCCTCTACGAAAGAAGAATGCTTCGGGGCTAGCCAAGCCCCACAACTTCGACATACTGGCACAACTGGCCAGTACTCCTGCCCGCCTATCTCTGTTCGAGCTCCTCTGTCTTTCCAAAGACTCCCGAGAAGCTTTCTGTGAAGCTCTGAAGGATGCTGAATCCTTTCTCAGTCAAGTCAAGCAGCCTGAAGATCTTTCGACTGTATGTACGCACTGCCACTGTGCGGATGAGGCTATCCCCAATATAACCTTCACCCAACAGGACATGCTGCTCAAGCATAACTGACACAACAGGCCGCTGTACTATACAGGGTATATCGGTTCAGTCAAGGTGAAGCGGATTCAGATCGATCCGGGGTCTTCCCTCAGCATCATCCCGAAGATGCTGCTCTCAACACTGGGGATCCCAATGTACCGACTGGTGCCCTCCAACACAACAATCAGTGGCTTTAACGCCAGCAATAGCGAGCCGCTGGATAAAATACGACTAAAGTGCCATATCGGTAACCTCAGAACCGAGGTCACTTGTTATGTCGTGGACGCCGAAGTCAACTACAACCTTTGTTGGGTCGCCCATGGCTGCATGAGTACATGGTGGTGCCATCCACGCTCCACCAATGTATGAAGTACGTGTCCACCAACAACGTTATCCGGACGGAGTTCGCGGACATCGACCCTTTCAAAGGGATTGAAGCCTACTTCACCGATGCCGACTTATACAAGTCACCTGACGAGGAGGAAGCCAATGATGCTGATGACGAAGCAGAAGCGGCAGCAGAGCCGGACATGGAGCCTGAGGTCACTCCCGACGCTCCTTTAAAGATTCGACTCAAAGGCAGACCACCTCAGAAGTTGCCTCCCATGAGCATTAAGCTGCCCGGGAAAGCACTAGCTGCTCCTGAAGCTCCCCTGAAGATACGGCTCAAGGGAAAGCTGCCTCAAACATCGGCTCCCCTTGTGGCAAAACTATAGGGGAAGACACCAATCACCGGAGGCACAATGGAGGCACCTCTGAAGGTGCGTCTTAAAGGCAAGCCGCTGCCATCCAAGCTGCCGGAGAAGGCCCACGTAGTCATCTCGGACTCTAAGACCAACGCTGTGGTGGACTCTTCCGATCCTACTCCAGTGCTTACAGATGAAGAGCTGAGGGATTATATCTCTGCTGATGTAGATGCCCCCTCACTGGACAATGTAATCCTACGGGATAAAATCTCGTATTTCATCAATAATAGAGTGTCTTTTAATTATTCTAGTCTTCCACACTGGAATGCCATGTATACATTAAATAACGCTCTACGGACGTTGCAAACACAAATAACGACCGTCCATCATGTACATCGAGTAGTTCCGTCCCAAGGGATCTGTTACATAGTCCCGCCATGGAGTCGAGACGAAGAATCCATCATCTTCGGCAAAGTTGAGCGTCATCAAGACCTCCCGCCACTCGAGTCAGAACCAGATACTGGCAGAATGCAACTCTATCGTTATACAGACGTCGTAAAGTACCTCATCCAGAAGATGGGTTACGACCTAAAAAGCAACAAAGGCCTGAACTACGGCAAAGGTCGACGTCTCCCTCTCCGGCTTCCGACTCCTAAAGGAAAGCCGCAGGACTACTACAATAGAACTCGACGGGGGGTAGGCTATGTCACGCCACCGTCAACTCCAGAGAGTTCAAACGCAGAAGAAATAGAATATTCTCACTCGTCTGAAGCATCAACGTGGAACTCCGATACCAGTATCGGCTCAGTCTTCAAGAGAGTGCTGTCAGCCAACATGACGTCTGCACAATCTCAAGAAAAAGAAGGCAAAGACCAAGCGCCGAAATTCTTCGAAGAAGAACCCTGGGCTCAACGCCTAGGAGAACAATAGGAATCTCGCTTCGAATTATGCGAACCCCCCAACGAAGACGAGGTTGAGCAGATCGACCTTGGGGATGGATCTTCTTCCAAACCCATCTTCGTCAGCAAAAGCCTAAAAAGAGAAGACCGAGAATCTCTAATCCAGCTGGCTAAAGAGTATATCGACGTCTTCGCCTGGAGCTACGAAGATATACCGGGACTTGATCCCCAGATCGTGATGCATAGGTTTAACATCTTACCCGATGCCAAGCCTATCAAACAACAACAGCGGCGCTTTCGTCCGGACATCATGAACGCCATCGATCAGGAGGTAGACAAACTCTTGACCAACGGCTTCATCCGTGAAGAACAACACCCAGATTGGGTAGCCAACATCGTCCCCGTCACCAAGAAGAATGGGAAGATACGAGTTTGTATCGACTTCAGGGACCTCAACTCTGCTTGCCCGAAGGACGAATTCTCGCTTCCAATCACCGACGTGATGATCGACAACACATGTGGCTTCGAGCGCATGCCTTTCATGGATGGGTATTCGGGCTACAACCAGATCAAGATGTTCCCCGATGACGTAAAACACACGTCATTCAGGACTCCAAAGGGCATTTTCTGCTACACAGTGATGCCCTTCGGCTTGAAGAACGCTGGTGCAATATACCAACGAGCTATGAGCACCATTTTCCGTCAGCATCATCGCAAGACAGTTGAATGCTATGTTAACGACATCGCAGTCAAGAGCCGTATCAAAGGAGATCACCTGCAAGACCTCAAGACAGTCTTCGATCTCATGCGGGTGCACCAACTCAAGATGAACCCCGCTAAATCCTTCCTAGGGGTTTCTAGCGAAAAGTTCTTGAGCTTCATCATCACGACGATAGGCATTCATGTCGATCCCGAGAAGACCAAAGCCATCCTCGATATGGACCCTCCGAAGAACCTTCGAGAACTTCGAGGCCTACAGGGGCGTCTGGCATACATCCGGAGGTTCATAGCAAACCTTTTCGACAAATATCAACCCTTCACTCAGCTCATGAAGAAGGGGGTCTCTTACGTCTGGACAGAGGAGTGCCAAAAAGCTTTCGATGACATCAAAGCTTACCTGACGAGCCCGCCAGTCCTGGTGGCACCAGTCGCCGGCAAACCATTCCTCCTCTACGTCCGTGCCATGGATCGTTCCCTCGGTGCTCTGCTAGCTCAGAACAGCAATACAGGCTATGAGCAAGCAATCTACTATCTCAGCCGAACACTCATCGGGGCCGAACACCGGTACAACTCCGTTGAAAAAGAATGCTTGGCTTTAGTATTTTCCATCCAAAAGACTCGTCATTATGTCTCGGGCCAGACAATTCATGTCATTTCCCGAGTCAATCCGCTTAGAGTCCTCATGACGAAGCCAGGATCATTGAACTCCCGGCTTGCCACATGGGCGATCCTGCTAACGCCATACAACATGGTGTTTGTTCCACAAAAGGCAGTTAAAGGTCAAGCTCTGGCCGACTTTTTAGCTGCACACCCCATCCCAGAGTCCTCAAGACTCTATAAAGATATCCCGGATGAGGTCCAAGAATCAAACGTCGCCGAAGAAGGCTCCGTCTGGCGGATGTTTTTCGATGGCGTTTCAAGAACAGGCCCCAAAGGCCAAATCATTGTAGGAGTGGGGGTGGTATTAGTCTCCCCCGATCAGCTGGTCATCCAGCGTGCTTACTCCCTTTCGAAGCCGTGCTCCAACAATGTTGTCGAGTACAACGCGCTTATTCTGGGACTCCAGCTGGCGCAACAGCTGGGTGTGAATCATCTGGAAGCCTACGGCGACTCAAAACTCGTCGTAAACCAGATCAGAGGGCAATATGAGGTTCGCCACAAAGATCTGATCCCTTACCATGAAGTTGCATTGAACATCATTTCAACCTTCACTGGGTTCTTCATCGAACATGTACCCCGTCTACAAAACTTGGAGGCCGATGCTTTGGCTGGCCTCGCGGCCTCATTGGCAGCACTCTTCGGGACTCAACACTATGTTACGGTAGTCGGAAGAGACTTGGTCTATCCTAAAAACATCCTATACTTACACATGGCCCACGCCATGCCGACAAATACTGGTGTTAATGTCCGAGACTGAAGGTTCCCGTTTATCGATTTCGTCGTCTACGGAATTCTCCCAGAGGACCCGAAAGAAGTCGTCTGAGTCAGAAGACGCTCTCTTCGATTCTACTACGATACAGCTACAAAAATGATGTACCGACGCTCCTACGACAGACTTCTCCTTCGATGTTTGTCTAACGAAGAAGCAGCCGAAGCCCTTCGAGAAGCTCATGACGGAACTTGCGGAGCGCATCAACCTGGGCCTAAGTTGCAGGATCGACTGCGACGCATGGGCTACTACTGGCCCACCATGGTCGTTGACGCTGTCGACTATGCTAAGAAGTGCCATACGTGCCAGCTTCACGCAGACTTCATTCATACACCGTCAGAACCACTACATCCTACAGTCGCCTCCTGGCCCTTCGAAGCTTGAGGCATGGACATTGTGGGACCGATCACCCCTCCTTCATCAAGAGGACACCGCTTCATCCAAGCCATCACCGACTACTTCTCCAAATGGGCAGAAGCCGTTCCACTGGCAGAAGTAAAAAGCTCCAGGGTGATCAGCTTCATCAAGCACCACGTCATCTACCGTTTCGGAGTACCCCGAAGGATCATCCACGACAATGGTCCTCAGTTCATCAGCCATGTTTTCAGCAGATTCTGTGACAAGAATCGCATTCAAAATGTGGCATCAACCGTCTACAATCCGGCAGCAAACGGATTGGCCGAGGCGTTCAATAAGACTATCGTCAGGCTACTCAAAAAGGTCGTGTCATCCAACAAACGCGATTGGGACAAAAAGCTCGGCGAATGCCTTTGGGCCTACCGTACGACGGTACGGACACCGACAGGCAATACACCATTCTTTCTGGTCTATAGGAGCAAAGCGGTACTGCCTCTCGAGATCCAGATACCCTCTCTCCGCGTAGCAATCACAAACCAACTCACAGAAGAGGACAATCAACGTCGTCGTCTACGGGAACTGGAGGTACTTGACGAAAAGCGTCTCCTAGCTCAACAACGCATCGAACTCTACCAAGCCCGTATATCACAGACTTTCAACAAAAAGGTCAAGCAAAGAACTTTCCAAGTAGGCGACCTGGTTCTGGCAATTAGGAGGCCGTTGGTGTTGACTCACAAGACACCAGGAAAGTTCGAGCCCAAGTGGGAAGGACCTTTTATCATAGAGACGGTATACTCAAACGGTGCTTACCGCCTCGCCAAACCCAATGGAGACTTGTTCATGATGCCCATCAACGGCAAGTTCCTAAAGAAGTACTATACCTGACATCTTTCAGACATGTGCTTCCACCAGGAGATCTGTGGACCCAATCATCAGGGCTCACAGACAATTCCCTTCCACAAAATCATACGCTGCCGGAACCCAGCTATTCCGTAGCATTCTTCAGTAGAAGAATAACCATGTCCACATCACCTCTGAGTTGTTCCCCTATGCCCTACAAAGCAAAATCTTACACCCCGTAAGACTGCGCTATCCTTCATGTTTACCACGTCCACATTACCTCTGAGTAAACATTCCGTACAGGCAACCCCTGCGTTGTCGTACGTTGATCGCAGAACTTCCACGTCCACATTACCTCTGAGTAGTTCCGCGTATCCCCCATGACCATTCCTACCACGTCCATAACACCTCTGAGTAGGAAGATTCCATCACTTGAATACCATATTTGCCATGTCCACATCACCTCTGAGCAAATATATGGGTTCTCTCAAACTTATTATCTGTACCTAAAAACCAAGGTGCGCAAAAGATAATAGGTCCACACAAATCATCAAGTTCATGACAGCAAAAATGAACACCACCACAAAAAACTTTGTATTCTTTATTTTTAAAATAGAGAGTAGAAGTTTACACCCCCAGCAAGAGTTACAAAAACACAAAGAAAAAAAAGAAGAGACTACAATCCTTAAACATCCCCAGGGTTGGCCGAAAGCTCTTCAATCCGACGCCTCAAGTCTGCCGCCCGAGTCTCCACAGTCGCCAAGACTCGACGTTCAGCTTCTTGACGCATCGCTTTAACAGCCTCAGGAGAAGTATCATTCTTATGCTTCTCATCCAACTGCTGCCGCTACTGAGCCAGGGCAAGATCCCGGTAGGTAAAAGCTGCCTCCTCCTTCTTGAATGCTACGTGTTCAGCCTGGACACGTTCGGCGTCTAATAGGAGTCGGGCCCGCTGGACCTCAAGACGGCAGATCTGGGCATCAATCTCCGCGATACTAGCGTCCAACGTAGCTCGCGCCTCTACTGTCTCCCGTATAGACTGAGATAACCGCTCCACTGCAGCTTCAGTCTCAGCCACTTCGTGTTCCCAGACATTCACAGTGGCCTTATAAGAAGACTCAATCTCGACGATCAGCTTCTCCTTCTCCGCATCTATCAAGACGGAGAGGTCATTTCGCTGGATGTGCAAAAATTCGAAAAGCCGCTGGTCCAGCTCAGCTACCGAAGCCTCCAGGATCTCGGCTATATGATCGTGGCCCTGGTAAAGACGGATCAGATTAATATGAGGCAGTGCCAGAGTTCTTGCCGTCGCAAAGCTCCCATTGGCGTCCATCACTGTAGATACTCCCCTCTGCAGTATTTTATACACTGCCTCGACGATGAATTTTACATATTCATCTGCATCTGCCAGCACCTGCGGTGTCATAGCATGAGTTGGAGGAGCTACTTTAGTTAGCGGATCGGAAGAAGATCCGTCGACCTCAACTTGCGAGGCTGGAACCTCGGCATCAACAGGCCCTTCATCAACAGGGGCTTGACTACTAGCCCGAGTAGCCAAGGGAACAGAAGAAGCCGGGATAGGCGTCGAGATTGTACCCCAAGTGGAAGGAGCAACAGAGGGTTCCATCACACCCTTATCCTTTCCAAACTCGGAAGGACCACTGACGTCAGTGGCCACCTCTTCAGCCCCCAACGTCCTATCAGCAGCCAGTACCTCCCCTGGCAGAACGGGGAGATCAACACTTGTCTCCTTGCCCGCCCCGGGAGTCAGGATCGGCAGACGAGTCTCATCCTTCTCATTAAATCTCTCTACAGGGATGGGATCTGTCGCTACCTCCTGATCGATAGCCACCTCAGCTTCTGCTGCTGAGTCAGGGGTAGGGCTCGGCAATGTTACAGCCGACCTCCCCTCATCATGACAAGGAGGGGAATCAACCCTCTCCTCTGTTCCAACCATACCTGTTGTCCCCGCAACAGACTTTTGCAACTCTGGAGCGACGTCATCCGAAGACGACGAACTCCACCCCACTTCATCACTAGGAAGCCCCGTGTCTGCTGGACCCTCGACGTCCAAGGCCCCCGCTGCGGCCTTCATCATCTCGGAAGCTGTTGCATCCTCAGCTTCCTTTCTGACATAATCTGGGGATGCTAGAATCTCTACGACAACAACATCCTCTGGGTTCTCCTCCATGGGAGGCATCATAGTCGGCGGGATACGCACTTCAGACGAGCCTGCCGTCTCCTTCGGCCTGCTTCCACCAGATTTTGGAGTACGGGGCCTTCTTTTTAGCGGCTCCTACAAAAAAGGAGAAGCATTGATTACATGAAATGTTGAACCTAAACCAGACTATGTAGAACATCCTTACCTCTGCAGATGCTGAGTCCGATGACACCGTCGGTGACGATGCCTTCTTCTGCCTCTTCGATGCAGGAGATCCAGCTGTATCTGTACGTCGTTTCGATTGATCGGCTGAGGGTTCTGCCTGGCCCCCTGTGGACGCGGCAGGGACACCCCGATAACCTGCCTCTGGCGGACGGTTCGATCGAGCTTTCGTGAGCATGCTCCCAGCTACCGCTAACTGAGTGCCTATGATAAGACTGGTCTCCCTATCATATCCGGGAGGCGCGGCAGCCATAACACAGTAAAATTTGGCGGCCGAGTAAAGAATGGGCGGACGCGGGTTCTGGACGGGCAGCGAAAAGTGAGCTCCGGTACATCCGGCATTATAGTAATGCCAAGCTCGTGCGCCATCCAACAAACTTCCAGCATACCCCAGGGTGATACTGGGATTATCCAACATCAGCTGAGCATAACCAAATTGCCGTACAAAGCGGCTCGATAAATACGGTTCCAGGTAGCACTGATTCCTATTCCGGTACACCAGATGGAATGGCCGAATACTTTGCAACCAGCGGAATCCCCATGAAGGCAGAGTGGTGGCATCTTCACTCGAATCCCTTAAGTCTTCGTTGGCCTCGAAACCCAAGAAGATTGGACCAACTTTGGTGATCTCCCATCCCTGAAGATGGGATAAAACTTTTCTGCAAACAGGGACGCCAGTGTGCGACCAGCTCCTCTGGTGGAAACGGCGGAGGAATGCATCTCCAGCCCTGTAGTCTTCTTCCGAACCCGGACTCATCACATTGGGGTGGTATAAAATTAACCACCCCATCAAATAATGTAACGGCAGTTCGGCGCGTGGGAAGTTATTGTTTCTACCTTGCTCATGAACCATATTTCCCGTAAACTCTCGTAAACCTCGCAACAAGTTACACACCATTACGGGGAGTAGAGCCAGGCGCCGGCCAAAGACCAACTTCACAGCTGGCAGGATTAAGTTTCAGGTCACCCTCTCTACAGAGCCGGACCCGCCCGAGAAGACATAATCTCGAAGCCAAACCATCATATATGCGACTAATACTGCTTTCGACGACAGCCGATGAGTAAGGTGCCAGAAACAGCTGTAGGAGCGTTCATCCGACTGCTGGTCCTCGTTCTCCCGGGGATTCTTCTCACCTAATCTGTCCATTTTAGAGAGCAGTTCGCTACGAGAGAGCACTGACGGAGTAGAAAACTGCGAGGGATCCTCCTTGTCTTGCCTAAAGACGTAATCTCTCCAGGCGGTTATATAAGGCTGCGATCCGCTCTTATCCCTCTTCTGCATATAGTAATGATGACTCGCCACTTCCTTAAAACGGCCATCATCTCCTCAGTCTTGTCCTCCAGGACCTGGAACTCCTCATTGGTTGGAAAGTACTCCTCATAGGGTTCTGATCCCCAAGAGAGCTTTGATACCTCGTACATCTCATGAAGTGCGAGCCCTAACTCCCCCACCGGAGTAAAGAAGGTCCCACTATGGGTATCAAACATCTCCAGGAGCGCGAGAAACATATGCCTGTTACCCATGTGCGTCAGCAGCAGAGCCTCGACAAAAAACCTCAGCACATCATCAAGACTCAAAGTCCGTGTGCATCGGTATATGAGAAAATGATGAAACTCACCAACCACTGTCGGCCAAACTTCGACAGGCCGACGGAGAACGTCAGCCGCGGCAGCCTCGGCAGGCTCCTTTCCTTTGCCCTTTCCTTTGCCAGCACCGCTGCGAGGAGTCTTGGGAGCCATTCCTTTTGAAGAAAAAAGTTAGGGTTTTGAAGAAGAACTCTGAAAGAAGCAAAGGCAAAGAGAAGAAGAACTCTCTCTCCATCTCACGCCTATTTATAGGCTTGGTCGCACGCGTGAACTGATGAAGAGTGACCTCAGCCGTCACCTCGGGTTCTGTGAAGAGATAACTGCAAATAAAATAAAAAAAAGATCATCATTAATTTTTTCGGTTACCAAGACGTTATCATTTGCATTAACTGAGCGGAGCATGCGCCCCATCACTGATGCGCGGAGCATATATGCGCCCCGACAGTCATGCGCCTCTACCACCATGCTTCTTATTCAAAGTATTCCAAAACTTATCCAAAAGTTTTGAAAACTTTGAAGGGGGTCTTGTAGAAGCATGGAATTTCAGAACCAGAAAGCCTATGCGCCAGACACTACATGTGCCAGAGCTCGGACAAAGTACTTCACAGCAAAAATAGCCAATATAAAAATAGAAAGAGGACTTTTTATTATACATATAAAAGTCTATTATATGTCTAGAAAAGGTTGTACAAAGGAGAATTTCTACAAAGAAAAGATCCTAAGTCAATAGCCAGCAGCCACCATGCGCCCTCAAATAGGCGCAGCAATCACCATGCGCACTCAGTCAGGCGCATCCCACCATATGCCCTCAGCAAGGTGTATCCTTTTCAGCAGCCCAGTTATGTGCCGCTCTTCCAGCCAGGCTCACCGCCGTCGAAATGCTTTGACTAATGAAGCATTTATTGAGCAGAACGAGGGTGGCAATCAACCCTCTAGCTGGAGGAAGTGCTCCCCAAACCGAGGAAGAGAAGAGCACTGCAAGCCAACCTGTGGCCAGGGGAGGCTTCGAAAGAGCCTCCAAAGGCGAAGGAAGACCGTAATCGAAACCGCAGCTAAAGGGGCAGCTTTCAACATAACCAAAGTGGGCAAGGAAGAAAGAGCCCCCAAAGCCGCAGCACCGCCATTCCGATCTGCGGCTCTTCCTGCACAACAAAGACGAGGCTCGAGCATCCCAATCTTTGGATGCAACAGGCACCTTCCGCCTGCCTTAGAAGCCCTCGACTACGACTTTTGGATGTAACAGTCACCTTCAAGTGCATCAATAAAGACATGGCGTCGCATCTTCACCCTCGGGAGCATCTCATCAACAGAATGTATCCGAGTAAACGAGTTCATATTGGAAGAACGTGAGAGAACGAGAAGCAAACTCTCTCTATGCCACTATTTATAGGCCGGGCAAATCAAACCCATGCGCCAAGTGGATGGCTCTCCGAATTCCATGCAATGAATTTGCATTAAATGGATGAACCAGACGCTTCGAATTCAGCCAAGTCAAAACGGCTATTTAAAGCACTCGAAGATCGTAACAGTCGCATCATTAAAAGACGTGTCATAAAACGGATGTGCCGGCCAGTCCACGCATCACACAGACGCGTCCTTCAGCATCAAGCGCATCAACACAGATACGCCCTTCAGCATCAAGCGCATCAACACAGACGCGCCCTTCAGCACCAAGCACATCACAGAGGATGCGCCCCCATGCGTCCCCATACGCCTAGTAGAACGCCAATCGACACGCCCACTCAGCTGTCCATCGAATGTCAGAAACATTAAATGCTGAACTGACAGAGTTGGCAGCACACCTCCCAAAGTCTGAACAGTTGACAGCTTTTTCAAAAGACGAAGCATCGACAACATCAGCATCATCATTACTTTACTCCGACGGCTACTGCCACGTGGCCACCCAACCACTCGTATGCGCCTCCGTAGCCATGCGCTCAAATCCGCATACGCCTCAAAAGCCATGCGCCTCAGACTTTTCACTGATCCCTAAAGACAGAAGGAAAGTCTCCATTTGAAGCTCTGCATGCGCCTCAAAAGCCATGCGCCCCAGACTGCTCTCTGATCCCAAAAGACAGAAGGAAAGTCACCATTAAAGCTCTGCATGCACCTCAAAAGCCATGCGCCCAGAACGGTTCGTGACTCCTAAAGGTTACGAGCCAAAGTCTCCTCATGCGCCCAGTCCTAGGCACATCTTACCAGATCATTCCCCCATCAAATTCGAGATCTCCGAGCCATGAGTCGACGACACATGTCCTTTGACTCAACTTACCCAAGATTTCAGCAACAGAAAGATCCTCTTCTCTGCTACGTGCCGGCTCACAACAGCAGCATGAAGAATTCAACCCCTCGATCAGGGCACATCGTCCATGCGCCTCCATCAGCAATCACCACGTGGCATCCCCGCGTACAGACGCATCCTACATGTGCGCATGAGTAGCCAGCCTGTAAAGCTATAAATAGAGGGATCATTTCCTTCTCACACACACAATGAACACACAGAAAACGGACGAACATACCACCGAGAGGCAGATACAGACACTCAACGTCTTCCTCCTCTCAGTAAGCTCCAGCACCCAGAGCAATCCAAACCTTCAGAGAACCGATAACCGTCGTCAGATCGTCAACGGAGCAAACGTATTACCACTCACTCCATCGGTACAAGGGACCCAGATAAACAAAAGTGTACTCCTAGGAATACATCTAAGTCCTATATTGTAACATTGTTCTGTTTGTATTGAAATTTGCAATAAAAGAATTTTAATGGCAAACAATCGTATTATTTTTTAGTTATATTCTTAGCCATGCCTTGTTGTGCCTTTGAAATTTTGAGGATGAAATTTTTCTAAGGTGGGTAGATTTGTAAGCCCACTTCCCGAATTTTTTATTTTTTTATTTGAATATTTTATGTTTAACTTTTGTGGTCATTAAGGATTGTGCCTAAGCTCATAAGAGAGCTATGATCATATTATGATCATTTGGCCCTTATATAGTTTATATAAGCATTGTTTAGTTATTTTATAGCTTACTATAATATTTAGAGATTTTTAGATATTTATTTATTAAGGTTTAGTATTTTAATAACTTTCAAGATTTTATTATATGGTCAATTAGGGCTATTTTGAGACAGTATTTTTATTTAGGTTCTAGAAGGTTAGAAATATTTTATACATTTTTTTAGAATTTTTTTGGATTTTTTTAATATTTATTGGGATTTATTTGGCCTTGAAATGATTTTTAAATCATTTCTGTAATTGAATACCCAGTATTTACACAGTTAGCAGTGGGTGGGCCCACCCGTCAGCCCCTCACAGCACGGGGGACAGGCCTGTCTGTCAACTGTAGCTGCTGACTGTATGAGTTTCCTTTTATAGAGTCGCGACTTTAAGCCGACTCCACGAAGCCGCATCAAAATCGAGTCGTCCAGCTTAAGAGGGGGACCGACAAGATTGCGCCACATGGCACAAGTCGCGCTCAACCGCCTCCAGCCGCCCACTATATAATGTGTGTGTGTGTGTGTGTGTGTGTGTGTGTGTGTGTGTGTGTGTGTGTGTGTGTGTGTGTGTTTTCTGCGAAAAATCCATAACCCTAATTATTTCTTAGCCGTTTTTGAGGAGTTTGCTCTTAGGAGATCCCCGATTCCCGAGGCGATTGCGGAGAGCCCCGACCTCGGATTCGTGCGCCATTTTTTTGTTGGATTCATCTCGAGGTAAATTTGAAGAATATATTTTATTTTTTGAGAATTTGATTATGAATTTTTGGAGAATTATTTTAGTGTTGCTTGTCAAAAACTCGACACGTCGCACAGTTTTTGAGATCCCGAGAGATCCTGAACTCCGATTCTATCCGTTTGAAGAAAGCTAACACAACGATATTCAACATATAACTTTTTCAAAATTTTAGAGGTTCCTTTTCTATTTTATTTATTAAGTTAAACTCAGATTTGATCGATAAATTACCAATTTGGTCACGGTTAGTTTCACGACCCGCACCCAGCGTAAGGGTACAAGTGCGTAACAGCGCCCAACCTACACCACAGAATCGACGGTAGAACGCTGTACTAGGTCACTATCTAAACAACAACTCACGCAATGTATAATGTACTTGTCATAATCACAACTCCGAACGGGGGTCAAGTATAGATATAAGAAGCTCAATCATAGTCTAAGCACGATAAGATAACACAGAAGTTTATAACCAAGAAGACTAAACAACAACAAATAAAACTACTAAATAATAATAATATCTCAAACAATCTCAAAACAAATTCAATATATCAACTTATTACAATTCAAGTTCTAAACATGAAATCTAGACAAGTCTACTAAGCTAGTCTCCCGATCACTCCTGGGAGTCGGGGCCCAAGGTAGCTAAGCGATCTCCTGTTCCAAGGCAAGTAGGGCAAGTGTGCTCGAGGCAAACATCTGTAATATTTTGTCAACTTATCCAGTCAGGATTGGAACAAGCACAACTCATCTAAAAATTTCAAATGACAAAGACTATAAAACAGTTATAGACAGTTATATTGATGAAGCATTGAGGTTTTATACAGGTGATGATATAGAGCAACAGTTAAAGTAAAAGAGAAGTAAGGTAACGAATCAAAAGAACATGGCAATAAAGATTGTAACACAAGCTAGCTGAACTAGAGTAACATAATATAAGTCCAGACAGTACAATGTAAGTCAAGTGTGATCCCAGTGTGAGTCCAGTACAAGATGAATCCAGTACATGATCAATAATCCAGGGTGAGTCCCAACAATACTCTAATAGTGTGTTTTAAAATACCGAGATCGACATGTAAACGGCTATGGGTAATACGGTACATCACACCCTGATCAGGTGAGGGATAGCTATCGTTTCCAGTATAAGTCCAAGGTAGGTGGTTCCAGTATGGGAATGTTCACATGTCTACTCAAATATTTCCCCGCCCAACAAGTGCAATTGAATCCATAACCTGACACAAAAAAAAGTACAAGTCCAGCCAGAACATGATAATGCCAGTAGGTAATTCCAGTAATAGTTCCAGTAATAGAGGCCAGACATGTAAAAGGTGAGTGTCGCATGCAATGGATCCAATAATATCAATTCGTGTTTGTAACAGAGAATTAAATAGAACTAACTACAACTGAAATGCAGTAATCGACAAGTAAATGAAAGAACTATCAGAGAATGTACTCGCCTGATACCCTGAAAGACTGATGAATATCAGATGTCTGAACCAGAGTCACAATGTCCTACTTAGAGCAATATAGGTTAAGATGTGTTCAATATATGATTAAATAAAGTTTACAATACAATCTACATGATTCTAGGCCAGTCTAGGTCAAAGTCAACTCGTGGTCAACTCTGGTCAACCCTCAAGTCAAACTAGGTCAAACTTAGACTATCTAGGGTTAGGTAAAGCTCTAGTCAACTCTATAGTCAACCAAGTAAACCATGGTCAACTTCTAAGGTCAATTGGTCACATATTGACTCAATGTTGACTTTTGGTCAACTCTAGTCAACCAAGTAAAATCATTCTATATCAAGCCATTTTCTACCTATACTCTCTTAGCATATTAATATATACCCTATACAAGTGTATATGGGGTACACCAAACTCTTCTAGGTAATACACTACCTAGACTATAGGCTAAACCTCTTCCTAGGCTATTATCCCTATACTGTTTATCAAATGACTCTAATACCCAGAAATTAACTTCTAACCAAGCCCTTCACTCAACTGACTAACACTCTAAGATATCCTATGGACACATCACTATACAACCATACCAAGGTACTAACAGTCCAGAACAGGACACTAAAAAACTAACCCAAAACACTAAGATACATCAAATATCCTATTTGAGGTACTTTTAATAATCTAATACACTAACGTACTTGGAATGGCCAAGACACCAATATCTCATACTTATACTCCATTTTAGGATACTAGGACATCCAAACTCCCATCAAAACTAACATCTGAACTCTCACTAGATACTAACATCTAAAAAAAATCACAAAATCCTAATACACTAACTACCAAATCTGCTAGCTAACATACCCACTGGCCCAAACTATCTGTTACCCACAGGTAACATGGCCAAGTGACCAAGCACCGCTACTGCCACTGCATATGTTACCTACTGCTACTGCTGGTGCTAACCTGCTGCTACTAGCCAAAGCCATGCTACTCTACTGCCTTCTGTTATAATGCTACCGCTACCTTTGCTTGCTGCCAACTGCTAATGGCAATGCCAAGGCAGGATCAAGCCAAGCCACACTTATCCCTCACTCCATCCAAGTTACCAACACAACTCATCAATTTATGAACCCTTAAACTCAAAGACACTAAGGCACACATATTTATATAACAATACAACCATAGCTATATATATATATATATATATATATATATATATATATATATATATATATATATATACTCACACATCAATAAAAACCTAGAACCCACTTCATAGAGCATATGTATCACTCTATACTATACATAATACATAGTATCATATATAAACACAAAATGTATATATACAACAACTTAGAAAAACCTTAAGCCCCTAGGCTCATAAACAACCACACTTACAACCCAGGTCAAAATTGTACAAACCCAGGTCAGAAATCAATATTGCATCACATGAAAAACCCCAGTCTCTCACAGTCGAACACAGGCATCCATGTGAACATCTACTGTGAAATTCAAAAACCCAAAACTCAAGTAAAACTAGAAAAAAGGAAGAGGGGTGTGTATGAATATGAGAGGGAGTCAGGGGGGTCATTCGTGTCCACAGAGTGTCAAGATTGTGTCTAAAAATATGTCCAAACTAAGTGTCAACGTAGAGTCAAAACTGTGTGAACTGGGGCTCGTGCTGAAGTGTCGAGCAATGCAGCTCTCCATGTGTCCAACCAATCACCTCGTGCTTGTGTACACAGGTAGCCTGGGTCTAGGGCAAGGTATACAAGTATCTGTATTGTGTCCAAGTGCTTTCGTGTCCGTGATACAAGTGCGTGTCAGGGCAATAATCCGTGTGTGTGCAATGTAGACAAAAACTAGTACAGACATGATTCCTCTCAGGACCCGACACGAAAACATGTGTAACTTGGGGACTGGACTGTCAGTCACTGCCCCGACCTACTGGCCAAGTGGCACGTGTCCATGTGGCATGTCGTATCTATTCTAGGGGTCGGGCAGCAGGAGAGGGCACCATAACCCTCGTGATGTGTCCCCGTGTCTATTTTGGACACGAAAAGGACACCAAATCGTGCTCAGTATTTATGATGGGATCTACAAGTAATTAGCTACAAAAATAAGTAATTAGTTTTGAAAAACATTTACGTTCATTTCTTTGTGGCATTTCATCAAACACATTACATAGCACTCCGATAAACCTCCGATACACATATCAAATGGACATAAAATCCTACCAAACTTGGTCTACAGTTGGGGGGACCCTAAATAAATGCATATATGAAGAGAAATCAGAATATTAACGGGTTTAGAGGCCATTACCTATTGAGAGTTGGAATCTCAATATAAATGCGCTTGAGGGCCAAATTCCTCCACTTTCAAGGGTCAACTTGCTCCAAATCCTTGCTAGCTATCCACCAATGGCCTCTTCTATAGTAGAGGAGTGTGTTGCAATTGATTGGGCTCAATTTAGAGTTGATTTGGTGAAAGGAGGGTGAATTTGGGGAAGAACACTAATTAGGGTTTGTAGATGTAATGAAAAGAGGCAAAGGGAGGCTAACATGTGTTTATATAGGGGGAGAGGCTTCTCATGGCAGCCAAGGGGTTTGTCTCTAGGGTTAGGGTTTAGTTCTAAGTGATTTAGAGGCCTCTACCAATATAATTCAAGGCCTTCTAGGTAAAGGCCCATGCTAAATATCTAATCTTAACAAATATCCTACTCTTAACTTAATATCTAGATATTCCTAACCTTGTCATGTGATGGAAGCTTATAATCTAATATCTAGGCTCATGACTAAAATCTAGGTTAGGGTAATTCTAGGTTAAAGTCTAACATAACACTTAGCACATACCAATTAATCAAAATCCTAATTAATTCAATAGTCACAAAATGACCAAAATACCCTTAGCCTAAAAGTGGTAATTAGCTTATCTAATCATATAGGATAGTCTCTAGGCTAAGTAGTTCTAGGGTTACATTAGTAGAACACCAAAATTACAATTCACTAATTTAAATAGTATTAAATTAATTAAAAATTCATCAAAATCACTGACATGATTTAAATCCTATTATTCAATGGTCAATTTTACAAAAGTTTAAAATTACCCTTAATTTAAAAAAGTGGTGGTTACAAGTCTACCCTCCTTAAAATAATTTCGTCCTCGAAATTTAAGGTGATCGTACTCCTTCTAGGTCAAACCCCCAATCAATCAAAGTCAAGAAAACTATCTATAACATGCAAATCATAGTCCTACTGGTCATGATTTCACACTCTCGAATAGGGTCACTACCCTATCTAGCATATCACAAGAATATTCTGACAGGTACTAATGAAATCATACATCAAGATGGAGAAGAAGAACAGGAAAGACAAACCTGCTAACCCGTCACCCATAGCGTCGGTCTCCTCAACCGTCAGCGTAAAAGCTCCGCCCCTCTGGTGCTGGGTATGGTGCTGTGCCACAGGTGGCCTAACTCCCACATATGGAGGTGCAGTGGGGCAACCTATCATTCGATGTGCGTCAGACCCACAGAATAGGCAATCCTTCAGCCTTCTCCAATAAGAGTCCCAAACGTGCCCCGGCTTCTTGTAGTAGGCACAAGTCGGCACCCTGCGGTTCTGTCCTCGAGGCTGATGTTGTTCCTGCTGAACTCTAGCTGGTGTCGGCATCTGCTGTGGCTGGTGTGCTACCTTCTGCACAAAAGGGCCCTTTCTACTCCTACTAGCCCCTCCTGAATCACCCTAGCTCCTCTTAGACTTGAGCTCCAAGTCATCCACTCCTGCCATGGCTCCTGCCAAGATCGGCTCAAAGGTAGCATCTTTGTCGCTCTTGGTCAAGGACTTGACTTCCTTGACAAAACCCTTCCGGAACCTCCTAGCCTTTGCCGACTTGCTAAGGCCCTCTACAAATCTTCCCAGACGGCAGAACTCCCCAGCATACTCCTCTACTGTCTGGTTCTCCTGAACTAGACCCTCAAACTGCGACTCCAAGGCACCAAGTGCTGTATCGGGGAAGAACTCCTCCTTGAAAATCTTCTTGAAAGCCTTTCATGTCTGTCCCTCCTTATCAACACTAGGGTCGGTCTGGTACCATGTACGGGCAAGGTCCTACATCTTGCTGCCCGCTGCCTCTATCTGAATCACAACTGTCTTTTGGAAGTCCTGAATGTTCGGGGTCCTCGGCTGGTACTGCTGTCACGACCCGCACCCTAGAGTAAGGGCACGAGACGTGGGTACGTCCAGCCTATGCCGCAGTGTCGGCGGTAGAACGCTGTCCTAGGTCAAACATCTAACAATATAAAGGTACCTGTACAGTATATACTCTCCGAATGGAGGTGACATAGCAGATACAGTCTCAATCACAACTAAGGTAGAACAAGATAAAAGGTAGGTAAAACATGAAATCCAAAAGAGACAGCAGATAGAAGTCTAAGTGTCTAAGAGACACAAACCAAGAAAATATCTCAAAGCTCAATACAGTAATCCATAGAATAAATACAACTCAATAAAACTGAAATAACTAACTATACAACCTCTACTGTGTCTCCTCTAGGCTAGCAGACAACCTCCAGGCTATCTGTAAAATTTATCAACAGGTCCAGTCAGGACAGGAACGAGCACATCTTATCTAAAAAACCCAAGTAAATGACAGAGAACTATAAAGCAGTTATAGACAGTTGTATTGATGAACATGGCAGTTTATATTCAGGTGATGGTAAGAAAGACAGATATAGTACAAGAAAAGTAAGTAACTAAACAAGAGGAGAATCATGGCAATAAAGACTGTAAATAGAAACTAGTTGAACCAGGGTAACATGATATAAGTCCAGACAGTAAATGTAAACAAGTGTAAGACCAACGTAAATCCAGACAACATGAATCTGATACCAGGTGATTCCAGTACAAGATGAGTCCGGTATGAGATGATTCCAGTTAGTGATCAAAGATTCCAGGGTGAGTCCAGACTATACTCTAATAGTGTGTTTTAAAATACCGAGATCGACATGTAAACGGCTATAGATAATACGGCACATCACACACCTGGCCGGGTGTGAAATGGCTATCATTTCAGTAGATTCTAGCATATGGGGTGATTCCAGAATTGGGGTATGTCTACATGTCTTACTCAAGTATTTCCCCTCCTAGCAAGTACAAATGAATCCAGAATACGATACGAGAATCGAGATGAGTCCAGCCAAACGTGATGATACCAGCAAGTGATTCCAGGGTGATTCCAGTAGGTGATTCCAGTAATAGAAGCCAAACATGATGATACCAGTAATAGAGGCCAGACAATATGGTATGTGTATCGTATACAGGAATCCACAAATATCTATACGTGTTGTAACAGAGAATCACATACAACTAACTAGAACTGAAGTACAGTAATTGACAAATAAATGAGAGAACTATCAGAGAATGTACTCGCCTGATGTCTGAATGTCCAAAGTAAATATACTGTCCGATGAGAGGTGTCTGGCTCCTAATCAGAACAGCACAAGTCACAACAAGTCCAAAATGACAATATGAAGTTCTACTATGCATTCTACAAGATTCTAGGTCAATCTAGACCAAAGTCAACTCTTGGTCAACTTGGTCAACCCTGAAAGTTAAACCTAGGTCAACTATGGTCAAACTAGGTCTAACAAGTCTAAATTAGGTCAAACAAGTTATTCTAGGTCTAAACAAACTAAGTATATGCAAATCAAGTATCCAAGATAGCTACTAACTCATAGCCTAAGTCACTTGCTAAACCAAGCACAAAATTAAACCATAAGCTAACAAGGCACACAAACTTAGTCATATAATGTATATATATTATTCACATTCACATATTCATAGGAAAGCTATATATATAGGCACATACATATATATATATATATATATATATATATATATATATATATATATATATATATATATATAAAATATATATATATATATATATATATATATATATATATATATATATATATATATATTTTGCACATATATATATATATATATATATATATATATATATATATATATATATAGAGAGAAAGAGAGGTAAAAGAGTAAGTAAGTATGTGTGTGTTTGGCATGTGTGTGAAAGGATATGTGTTAATATTCTAAAATTTAGTGATAGGTAGGTGTATGTGACATGGGATACATGATGTCAAAGGGTGTATGAATGCATGTGTGTAAAAGGTTATAGGTTAACTCAGTTTATAGAAATACATACATACATACATACTTACCTTGTATACATGCATACATACATATCATGTATATTACATTTACATGATACATACATGTATACTTGTATTATATTATACTTACATTCATGCATATTAGATACTTGTATTTATATTAACATATTGCAAACATTCATTTTATTCATGCATCTATGCATTACCTACATGTTTTATACATATGCATATATTGTATATTCATATCATTTCATACATTAACATAGAGACATACAAACATACACACATCATATATTTCACACCTTGTATTACCTACATATCATGTTATATATTATCATTCATTCCTTTCATATATTACATTCTATATTACCTATATACATGTATTTCCTCCATTCATTCATGCTTGCATCATATACTCTACATTACCACATATGTTATCATTATATATTGCATTACAATATTTATACATTATGTATTCATATCTACCATTACATATATATCTTGCATTCATATCTAGCATTCATTATATACTTTCATGCATACATTGTATATCATTCTTTCATTCATGCATTGCTTATATGTATTATATTAATAGCATTCCTACATGCTTGCATTCAACCATATATATAAATTAAAGTAAAGAGAATATATATCATATATATATATATATATCATTTTATTCATCTAACATATCATGCATTACATACTCTATATTCATTTAATATCCATACTACATAGGCTCATAGGTTACACAAAATGCATATCTCGTATAGTCACTCTACTACTTAAAACCAATACTGTACCAATTGGGGATTCATTAAATTCAAGAATTAAAGTATGTTGTAGCTCTTCGTGTTAGCTTTCCGAAACTTTAAACGGATCGTATTTTCGTGTCCGGAAGCTCCCGGAATCGCGAAAATACCGAAACACGTTTGTCTTTCGTACAGCTGACACTCAAATAATTCTACAGAAAATTACAGAAAGAATTTGGCTTATTAAAATATATATTTGAAAAGCTAACTTCGATACGGTTCATTTAAAAAAAATGGGAGGTAAATCGAAGTTCTAAGCTAAAAGTTATGACATTTTTAAGTTGCTCTGGCTACTAAAAACGTGGATAAAAATTATGACGAATTTAGATAGTTTGAGACAAAAGAAACACAAGTATATAACAAAATATATCAAGAACTCACTCTCTACACTAATATATATATATGAGACACTATAGAACACATCTCCAATACAAAAATATGAGATTAAACATGTAATACTTCATTCATACATAACAACAACACATAGTGTGTCCAAATTTAGGATTTTCCCACATGGACACAACCACAACACAAAGGACACTCCTATGACCTCCAAATGGACACGAAATGGACACAAATGGAGATACAACCATGGGAGTCATTCATATGGGTTCAAAATAGACCTATATGCATGAGGAAATAAAAAGAAGAAGGGATTTATACCTCCCGGTAGATCGAATCAAAGAAAAGCCTTCCCGGAGCGACACCGACACGTAGAGATTCCAAAGGACACGAACGAGCTCCGAATCCTCCCAAACTTGGGTAGCTTCCTCCTTGGCTAGAATGGAGAAGGAAAGAAGAAGATTTGGTGGCAAAATGGAAGGATTTGGTGGAAAATTTGCTAGGGATTGCTCTCTAGAAATTTAGGGAAGAACAAGAGAGAGAGTGTGGATGAGAATAATGAAATGAACTTGAGCCTATCCTCTCCCAAAGTGGCTGGCCATATGGGGCTATTTGTCCTATTATTGTAAGGTCCAAAATGCCCCCACTAATCTATTCTATTAGTATTAGGAAAGGGCTAATTGGTTGGGGCTAAATTAGTCATTCTAAAGTCTCTAATCACACTAACCTTATCCATAATAATTAGTCTAACCTCTAACTAAAATATTTCTATCATGTGGACCATGGCTAACTAATGTGTGGGTCCACTAAAGTCAACACTACCCCCGGGTCCCCGTTTCAAGTCGGATTAAGCTGAAATTCGAACCCGACTCAAATAATCCCAAAACAATATCATAAATAATAAAATAAATTTCAAAAATATTTCAAAAATACAAAATGACAAAAATATTCCTATTTCTGAAAACTAGGGGTGACAAATTCCTCGAAATTAAAACCAAACAATAGTAAAATGTCAAAATCACAAGTCATAATTTTAAATAGTTTAAAAATGATTAAAATCACCAAAAATCATAATATGAAATAATAATCAATAAATTATAATTATAATTACAAAATTTTAAAATTATCCTCATCTGGAAAACTAGGTGTTACAATCCTACCCACCTTATAAAAATTTCGTCCTCGAAATTAAGATGATCGCACCCCCTTCTATGTCAAACATAGTCAAGGGTCAATCACTAGTCAATTTCTCAACATCCAAGTACTTGGTCATCAACTGGTCAACTTCTTATGGTTTTACCTATGCTAGCTATCTAGGTGTTGGCAACTAGAATTTAGTAAAAGAGAAACTCTATAATAGACTAGCTCTAGTCACCTATAACTAAATACCTACAAGCTAAGCACATGAATACCAAATACCATATATATATATATATATATATATATATATATATATATATATATATATATATATATATATATATATATATATATATGTATATATATATATATGCTCAAGAACAACAACCCATCACATATATCCTAAGTATATCATCTATATATATATACATGACTGATCAACCAAGGGTTAAGGCAGACTAAACTTATAAGGGTCTGAAACAATGCTTAGAACTAGGCTAAGGATGAATGGTCTGAATCAAGGGGACATGGTATCTAGTGAAGGGTTTGCACACTGCCTATAAAGGTGATCAACAGAAAGGAACTCAACACGAAGAAAACTTAACTAAAATGGAAAACTGAACCAAGTATAGGCTAAACAACATGTTTGTAACCCTATACAACAATGGCCTATAGATACCAACTAACCTATATCCCATATGCCAATATCATCTGCAATCTATCTATGCAAATAGACCTCTCGGTCTTAGGTGAAACTACAACTATACTCAAAGGCAGGCTCTGGTCATGGGTGGCTTACTGGAAAACGTAAGGAAAAGTAGTAATAATCATCAAGGCTGTAAGGCATACTAACATCCTATGTGTAACTGGTTGGTATTATAGATAACAGGAGAATTATCTGCAATGGGTTACTATTCTAACACCAATGCTAACTATCACCTCTAGGGTACAGACACTCTACAAGTCATCATACCATTATACTATGAATGAACTACCTATGAATAAGCTCTACAAAACTAAATATCCCTACTCCTAAGTCATTTATAACAATCAAAAGGGTATGATGTTTAAATCTTCTCAAGATACAATCTATTAATCATATGCGTCTGTCCAAAATCATGTTGTCCAGAGTCTTCATCATGCTAGTGAGCAAGGCTACGATAATCACAGAGTCCTTGACTAAGGTATGTACCTCTAGGTTCATGGTATTTAAAATTTTCGTACTGCCGCATGCGACGGCGAAAACCATAAATTCCCATACCCGAAAATACATCCAAAATCTGACTACATGTCCTCACTATGCCAACTAACAAGACTATCGAGGATTCTAGATCCCATGATTTAGGCGACCTAGCCCATATGATTTTCTCAGAAGAAAAACAAACACAACAAAAGAGTAACATGACAAAATTAATCAATCAACAAGGAACAGATGGAATCGGATTTCAAGGTAATTATAAAAGACAATTGCGGGAATGGAATTGAGAAGAACGGAACTTGCAGCAAGATCTCCAACAGTCTGTGCATCCTCGACTGTCCTGACGAAAGCTCCCCCTGCTGGTTTCCTCCAGCCTGATGCTGATACTGCACAAATCACTGTTGCTGATGCTGCATGAATCGCTGCTACTGAGAGAAACCGAAAACGAAGGGAAAAGTCTCTGTACAGACGGAGGTGCACCTCCAATGTAGCAGAAACGCCAACCTGAGTCGGCACAACAGAAGCTACGGTCTCGAGGCCCTGATGAACAGGACGAGAGGTGGCCAACCTCTCGATAGTATCCCCCGAACCGAAGCGACGAGATCATGTCTTCATAACCATCATGAAGACAGATCAAAATAAGAAGCAATTTCTGAGAATGAAGCAAAAATTCAAAGGAGAACAGTTTATCATCAAGGGAAGTCAATAAGCAACAATTTTAGACAAAAGGAATCGGATTAAGAGTTTTTCCAAATGTGATTGAGTATCTCCAAAAATATCCTAATCCTACTGCAGGCTGTAGTGATACTCTAGTTCGAATACCACTACATAAACTTGACCTGCATGGGCCACCACTAAAAATGTGTCACGACCCGCACCAAGAGTAATGGCACGAGACGTGGGTACGTCCAGCCTACGCCGCAGTGTCGGCGGTAGAACGCTGTCCTAGGTCAAACATCTAACAATATAAAGGTACCTGTACAGTATATACTCTCCGAATGGAGGTGACATAGCAGATACAGTCTCAATCACAACTAAGGTAGAGCAAGATAAAAGGTAGGTAAAACATGAAATCCAAAAGAGATACAGCAGATAGAAGTCTAAGTGTCTAAGAGACACAAACCAAGAAAACATCTCAAAGCTCAATACAGTAATCCATAGAATAAATACAACTCAATAAAACTGAAATAACTAACTATACAACCTCTACTGTGTCTCCTCTAGGCTAGCAGGCAACCTCCAGGCTATCTGTAAAATTTATCAACAGGTCCAGTCAGGACAGGAACGAGCACATCTCATCTAGAAAACCTAAGTAAATGACAGAGACCTATAAAGCAGTTATAGACAGTTGTATTGATGAACATGGCAGTTTATGTTCAGGTGATGGTAAGAAAGACAGATATAGTACAAAAAAGTAAGTAACTAAACAAGAGGAGAATCATGGCAATAAAGACTGTAAATAGAAACTAGCTGAACCAGGGTAACATGATATAAGTCCAGACAGTAAATATAAACAAGTGTAAGACCAACGTAAATCCAGACAACATGAATCTGATACCAGGTGATTCCAGTACAAGATAAGTTCGGTATGAGATGATTCCAGTCAGTGATCAAAGATTCCAGGGTGAGTCCAGACTATACTCTAACAGTGTATTTTAAAATACCGAGATCGACATGTAAACGGCTATAGGTAATACGGCACATCACACACCTGGCCGGGTGTGAGATGGCTATCATTCTAGTAGATTCCAGCATGTGGGGTGATTCCAGAATTGGGGTATGTCTACATGTCTTACTCAAGTATTTCCCCCCTAGCAAGTACAAGTGAATCCAGAATACGACACGAGAATCGAGATGAGTCCAGCCAAACGTGATGATACCAGCAAGTGATTCCAGGGTGATTCCAGTAGGTGATTCCAGTAATAGAAGCCAAACATGATGATACCAGTAATAGAGGCCAGACAATATAGTATGTGTGTCGCATACATGAATCCAGAAATATTTATACGTGTTGTAACAGAGAATCACATACAACTAACTAGAACTGAAGTACAGTAATTGACAAATAAATGAGAGAACTATCAGAGAATGTACTCGCCTGATGTCTGAATATCCAAAGTAAATATACTGTCCGATGAGAGGTGTCTGGCTCCTAATCAGAACAGCGCAAGTCACAACAAGTCCAAAATGACAATATGAAGTTCTACTATGCATTCTACATGATTCTAGGTCAATCTAAACCAAAGTCAACTCTTGGTCAACTTGGTCAACCCTGAAAGTCAAACCTAGGTCAACTATGGTCAAACTAGGTCTAACAAGTCTAAATTAGGTCAAACAAGTTATTCTAGGTCTAAACAAACTAAGTATATGCAAATCAAGTATCCAAGATAGCTACTAACTCATAGCCTAAGTCACTTGCTAAACCAAGTACAAAACTAAACCATAAGCTAACAAGGCACACAAACTTAGTCATATAATGTATATATATTATTCACATTCACATATTCATATACATAGATATATATAGGAAAGCTATATATATAGGCACATACATATATATATATATATATATATATATATATATATATATATATATATATATATATATATATATATATATATATATAGAGAGAGAGAGAGAGAGAGAGAGAGAGAAAGGGAGGTAAAAGAGTAAGTAAGTATGTGTGTGTTTGGCATGTGTGTGAAAGGATATGTGTTAATATTCTAAAATTTAGTGATAGGTAGGTGTATGTGACATGGGATGCATGATGTCAAAGGGTGTATGAATGCATATGTGTAAAAGGTTATAGGTTAACTCAGTTTATAGAAATACATACATACATACATACTTACCTTATATACATGCATACATACATATCATGTATATTACATTTACATGATACATACATGTATACTTGTATTATATTATACTTACATTCATGCATATTAGATACTTGTATTTATATTAACATATTGCAAACATTTATTTCATTCATGCATCTATGCATTACCTACATGTTTTATACATATGCATACATTGTATATTCATATCATTTCATACATTAACATAGAGACATACAAACATACACACATCATATATTTCACACCTTGCATTACCTACATATCATGTTATATATTATCATTCATTCCTTTCATATATTACATTCTATATTACCTATATACATGTATTTCCTCCATTCATTCATGCTTGCATCATATACTCTACATTACCATACATGTTATCATTATATATTGCATTACAATATTTATAAAATATGCATTCATATCTATCATTACATATAGATCTTGCATTCATATCTAGCATTTATTATATACTTTCATGCATACATTGTATATCATTCTTTCATTCATGCATTGCTTATATGCATTATATTAATAGCATTCCTACATGCTTGCATTCAACCATATATATAAATTAATGTAAAGAGAATATATATCATATATATATCATTTTATTAATCTAACATATCATGCATTACATACTCTACATTCATTTAATATCCATACTACATAGGCTCATAGGTTACACAAAATGCATATATCGTATAGTCACTCTTCTACTTAAAACCAATATTGTACCAATTGGGCATTCATTAAATTCTGTGATTAAAGTATGTTGTAGCTCTTCGTGTTATCTTTCCGAAACTTTAAACGGATCGCATTTTCGTGTCCGGAAGCTCCCGGAATCGCAAAAATACCGAAACACGTTCGTCTTTCGTACAGCTGACACTCAAATAATTCTATAGAAAGTTACAGAAAGAATTTGGTTTATTAAAATATATATTGGAAAGCTAACTTCGATACGGTTCTTTTAAAAAAAATGGAAGATAAATCGGAGTTCTAAGCTAAAAGTTATGATATTTCTAAGTTGCTCTGGCTACTAAAAATGTGGATAAAAATTATGACGAATTTAGGTAGTTTGAGACAAAAGAAACACAAGTATATAACATAATATATCAAGAACTCACCCTCTACACTAATATATATATATATATGAGACACTATAGAACACATCTCCAATACAAAAATATGAGATTAAACATGTAATACTTCATTCATACATAACAACAACACATAGTGTGTCCAAATTTGGGATTTTTCCACATGGACACAACCACAACACAAAGGACACTCCTATGACCTCCAAATGGACACGAAATGGACACAAATGGAGATACAACCATGGGGGTCATTCCTATGGGTTCAAAATAGACCTATATGCATGAGGAAATGAAAAGGAGAAGGGATTTATACCTCCCGGTAGATCGAATCAAAGAAAAGTCTTCCCGGAGCGACACCGACACGTAGAGATTCCAAAGGACACGAACGAGCTCCGAATCCTCCAAAACTTGGGTAGCTTCCTCCTTGGCTAGAATGGAGAAGGAAAGAAGAAGATTTGGTGGCAAAATGGAAGGATTTGGTGGTGAAATTGCTAGGAATTGCTCTCTAGAAATTTAGGGAAGAACAAGAGAGAGAGTGTGGATGAGAATAATGAAATGAACCTGAGCCTATCCTCTCCCAAAGTGGCTGGCCATATGGGGCTATTTGTCCTATTATGGTAAGGTCCAAAATGCCCCCACTAATCTATTCTATTAGTATTAGGAAAGGGCTAATTGGTTGGGGCTAAATTAGTCATTCTAAAGTCTCTAATAACACTAACCTTATCCATAATAATTAGTCTAACCTCTAACTAAAATATTTCTATCATGTGGGCCATGGCTAACTAATGTGTGGGTCCACTAAAGTCAACACTACCCCCGGGTCCCCGTTTCAAGTCGGATTGAGCTGAAATTCGAACCCGACTCAAATAATCCCAAAACAATATCATAAATAATAAAATAAATTTCAAAAATACAAAATGACAAAAATATCCCTATTCCTGAAAACTGGGGGTGACAAATTCCTCGAAATTAAAACCAAACAATAGTAAAATGTCAAAATCACAAGTCATAATTTTAAATAGTTTAAAAATGATTAAAAATCAACAAAAATCATAATATGAAATAATAATCAATAAATAATAATTATAATTACAAAATTTCAAAATTACCCTCATCTGAAAAACTGGGTGTTACAACTGCACCTGTATCTGACCTCCCTGCAGCTGGATATAGAAGCATGGAAAATATGGGGTTCATACGGATCACAACTGACCGCATGAGTACTTTAGGCCAAATTGGTCCGCATAAAGAAGAGCCGCATGACAGACTCGACATGCCCCCTGTGGCCCATCTTCACAATCTCATATTATATATTAAAAAGCAACCAGACTGATTTGAGCCGCAGAAGGAAGAGTCGCTTATACGGCCAAGACGATCAGCCCTTCTGATAAAGCTGACAAACTCTGTCAAAACTGACAAAACTGACAGCTGACACTCTGACAAAAAGAAGATAAGAAGCTGAGGAGGCGGCGGCCGTTGTTACCCGGTCTGGGGCACAAGTCCAGCCCACTCTGGGTAGTTCAGTCGAAGACCCTCAGCCGACAACACTGCCTGTCACTGATGTTCTGGGGCCATCTCAGCCTCCACCGGCGGACAGGCCCAAGCCGAAGGAAATCCACTTCGACAGGCCGCTCCGTAAGGATGTACCTTAGGGATTGGAGAGACCTTGCAACTTTGACATATTAGCACAACTGGCTAATACGCCGACAAAGTTGTCGTTATACGAGCTCCTAAGGCTCTCCAAGGATCTTCGTGTTGCATTGAGCGAAGCACTCCAGAATGCCGACGCCTACTTAGCCCAGGTCAAACCTATAGGGGAAGACTCGTCAGCAGATCTCCAGGAAAGCAATTATGCAGACGCAATGCCCAACATTGTATTCACCCCATAGGACATGTTGATCAAGACCAACTTGCATGATCGCCCCTTGTACTACACTGGATACATAGGCGACATCAAGGTGGATCGGATGCACATCGATCCTGGCTCATCGATAAACATCATCCCGAAAATCTTGCTTCAAGTCCTCGGCATCCCTATGCACCGGCTAGCGGCGACCAACACTGCCATTAGCAGTTTCAACTTAGAAAAGAGCTATCCCTTAGGAAAGATCCGATTGAAATGTCAGAACGGCGACCTGAGGACAGAGGTTACCTGCTACGTCATAGATGCTGATACGTCCTACAATATCCTCTTGGGGCATCCGTGTATACATGACTATATGATCGTACCATCCACACTCCACCAGTACTTCAAGTATGTCAGTAAGCACGGCTTCGTGAAGACTGAATTCGCCAATATCGATCCCTTCAAAGAGGTTGAGTCTTATTATTCTTCGAAGGCTTGTCTATATGAGGAATCCAAGAAGCACATAACTGATGAACTGGAGGCCATCACAGGGCCAGAGGAACCCTTGAAAATTTATCTCCAGGCCCGTAAACCGGGCAAGGCCGCACCCCTTGTCGCAACTTTGCATAAAGAGGTGCCCGGTTCTCCCGCCCCAGCTGTGCAGTCGAAACCGATGGTCATCCGACTCCCAAGGTCCAGCCAGGAGCCAAAACCCGTCATATGGTCGATGGTGATCCGATTGCCAAAATCCAGTCAAAGGCGACCGGAAGATGCGAGGCCCTCTAGGGAGCCGATGGTGATCCGATTGCCAAGATCCAGTCAAAGGCAATCGGAAGGCACGAAGTCCTCTACCGAGCCGATGGTTATCCGTCTTCCCAAGACGAGCCGGCAACCAAGTGTTGATCCGAGACCCTCAGGCAAGCCAACGCCACAAGCAGAACCCTTGGTGGTCAAGTTTCCCAAGACAGCATCCCAACCTCCGGTCACGCAGGGGTAGCTGAAGAGGAGGCAGAACTCGCAAAGTATCTTGTTGCAAAGGTGGATAGTCCCTCTCCTGATGATGTAATCCATGTGGATAAAATTCCTTATTTTATCAATAAGAGGCTACCGTTGAACTATCCTGAGAGTAATAAACTTAATCTGATGTATACTGTGGGGCATGGTCGGGACATTAACCTGCACACACAGGTGACAACCGTCCATACCGTAAACCGACTTGCTCCCATTAGAGGTACCTACTTCCTAGCCCCAGGCAGAAGAGAAGGGGATCACACGATCATCTTTGGCCGAAAAGAAGGTCCTCAACCCTTCATGCCTCAAGAGTTTGATCTCGAACCCGATACTAGAAGATTACCGCTCTACATGTATAGTCCTCAAGCCAAGTACTCCATACAAAAGCAAGGGTACGACATGGAGGCTACACTAGGTCTGAATTACGACAATGGTCGACGATCGCCTCTGCAGCTGTCAACCCCATCTGAAAAACCTCGAGATTATTTCGGCAAGTCCAAATGCGACCTCGGTTATGTTGCACCAGCAACAACGCCCGAGAACTCCGATGAGAAATGCGAGTGGTATTCTCACTCATCCGAATCACCTGTATACGATTCCGATGACAACATTGGAGATATATTCAGGCAGACATTATCTGTCAACATGGCATCCGCTGACATTGAAAAGAAAGATGAAGATCTACTCGAACCTCTTGAATTGGAGCCATAGGTCCAACAACTGGATGCACAATGGGAGAAGCGCTTTGAACTACGTGACCTGCCTACTGAAGATGAGGTCATGCAAGTTGACCTCGATGATGAATCCTTTCCAAAGCCAATCTTCGTCAGTAAAAGCCTTGTAGGAACGAAATCGTAAAGCACAATACTCTAGAGGGGGGTGAATAGAGTTGGCAGCGGAATATTGCTAGTTAAAAAATGTTAGCAGCAAGATCACAGAATAATAATCACAATTAAATAATATAAAGACAGAGATAAGAAGGCAAACACAAAGACAGCGATGTATGCTGGTTTCCCTCTGTTGAGGACTAATCCAGTCAGTAGAACTCTTGCTACCAGTTGAATCCACTATTGACAAAACTGCAAGTTTTCTTACGAAGTCCTTGCAACTTCTACAACGCGAGCTTTGATACGAAGAACTCGTCCGACTTCAATTGTGAAGAGGTATTCTTCAAATCAAGCCTTCTGATTACAATCACTCAGAACTTCTAGACCGTACCGCACTGGCAAATCGACTAGAGGATTGTAATTGGCTTAGGATCTAAAAATTAAAGCTCAAGAAAACTCTTTGGATGACTGAAAGCTTTAGATAGAGAGAAGATTGAAAGTGAATGAGTGAGTTAAAATGATCAAAATCCTTCTATATTTATAGGAGTTCCAAAGACAGAATTCTGGCGGAATTTGGGCAGAATTCGGGCAGAACTCTATGAGAAAATCTCGGTCAAATTCGCAACTCCAGGAGGACCAAGTTCAGAAGAATTCAAAAATCAAAACGGCCACTAACCGAACTCTGGCCGAACTCTAGCCGAACTCTGGCCGAGTTCTGTCAGGGTTAGGTTAGGTTTTAAAAATTAGATTTTGGGGATTTTTGAAAACCTTTTTGAAAACCTTTTTGAAAGCTTTTGTTAATAAGAATGTTTAGATTTTAAAAGTATTTTGAAAACATTTTAGAATAGCCTATTTACCAGTACGACTCAGTATACAACGTATTCCTAGACTCAATAAAATAAAAAATATATTGCTTAAAGAAATACAGACTCGAACAGACAAACATCGCTTCAGTCTTGAATTGAGTAGATAGCTATTCTTGATCATGTCCAAGAGTCCGATACATCCTGACTAGCTTCATATATCGAGACAGAGTTTGATCAATTATTAAAATCAGTTTGACCATATGACCAATGGGCCAACAATCTCCTCCATTTTGATAATTGACAAACTATGAATGATATAACATTAAAGCTTGGAATAAAATCAAAAATTGTTCATATCCTGCATTTTCTCAAAAGAATGTTAGATCTTTATTTTTCTCCTCCGTTGTCACTTAGCAAAATAATTGCAAAAGAGAAAGGCTCCCCCGCAATCATTGCATAAATAACAAACAGTGAAGAAATACAAGAAAATAATAATGATAAATGATAGAAACAGTAAAGAAAAATATAATGACATTTACAGGCATGTATTTGTTCTCAGGCAGTTTATAATAAAACAAAAAATTATTTTACAGGCAGTTTATAATAGAGAAGCAGATAAAGATGCTATAAATAAGTAAATAAACTAATGTGAACCGTAAACTATGCATCTCATAAAGATAAAAAGATGTTCAGATGACATCAATAAAACAAATCCAGTACAAGTCCTCAAAGAAATACTGATAATAAAGTCTAAAAAGATAGAAAAACTTGGAATGTCGGAGCATTTCCAAGTATACAGTAGATAATATCTAAGTCTCAAACATCAACTAACATATCACAACTCCTCATCATCATCATCATCATCATGATGACCAGCATGTCCAGAAGGACCAACTCCAGAGGTACCCGCGCCAGAAGGGTGAGAAGGAGCGCCAGTGTAAAACTCACCGACATAGTCACGAGGAGGAGCACGGTCAGAACGGTACCAATCATATGCGCTACCGGGCTGAAAGTAGGCATGAACAGCCTCATCCTCACAGTGGTAACCAGAGAAAGCTGGATCTCTAAGAATGGAACCGGCTGAATGTCCAGTCTGGGCGAAACGAAGATCAGCTAAAGAATTTGCAATCGCCTGATAACGGGTGACGTCGCAGAACTCACGTTCGCGGGCCATGTCCGTCATCGAGACGTGCAAATCTAAAAGGTGCTGGTGTATGCCCTCAAATGTCATAGCATACTGCTGAGGAGGTGGAGGAGGTGGAGCAGTAGCAGGAGCAGGAGCAGGAGCAGGAGGAGGAGCAGCTGTAGTCATACTGCGACGAGATAACTTGAGAAACTTGGGCTCAGGGTCTTGAGTACAAGTAGATAAATTAATGTCAAAATGCTGGAAGATGCGTAGAAGAATCATCGCATAAGAGAGATTTCTATCTCTTGCATGACAACGTCCCATCATCTGAATAATTGTCTTAGGGGCAGAAAATGGGATCCCCTTAAGAATGTGATACATAGCAGATAATTCAAGAGACGTGACATCATCCTTAGAAGTAGACTTCGAAAGGAGAGTGGAGTAAATGATACGGTGCAATTCATAATTAAACAAGTTCAAGTTATTTGCCTTGAACCTTCCAGAGCGAACTCTATCAAGTGCACAAAGTTCAGCTTTGAAACTGGTAAGTGTCGTGTCTTCGGGGAAATCAAACTCAGTGATATCAACAAGCGGTTCACCTTCGTTGGGAATACCAAGGATCTACGCTAAGAGAACATCATTGAAATTGATATCTAATCCTCCAACACGAATACTCACGTCAAACGTGTTTAATATGATATTGCAGTAAAACAGTCTAATGGCATTAGTTGCTACGGAGAAACAAAGTTTAACAAAATATTATAACCCTAATGCCTCAAAGAAATGGCGGTGATCAGGAAATACAGTCCACTTGATGGGAGCGCCTGTGCATATGGATCTCATGGAGAAGTCTCCATACCACAGTAAGGCTTGGTCTAGGGTTTGAAAGTAAAACCCGTCGAACGCGCCGTCGCTAGATTGGACTGGCGAAAAGAGAGAATCCGTGGGTGGATTCGAAGATGAACCTTCCTCACTTAGGTTGGTTGTCTTCTTCCTCTTGAAGGGGTTAAATCCCTTGGGTGCCATTTGTGCAATAAAAGAAAATATGCACGAAATTAAACGGAGGGGAAATAAGGAGTTATACCTCCCGAGATTGGAGTATGTTGTAGAGAACGACGAACTTCGCACGAATCCAAAGTTTGGATTGATTTTACCACTTGGATTGGAAGAGAGGGAGTGGTGAAGAACTAGGGTTAGGGGGTTCTCTCGCGCGGCTGCTGGTGCTGTTTGATGTGGTTTGGAAGCAATGAAGAAGAAAGGCTCTCGGGTTCTGGTTATATAACCTGATACCTTCAACCGAACTCGGACCGAATTTTGGCCGAATTCGTCTGGGGTTGGTTTGGAACACTTTCTTTTTCATTGGCTCATTTCAAATATTTAATTCAAAGATTAGTAATTTCAACCTTCAATTAACATAATTAATATTATTTTATGGATTAAATATCGTTACACAGCGACTGTTTCAGATTAGCTGTAGGAGTACTGTCCCAGCTAGCGAAGGTTCACCGGGGAACTCTTAAGTACCGCTTTGCTTCAACCGTAGTTGTGGTGACAGACAGACTCTTTATTGGCTTGTCTCTAACACAGTTTTTGCGTATTAAAATATAATCATAAAACAAAATTAATTAATATTATTGACGTCCAAAATTCCTAATTCTCGACGTAAATAATTTAAACGATCTTCTGCTAGAGGTTTTGTGAAAATATCAGCTAATTGATTCTCAGTATCTATGTACACAAGGTCAATATCTCCATTTTGATGATGATCTCTAAGAAAATGATGTCGAATCTCGATATGTTTAGTACGAGAGTGACATACTGGATTCTTAGTCAAATTAATAGTGCTCGTGTTATCACAGAAAATAGGAATATGTGTGTAAAATAAATCATAGTCTTCTAAGGTTTGTTTCATCCACAAAATTTGAGCACAACAACGTCCTGCGGCGATATACTCAGCCTCTGTTGTTGATAGGGCTACAGAATTTTGCTTTTTACTAAACCATGAGACTAAAGCCTTGCCTAAGAAATGACATGTGCCACTGGTACTTTTTCTATCAACTTTGCATCCAGCAAAATCTACATCCGAATAACCAATAAGGTCACAGGACTTAGTTTTGGGATACCATAAGCCAACAGAAGAAGTGCCCTTAAGGTATCGAAAGATACGCTTAACTGTGCACAGATGTGATTCCTTTGGATTGGCTTGAAAACGTGCACACAGGCAAACACTAAACATAATATCTGGACGACTAGCAGTTAAATAAAATAAACTACCGATCATACCTCGATACTTACGTGTGTCGACCGGCTTGCCTTGTTCATCAATATCAAGCTTTGTTGAAGTTGCCATCGGAGTGCCAATAGGTTTGACATTGTCCAGATCAAACTTCTTTAGCAAATCTTTTGTGTACTTGGCTTGATTTATGAATGTCCCATTATCAGTTTGTTTGATTTGCAGTCCGAGAAAGAATTTCAGCTCTTCCATCATGCTCATCTCAAACTCATTCTGCATACACTTAGAAAATTCTTGACACAGAGATTCATCAGTAGATCCAAATATAATATCATCAACATAGACTTGTATTAAAAGAAGCTTACCATTAAAGGACTTAATAAAAAGTGTAGTGTCAACCTTGCATTTTGAAAAACCGTTGTCAAGTTGGAAAGAGCTTAGACGATCATACCAAGCACGAGGGGCTTGTTTCAGACCGTATAAAGCTTTTTTCAACTTGAAAACATGATCAGGGTTTTTAAAATCTGTGAAATCTGGAGGTTGTGCTACAAAAACTTCTTTTATAAAACTGTTTAAAAATGCACTCTTGACATCCATTTGAAATAATTTAAAATTATGAAAACATACAAATGCGCATAACATGCGAATGGATTCTAATCTCGCAACTGGGGCATAAGTCTCATCGTAGTCGATACCTTCTTCCTGATTGTATCCTTGAGCTACGAGTCGAGCCTTATTACGAGTCACTAAACCATTCTCATTAAGTTTATTTCGGAATACCCAACAGGTGCCAATGACCGGATGATCAATAGGCTTGGGAACAAGTTCCTAAACTTGATTTCGTTCAAATTGGTTTAATTCCTCTTGCATAGCATCTATCCAAAAGTTATCACTACATGCTTCATCAATGGTTTTGGGTTCTAGCTGTGAAATAAATACAACACTAGAAACAATATCTCTACTGGATGTACGAGTACTTACACCTTTGGTAATGTCACCAATTACCAAATCCTTCGGATGATCAGCCGTAAATTTTAATCTTTTCGGCAAACTCTGAAGGTAGCTGGTTCCTGGATCTTCTCTAGGAGGATCAGCTAGTGCTGAGCTTGGTTGAGAATCAGCTGGTGTTGAGCTTGGTACAGATGGATCTTCGTCATTGTCATCGATAGTCATTTGATTCAATTCATCAAATGTGACGTTGATTGATTCTTCGATGATCATGGTTCGTTTGTTGAAGACTCTGTATCCTTTGCTCTTGGCCGCATAACCTAAAAATATACCTTCATCGGCCTTTTCGTCAAACTTTCCCAAATTATCTTTTGTATTAAGAATAAAGCACTTACAACCAAATATTCTAAAATATAAAACTGATAGAATTCTATCAAACCATAACTCAAATGGAGTCTTCTTCGATTTGGGTCGAATTAGAACTCTATTGAGAACAAAATAAGCTGTATTGACAGCTTCAGCCCAGAAATATTTGGGTAGACTAAACTGGTTTAACATTACTCTAGCCATTTCGGATAGAGTTCTGTTCTTACGTTCCACAACTCCATTTTGTTGTGGAGTCCTAGGGCAGAAGAACTCGTGTACAAAATCGTGTGTGTCACAAAATTGCTCAAACTCTGCATTTTTGAATTTGCCACCATGATCGCTTCTAATACGAGTGATCATGTAACCTTTTTCATTCTGTACTTTCTTGCAAAAGGCGACAAATTCGGATAATGCGTCATTCTTGCATGTCAAGAAGTATACCCACGTGTATCTAGAAAAATTATCTACAATTACAAAAGCATATAGCTTACCTCCGAGGCTAGCAACTCTGCTAGGACCAAATAAGTCCATATGTAGCAATTATAGAGGTCTAGTAGTACATACTGCGTTTACTGACATGAATGTGGATCTGGTAGCTTTGTTCTTTTCACATTGGCTGCATACCAAATCCTTCTTGAATGTTATGTCCGGTAAACCGCGTATTAGCTTCTTTGTGGATAATCTTGAGATTGTGTCCATATTTGCGTGACCGGGTCTCATATGCCACAGATGACTCTCATCACTTTTAGCCATTAAGCATCTACCTGAAATGTTAGTTTCTTCCAACAAATAGAAAACATATATGTTGTCTTCCCTGATACCTTCAAAGATAGTACTACCAGTTGAGCTATCGACTATAATACATTTGTCTTTGCCAAAGTTGATGCCATAACCATGATCAGCCAAATGACTTATGCTGAGTAGATTATGTTTCAACTCGGTAACCAGACAGACATCCTTAATCACGGGATAGGAAGACTTACCAACATCATCGATACCAACGATATACCCTTTCAAGTTATTACCAAAGGAAACATAACCTTCCTTCTTCTTCTTCGACAGTGTTGCAAATAATGTAGCGTCACCGGTCATATGCCATGAACAACCGCTGTCGAGGATCCATTTGCTATTAGCATGTGAAGGGTGTTCCACCTATAAAACAGTTTGCAGATAAAACTTTTGGTATCCATTTCTTGTAGGGTCCTGAAATGTTAGCTTTTGGTATCCAAGCATAAATATTTAAATCAACAAGCTTTCTGACTCTACATACAGGAGAGATATGACCAATGAGGCCACAATAATGACATTGTGCATGTCGAGTGTTGAAAGCTGAGTGGTGTGTATGGTTGGTAGGTTTAGGTTTTCTAGTATAGAAGAAAGCATACCTATAATCCTGTTTGGGATTAACCTTTTGGGGTAAAGATTTGATAGGGTTAGGTCTGACAATGTTTGGCTTGGGAATGTTCCGATTTTTCGGTAAGTGACACGTGTTAGGATAGGATGCAGCAGGCTCAGGCTGTTTTCCTAACCTAATTTCCAATCTTTTGGAAGTGTCATACAACTTAGTATAATCAGAAGTGAGTGTTTCCATTCTGATTTGTGCACATCGAAGACTTTTCTTCTCTATAGAAAGTTCTTCTTTTAGTTGGTCGATAACTTTGTCTTTCTCTTCAGATGACTTGGTAGTCTCGTGTAATAAGAGCTTGATAGAAGAAAGCTCACCAGACTCACTAATATTATTTCTAACCTCAGCTAGTAGGTCGGTAAGTCTACATATTTCACCTTTGTACTCTTTGAGTACCTTCTTAGAGGTCTGATACTTGCTACACAGTTTCCTGTAATCACTTATCAGTTCACTGAAGGCATCTCCTAATTGCTCAAAGGTGAAGTCATCATATGTATCAACTACATGTTCAGTAGGTACCTGATCGGATGCCATAAAGCATACGTTTGCAGCGTCTTTTGATTGTTCGTCTTTTGAGTCGCTGGCTTTACTTTCATGCCATATGCTAGTATTGGCATACTTCCGTGATGTTGATCTTTTCAGGTTCCCTTTTTCATACCTGTTGCTCTTCTTGCTTGATGATGAGTTTGTAGGACAATCCTTCTTCATGTGTCCCTTCTTCTTGCAGCCATAGCAGACAGCATCATCTTGATACCAGTTGTTGCTGTTGTTTTCTTTGGCTCTCTTCTCATGTTTCATGAATCTCTTAAATTTCCTTGCTAGGAGTGATTGATGTTCAGCATCAGATTCACTGCTGTCTGAGTCACCTTCAGCAGCTTTTCTGTGCTGAGCCTTGAAAGCGATCGTCTTCTCCTTTGGTGTAGGCTCTTCAAAATCTTGCAGCTCCAGTTCATGAGTGAGTAGCTTACCCATGAGTACTTCGAGGGACATAGTTGTGAGGTCGTTCCCTTCAATGATTGCAGTAGCCTTTGGAATCCAGTTCTTGGTAAGTGCTCGCAGGAGTTTGCGAATCTTTTCATGGTTACTGTACTCTTTGCCTAGGGAGGACAAAGGATTTACAATATCCAAGAATCTCTCGAACATTTGAGTAACTGCTTCATTGGGCTTCATCTTGAACACCTCATACTCTTGAGTAAGTCAGCTGACCTTTGATTCTTTGACTTGAGTCGTGCCTTCATGTGTGACTTCAAGTAGCTTCCACACTTCATTAGCCATTGTGCAGATAGACACCCTGTTAAATTCAGTTCTGTCTAAAGCACAAAATAGAGCGTTAATAGCACGTGCGTCAAGACTGGCCTTTTTCTTTTCTTCCTCTGTATATCTGCTATGGGGTTTTTCAACTAAAACTCCATCAACATTTATACGAGGTGGCTTTTGATAGCCATCAATAACAATAGACCATAAATCAAAGTCAAGTGATTTCAAGAAGAAACTCATCTGTGTTTTCCAATAGGTATAGTTCGTACCATCAAACAGTGGAGGTCTGTTTGTGGCCTGGCCTTCACTTATGAATTTCACAGTTGCCATGTGTTGTGCTGTGATCTATATAACAATTAATTAAATAAATAAATAATTGTACTGTTACCTTGCTTTACCTGTAATACCCGCTCTGATACCAATTGTAGGAACAAAATCGTAAAGCACAATACTCTAGAGGGGGTGAATAGAGTTGGCAGCGGAATATTGCTAATTAAAAAATGTTAGCAGCAAGATCACAGAATAATAATCACAATTAAATAATGTAAAGGCAGAGATAAGAAGGCAAACGCAAAGACAGCGATGTATACTGGTTTCCCTCTGTTGAAGACTAATCCAGTCGGTAGAACTCTTGCTACCAGTTGAATCCACTATTGGCAAAACCGTAAGTTTTCTTACGAAGTCCTTGCAACTTCTACAACGCGAGCTTTGATACGAAGAACTCGTCCAACTTCAATTGTGAAGAAGTATTCTTCAAATCAAGCCTTCTAATTACAATCACTCAGAACTTCTAGACCGTACCGCACTGGCAAATCGACTAGAGGATTGTAATTGGCTTGGGATCTGAAAATTAAAGCTCAAGAAAACTCTTTGGAAGACTGAAAGCTTTAGATAGAGAGAAGATTGAAAGTGAATGAGTGAGTTAAAATAATCGAAATCCTTCTATATTTATAGGAGTTCCAAAGACAGAATTCTAGCAGAATTCGGACAGAACTCTATGAGAAAATCTCGATCAAATCCGCAACTGCAGGAGGACCAAGTTCAGAAGAATTCAAAAATCAAAACGGCCACTAACCGAACTCTGGCCAAACTCTGGCCGAACTCTGACCGAGTTCTGTCAGGGTTAGGTTAGGTTTTAAAAATTAGATTTTAGGGATTTTTGAAAACATTTTTGAAAACATTTTTGAAAGCTTTTGTTAATAAGAATGTTTTTCAAAACTAAGGACATTTTAAAAGTATTTTGAAAATATTTTGGAATAGCCTATTTGCCAGTACGACTCGGTGTACAACGTATTCCTAGACTCAATAAAATGAAAAATACATTGCTTAAAGAAATACAGACTCGAACAGACAAACATCACTTCAGTCTTGAATTGAGTAGATAGCTATTCTTGATCATGTCCAAGAATTCGATACATCCTGACTAGCTTCATATATCGAGACAGAGTTTGATCAATTATTAAAATCAGTTTGACCATATGACCAATGGGCCAACAAGCCTGACGGACGACGAGCAAGAGTCGTTATTGTAACTCATCAGAGTATATCGACGTTTTCTCTTGGAGCTATGAAGACATGCTAGGGTTAAACCCCGAAATCGCACTTCATAAGCTCAACATTCATCCGAACGCAAAACCAGTCAAATAACAGCAACGACGATTTCGTCCAGACATCATGAACTCCATTGAAGCAGAAGTAAATAAGCTTATAGCTAGCAGTTTCATCTGCGAGGTGCGACACCCAGACTGGATAGCTAACATAGTACCAGTCGTCAAGAAGAACGAAAAAATCCGAATCTGCATCGACTTTCGCAATCTGAATGCGGCATGCCCTAAGAATGAATTCTCTCTTCCCATCACTTACATCACCGACATAATCATCGATAATACGTGTGGCGTCGAGTACATGTCCTTTATGGATAGCTTTTCAGGATATAATCAAATCAAAATGTCTCCTGACGATGAGAAGCATACGTCATTCCGAACACCGATCGGTATGTATTGTTACACAGTCATGCCTTTCGGCCTGAAGAACACCGGTGCTACATATAAATGAGCTATGAGTGTCATCTTCAGAGATCACTTGTGCAAGACGGTGGAGTGTTACGTTGACGATATCGCCGACAAAAGTTGCTCCATGGATGATCACTTACACGATTTGAGGACAGTGTTCGACCTTATGCGAGCGCACAATCTGAAGATGAATCCTACCGAGTCCTTTCTGGGTGTTCCAGCGGGAAGTTTTTGGGCTTTGTCATTACTTCGTGGGGCATTCACATAGACCCCAATAAGACAAAGGCAATCCTGGAGATGAGTCCACCGAGGAACCTCCGTGAACTTCGCGGCCTTCAGGGAAGACTAGCTTACATCAGGAGGTTCATATCTAACCTCTCAGGGCGATGTCAACCATTCACACAACTTATGAAAAAAGGCGTTTCTTTCGTATGGAATGAGGAATGTCAACGCACCTTTGATGACAATAAGGAATACATGTCGAATCCACCGGTTTTGACAGCCCCGGTCGCCGAAAATCCCTTCCTACTCTATGTACGGGCAATAGAACACTCCATCGGCGCCTTTCTAGCACAGAACAGTGATGTAGGGCACGAACAAGTCATCTATTATCTCAGCCGAATGATGGTGGGGTCGGAGCATAGGTACACCGTGTCAGGGCAGACCATCTATGTTGTCTCACGAGTTAATACCCTCAGGGTTCTCATGACCAAGCCAGGCGCACTCAGTTCTCGTCTAGCCATATGGGCGATACTGTTATCCCCCTACGACATGGTCTTCGTTCCGTAGAAGGCTGTCAAAGGTCAAGCCTTGGCCGACTTTCTAGCAGCCCGTCTAGGCTCAGAGACAGCCATAATCTATGAAGAAATCCCAGACGAAGTTGTTAACTCAAACATGACTTTGCATGATGATGTTTGGCAAATGTTCTTTGATGGTGCTTCAAGAACAGGGCCACAAGGTGATATCGTCGTTGGAGTCGGGATAGTATTAATTTCTCCCTCTGGGTTGGTAGTCAATCGGGCATATTCTTTCCTAGAATCTTGTTCAAATAATGTAGCCGAATATAATGCTGGTCATCGGACTCCGACTCGCAAAAGAAGTAGGGGTCGAATACCAACAAGCATATGGCGACTCGCAGTTGATTGTTAATAAAATCTGAGGCTCATATGAGGTTCGCAACGAGGACCTGATTCATTATCATCAGACAGCAATTACCATCATTGTAACCTTGGAGGGGTTCTTCATAGAGCATGTTCCTAGGCTCCAGAATATTGAAGCTGATGCCCTAGCAGGCCTCGCCGCTTCTTTGGCGGTTCCAAATTATGCTCATCATCTAGTCGACGTGATAGGCCATGAGTTGGTCTGTCCCAAAAATAATGTTCAACTGGATATGAGTTACTCCACCCAGATAACCAATGACGTGCAGACTGGAGACTCCCGTTCATCGACTTTACAGTCTACGAAATCCTGCCTAAGAATATTAAAGAAGCAACTTCAATCAGAAAGCGTTCTCTCAAATTCTTTTATGACACAAAAACAAAAATGTTATATCGACGATCTTACGATGGGCTACTGTTAAGATGTCTGTCAAATACAGAAGCCAAAGAAGCCTTACGTGAAGCTCACGATGGCGTTTGTGGGGCTCACCAACCTGGCCCGAAGTTACAGGATCGTCTCCGTCGGATGGGCTATTACTGGCCTACGATGGTAGCAGATGCAGTCGACTATGCAAAGAAGTGTAAGGCTTGTCAGATCCATACAGAATTCAAACATCTGCCATCCGAATTCTTGCACCCAATGGTGACCTCTTGGCCATTTGAAGCATGGGGAATGGACATCATTGGCCCAATCACCCCGCCGTCGTCCAAAGGGCACCGGTTTATACTTGCAATCACCGACTACTTCTACAAGTGGGAGGAAGCTGTTCCGCTGGCAGAGGTAAAGACATCAAGTGTGATCAGTTTCATAAAATATTACGTCATTTACTGTTGTGGACTGCCACGGAGGATCATTCATGACAATGGTCCGCAGTTCACAAGTCATGCCTTCTATCGATTCTATGACAAGAATCGAATTCAAAAAATTGCTTCAACAGCATACAACCCATCAGCTAATGGTCTGGCCAAAGACTTTAACAAGACCATAATCAAGCTTCTCAAGAAGTTCATGTCTTTAAACAAGCACGACTGGAATGAAAAGTTGGGCGAATGCATATGGGCATACTACACTACGAGTCGGACGGCTATAGTAAATACACCGTTCTCCCTGGTGTACGGGAGCGAGGCAGTTCTTCCATTAGAGACTTAGATCCCCTCACTTCGTGTGGCCCTTACTTACCGGTTGACATCGGACGATAACTACCGCCGACGGCTACAAGAATTGGAAGCTTTAGACGAGAAGCGTTTGCAAGCACAACAAAGCATCGAGCTCTATCAAGCATGCATCTCTCGAGCCTTCAATAAGAAAGTCAAGCAGAGGACATTCCAAGTAGGCGATCTCGTCTTGGCCGTTCGTAGACCGATGGTCATAACTCACAAAACCGTCGATAAATTCCAGCCCAAGTGGGAGGGTCCATTCATCATCGAGACCGTATTCTCCAACGGCGCATACCGACTCGCGAAGCAGAATGGAGACTTGCTCATGATGCCCATAAATGACAAATTCCTGAAGAAATACTATGTCTAAGGACATGCTGCTACTTCCTCAAACCACCAAATCTCCCAGACCATCGAGTTATGTACACCAAGTACCTCTGAACTCACACTCTATTTTACTCCGAATAGATTCACATCGCATCTCCCTGAGTGGCAAGTCATGTATGTTGATACCTATGAACTTCCACTCTAATGCTTTATCACACAGTAAACTTCTTGGTCCTGATTATCGTGTATCACGTCTATATTACCTCTGATACGATAGTCTCTTGACTTAACACCTGTACCCAACCCGGGATAAAAGACATGGTGTTAAGACCACAAACCTATCACGTCCATATTATCTCTCTTGGGTTTTGTCTCAAAATCTATTACTCACACCACCAGTGCGCAGAAGAGTAATAGGTCCACCAAAGATTATTTCTAATTATCGTGTGTCATGTCCATATTACCTCTGATACCGATAGTCTCTCGACTTAACACCTGTACCCAACCCGGGATAAAAGACATGGTATTAAGGCCACAAAACCTATCACGTCCATATTACCTCTGTTGGGTTTTGTCTCAAAATCTGTTACTCGTACCACCAATGCGCAAAAGGGTAATAGGTCCACAGAAGTTGTCCTATTCTATTACTCGCACCATCTGTGCACAAAAAGGGTAATAAGTCCACAAAATATCATTCAAATCTATTGCTCACATCTCCAGATGCACAAAAGGGCAAGAGGTCCACAAAAAGTCCACCAGTGGGATGTCCTTAATCAAAACACAAATGCTGTATTAGGCCATCTAGTACAAGCACCACAGATACCACAAGCAAAGAATGGAGTGAATGTATTTTGTTCATTCAAAATCAGTTACATTCATAGGACTACATCAGCTGCAAAAAAAAAGAAAGGAAAATCCAGCAACACATAGTTTGGTCAGTTTGGCAGCATTTTGCCTTCATCAAAGAGCAGTTTCGTGGCCCTCGAAAGAAGTCATGTTTTACTGCTGAGAAGCAAACAAGGCTGTTGAATCTTCAAGAAGCTGCACGGAGGAAGGCAAATATAGCATGCTTTTATCTCCTCCGTATTGCGGACATCTTAGGCCCGTTCCTCCAAAAGACCATACCTTCAAAACAACATCCCTAGTATTGCTTTTGCCTACTTGGAGAGCCGTGAAAACAGAACTTTCATGATGACGCCCCACCACTGTCCGACTCTCCGATGTATAAAGGTTCTTCCTACCATCTGAGGAAAACCCTACCAAAGCATGAAGGGATATGAGCTCTCTGATGTGTGTGTCAAGCGTTGTATCTTTATCATGCCCAAAATCGCCGACATCGGTCCTAGAGAAATTTGCTAGCCAGACCCCTAGAAAATGTGAAAAAAAAGAAAAAAATGGGGGGTTAACAGACAGAAGAAAACAAAATTAATTCTTTAGCCATGCGGACCCATCATACTGCGGTCCAATGAGATAGGGCATGCATCGATCAAGCCTAAAGCACAGAGGCAATATATATGACAGGTCGACACATAAAATATGCGATATGTCCATTCAAAATTTACTCGTCGTCCTTACCCTTGATAGGGGGTTGCACGTTGGGATGAATGGAAGGAGAGTCCGCAGCTCTCGACGGAGAGACGAGTCCCTTCCCTTTGGCCACAGCCCAGTCGACTTGGGAGATTTTGGAGCCATGGCTAACTGGGACAGAAAGGATGACAGGGACGATGAAGACGAAAGAGAAGAAGGTGAAGAAGAAAAATCTCTCTCTCTGAATGACCCATATTTATAAGGTTTTTGAAAGAGCGTTGTTTCGATTCTCGAGTCTATTAAAGATAATGATGACGTTTGGGGATTTTATTCTTAGTAACCGTCAACTTTATCTTGAAAACAGAACCCAAATCCAAAACAAAATCAAGACATTAAATGCAGCAGTGACAGCTGGCAGTCTGGATGGGATCTTCCTGTGGCACAAAATCTCCCTGCGGCTCAGAATGTCCCTATGGCTCAAGGTTTGTCTTGACTCGAAGAACTCCTTGCGGCTTGACCTATCTCCATGCTTCTTATTCAAAGTATTCCATATTTACAATTTGAAAATTTTGAAGGGGGTCTTGCAGAAGCATGGAAAATATGAGGTTCATGCAGATCACAACTGACCGCATGAGTACTTTTAAAGAAGAGCCGCATGACAGACTCGACTTGCCCCATGCGGCCCATCTTTACTATCTCAGATTATATATTAAAAAGCAACCAGACTGATTTGAGTCGCAGAAGGAAGAGTCGCTTATGCGGCCAAGACGATCAGCCCTTCTGATAAAGCTGACAAAATCTATCAAAACTGACAAAACTGACAGCTGATACTCTGACAAAAAGAAGATAAGACATGACACAGGGTCCACGTGCCTGGACATGTCCATACGACCAGAAGGACTGCGACCCGAGCCGCATGAACGTTATACGGCTCAATCTATGTGCTTCATGCGGCCAAGGGTGACTGCAATCTGGGCCGCACGAGCTTTATGCGGCCCAGAATATAGAATCTATGCGGCTCAAAAGTCCCCAAGCTACATACGGACTAAGGAAGACTACGACTTAAGCCGCATGAGTCTTATACGGCCCAGCATGGCCGAACACTAAAAGACCTATGCGGCTCAAAATGACTCAAGCAGATTGATCCTATCCTGCGATAGGACATGTGGCAGGCTGACCAAGTCTCAACCACCCAGATTTGCTGCAACAAAATCTCAACAAGTCACCAGCTGGTGGTCAAAGAGTGGGTCTTTGTGTGCTGTTGTAGCCACGTGGACACGTGGCCATCTATGCGGCTCAAGATATCTATTACTATAAATAGCAGTGTACCACACCCATAGAAAAGACTGGCAACCTACGAAGGGCAATTTCTTCAAGAGCAAGGATCGTGTTAGATAGTCCAAGGAGTAAGGTAGAGTTGCTACACTTTTCCGAGCCTCCATCGTCACCCCCCAGAATCAAAAACTAAACAATTGTACTTAGATTATTTCCTAGGATTTCTTTCTAGGCTTTCTCTTATACAAGCGAGTTTGCAATCAAGTTCAATTCCTCTGTAATTCTTGTTCTTGATATTTAATGGCAAACACTAGGCTGTCATCCTCTCTACTGTTGTCAAGGCCAGCTGATGGACATTGTCGATGCCCTGCCTCATATCTGCCGACTAGTGCTGCTGAGCCTCCTTCATCTCTCGGAAGAAGGCGAATAACTGTGCGATGTCAACTATCCCTTGAGGTGGTGGCGGAAGCACATCATGAATCACCGGGATAGGCCTCTAATTCGGTGGAGCACCCCTAAAAGCTGCTGACACTCCTACATGAGCAAAAATAGGAGGTGTTACGGCTCCAGCATTTGTCTGGATCGGACGAGAGGTGGCAGACCTCTTAACAGTGTCTGCTGGACCAGAGCGATACGATCATTTCTCCACCATCTTGAAGATAGATCAAATAAGGAAATCAATACTGAGCAAGAATCGATATAATCAAAGGAGGACAGTTTATTTCAAAGAAGGCAATTATCATCAAGGATGTATCGATGGCAGGTATTAGATCCGAATTTTTCCTAACTATGATTGAGTACCTCTCCACTAAAGTTTATTCCTTAATTCCTATCGCAGGCTCGCAGCAGTACAACTAAGTCGTCATACTACCATGTGTCACGACCCGTACCCAGTGTAAGGGTACAAGTGCATAACAGCGCCCGGCCTACATCGCAAAATCGGCGGAAGAACGCTGTACTAGGTCACTATCTAAACAACAACTCACGCATTGTATAATGTACTTGTCATAATCTCAACTCCGAACGGAGGTCAAGTATAGATATAAGAAGCTCAATCACAGTCTAAGCACGATAAGATGACACATAAGTTTATAACTAAGAAGGCTAAACAATAATAACAAATAAAACTACTAAATAATAATAATATCTCAAATAATCTCAAAACAAAGTCAATATATCAACTTATTACAATTCAAGTTCTAAACATAAAATCTAGACAAGTCTACTAAGCTAGTCTCTCGATCACTCCTGTGAGTTGGGGCCCAAGGTAGCTAAGCCATCTCCTGCTCCAAGGCAAGTAGGGAAAGTGTGCTTGGGGCAAACATCTGTAATATTTTGTCAACGTATCCACTCAGGATTGGAACGAGCACAACTCATCTAGAAATCCCAAGTAAATGACAAAGACTATAAAGCAGTTATCGACAATTATATTGATGAAGCATGGAGGTTTTATACAGGTGATGATATAGAGCAACAATTAAAGTAAAAAAGAAGTAACATGATATAAGTCCAGACAGTACAATGTAAGTCAAGTGTGATCCCAGTGTGAGTCCAGTACAAGATGAATCCAGTATATGATCAATAATCTAGGGTGAGTCCCGACAATACTCTAATAGTGTGTTTTAAAATACCGAGATCGACATGTTAACGGCTATGGGTAATACGGCACATCACACACTGATCAAGTGAGGGATAGCTATCGTTTCCATTATAAGTCCAATGGAGGTGGTTCCAGTATGGGAATGTTCACATGTCTACTCAAATATTTCCCCGCCCAATAAGTGCAAGTGAATCCGTAACCCGACAAAAAAATAAGTACAAGTCCAGCCAGAACATGATAATGCCAGTAGGTGATTCCAGTAATAGTTCCAATAATAGAGGCCAGACATGTAAAAGGTGAGTGTCGCATGCATGGATCCAATAATATTAATTCGTGTTTGTAACAGAAAATCAAATAGAACTAACTAAACTAAAATACAGCAATTGACAAGTAAATGAAAGAACTATCAGAGAATATACTCGTCTGATACCCTGAAATACTAATGAATATCAGATGTCTGAACCAGAGTCATAATGTCCATTTTAGAGCAATATAGGTTAAGATGTGTTCAATATAAGGTAAATAAAGTTTACAAAGCAATCTACATAATTCTAGGCCAATCTAGGTTAAAGTCAACTCTTGGTCAACTCTCAAGTCAAATTAGGTCAAACTTAGACTATCTAGGGTTAGGTCAAGCTCTAGTCAACTCTGTAGTCAACCAAGTAAACTATGGTCAACTTCTAAGGTCAATTGGTCACATATTGACTCAATATTAACTTTTGGTCAACTTTAGTCAACCAAGTAAAATCATCCTATATCAAGCCATTTTCTACCTATACACTCTTAGCATATTAATATATACCCTATATAAGTGTATATGGGGTACACCAAACTCTTCTAGGTAATACACTACCTAGACTACAGGCTAAATCTCTTCCTAGGCTATTAGCCTTATACTGTCTATCACATGACTCTAATACCCCGAAATTAACTTCTAACCAAGCCCTTCACTCAACTGACTAACACTCTAAGGTATCCTATGGCCAAGACACCAATATCTGATACTTATACTCCACCTTAGGATACTAGGACATCCAAACTCCTATCAGAACTAACATCTGAATACTCATTAGATACTAACATCTAAAAACAAATACAAAATCCTAATACACTAACTACCAAATCTGCTAGCTAACATACCTACTGGCCCAAACTATCTGTTACCCACAGGTAATATGGCCAAGTGACCCAGCACCTCTATGCCACTGCATATGTTACCTACTGCTACTGCTGGTGCTAACCTACTGCTACTAGCCAAAGCCATGCTACTCTACTACCTTCTGCTATAATGCTACTGCTACCTTTGCTTGCTGCCAACTGCTAATGGCAATGCCAAGGCAGGATCAAGCCAAGCCACACCCACCCCTCACTCTATTCAAGTTACCAACTCAACTCGTCAATTTCTGAACACTTAAACTCAAAGACACTAAGGCACACATAATTATATAATATAACCATATACATATATATATATATATATATATATATATATATATATATATTTATTTATTTATATATATATATATATATATATATATATATATATATATATATATATATATAATATATATATATATATATAATATATATATACACTCACACATCAATAAAAACCTAGAACCCACTTCACAGAGCATATGTATCACTCTATACTATACATAATACATAGTATCATATATAAACACAAAATGTATATATACAACAACTTAGAAAAATCTTAAACCCCCAGGCTCATAAACAACAACACTTATAACCCAGGTCAAAATTGTACAAACCCAGTCAGAAATCAATATTGCATCACCTGAAAAACCCCAGTCTCTCACAGTCGAACACAGGCATCCATGTGAACATCTACTGTGAAATTCAAAAACCCAAAACTCAAGTGAAACTGGGAAAAAGGAAGAGGGGATGTGTGCGAATATGAAAGAGTGTCGGGGGGTCATTCATGTCCACACAATGTCAAGATTGTGTCTAAAAAAGTGTCCAAACCAAGTGTCAATATAGAGTCAAAAATATGTGAACTGGGGCTCGTGCTGATGTGTCGAGCAGTATATCTCTCTACGTGTCCAACCAATCACCTCTTGCTCGTGTACACAGGTAGCCTAGGTCTAGGGCTAGGTGTACAAGTGTCTGTATCATGTCCAAGTGCTCTCGTGTTCGTGATACAAGTGCTTGTCAGAGCAATAATCCGTGTGTGTGCAGTGTAGGCAAAAACCAGCGCAGACACGATTCCTCTCAGGACACGACACAAAATCTTATGTAACTTGGGGAGTGGACTCTCAGTCACTGCCCCGACCTACTGGCCAAGTGGCATGTGTCCACGTGGCATGTCGTGTCCATTCTAGGGGTTAGGCAGCAAGGGAGGGCACCACAACCCTCGTGTTGTGTCTCCGTGTCCATTTTGGACACGAAAAGGATACCAAATTGTGCTAAGCGTTTATGAAATAGGATCTACAAGTAATTACCTGCAAAAATATGTAATTAGTTTTGAAAAACATTTACATTCATTTCTTTGTGGCATTTCACCAAACACATTACATAACACTCCAACACGCCTCTGATACACATATCAAATGGATACGAAATCCGACCAAACTTGGTCTACAGGTGGGGGACCCTAAATGAATGCATATATGAAGAGAAATTAGAATATTAATGGGTTTAGAGGCCATTACCTATTGAGAGTTGGAATTTCAATATAAATGCACTTGAGGGCCAAATCCCTCCACTTCTAAGGGTCAACTTGCTCCAAATCCTTGCTAGCTATCCACCAATGGCCTCTTCTACAGTAAAGGAGTGTGTTGCAATTGATTGGGCTCAATTTGGAGTTGATTTGGTGAAATGGGTGAATTTGGGGATGAACACTAATTAGGGTTTGTAGGTGTAATGAAAAGAGGCAAAGGAAGTCTAACATGTATTTATATAGGGGAGAGGCTTCTCACGGTAGCCAAAGGGTTTGTCTCTAGGGTTAGGGTTTAGTTCTAAGTGATTTAGAGGCCTCTACCTATATAATTTAAGGCCTTTTAGGTAAAGGCCCATCCTAAATTTCTAACCTTAACAAATATCCTACTCTTAACTTAATATCCAGATATTCCTAACCTTGTCATGTGATGGAAGCTTCTACTATAATATCTAGGCTCATGACTAAAATCTAGGTTAGGACAATTCTAAGTTAAGGTCTAACATAACACTTAGCATATTACTAATTAATCAAAATCCTAATTAATTCAATAGTCACAAAATGACCAAAATACCCTTCACCTAAAAAGTGGTAATTAGCTTATCTAATCACATAGGATAGGTCCTTATGGTCATGGTTAGTCTCTAGGCTAAGTAGTTCTAGGATTACACTAGTAGAACACCAAAATCATAATTTACCAATTTAAATAGTATTAAATTAATTAAAATTTATCAAAAATCACTAACATAATTTAAATCATATTATTCAATGGTCAATTTTACAAAAGTTTAAAATTACCCTCATTTTAGAAAAGTGGTGGTTATAGTTAGCCATAATGGCGATATCTTTTGACCAATGCGTGATTTTATGGCACAGTCAACTCCGGTGTACTCGTGGCATTGAAATCTATCAAGTTATACTTTCCAAATCTCGAGTTCATGATGTTGACTAGATAGTCAATGGCCGATCTCGATTTGTGTGCCATAATTTTCAAAATTGGAAACATGACTTTCTATAGCCAAACTTCCTTGTTTATATTATATTCAGATTATTATTAGGTTATATTAGATTTTTAAGTGATTTATTCCATAATTAATTAGTATTAGATAAGGAAACCCATTAGCCACTTATTCCATGATTTTAGAATTATAATCTTAGTATTGACTTGTCGTTTTCGTGCATGGTTCGTGGTACAATGTCGATATGGGTTGATAGCTTCTAGATCGATGTTTCACTCATCCTCGACTTGCGACTACGGTTTGTTCAATGGTTCAGGCAAGTACAGTATTGCATTATGTTTTAGTTCATTATAAACACTTTCTTTATTGCTTCCTTGTTTGATATCCCGTAGAGACATTGTTTGATATTCCATTGAGACATTATTTGATATTCCGTTGAGACACGATTGTGACACGGTAGTTATTGTATCCTTCTTATTGTATCATTGACCGTTATTGATTGTTAGTGAGTCGGGAGGGAAAATACTCAGTAAGTACGTGAACAAACCCAAATACCATTACCGAATGATAGCTAAGTCATACACCTCACGTATGAGTTAGTCGTACCAATTACTGAATGATAGCCATCTACGATGTGCCATATTAGCCCAGTCGTTCACGTATTAAAAGATATTTCACACACACAGTCATACGTTTCCATTGTTCATGATCTTAGTTCATTTTTTTATCTTCATGTTCCTTTTCTATTAGTTACCCGTTCGTGATTATTACTTTCTATTTGTAGTTTATATCTTGCTAGTTCCTTATATGTTTTTTATCGTTATTATTTTTTATTGTTTCTAGCTTATTTTGTGCTAACAACATTAAATGCAATATTGTTGTACTTGCTCCTTTTCTGACGGGATTGTTGATATAGGTGAGGATGACGTGCTTCCTATTTTTGCGCTATGGACCATACGGGGGGGGGTAGAGACTCGAAGGCCAAAACCCTAGAAGACTCATTAGATAGAAGTGTTGATTCAATATTGTGAGATGTTGTATTTTTCTTCAAATGTAAAACTTGTGAATATTGTAATTTTGATTTTGTTATTGTGAATAAGCAGTAAAGATAGTATTTATGAGTATTTTATTTATTGCGGCTAGACAGCGTACTACCGCCGATGCTACGGCATAGGCTGGACTTAGCTACGCACTCGCATCCCGAAAAGCGGGTGCGGGTCGTGACAGTAGCACTATTAGATTTTGGAGGAGTGGTAAACTCATTCCAATGTATATTTGACCCTTTGAGATACTAGGCAAGGTTGGTGTAGTTACATACGAGCTTGTATTACCACCCAACCTAGAGGGAGTACTCAATGTGTTTTATGTATCTCATCTCTGAAGATACTTAGCCGATCCTAGCCACGTGTTAGATCATTCTGAGCTCGAAGTGGGACCCAACCTAACCTACTCAAAGCAGCCATTAGAGATCCTGGATCGCAGAGAGAAGTGGCTACATAACATGACAATTCTTTTAGTCAGACTTGCATGGAGGCATCACTCTCCAGAAGAGTCTACCTGGAAAAGAGAAGATAAGATGAGAGAGAAGTACCCTTTAGTCAAAGTTGTATGGAGACATCACTCTCCATGAGAGTCTACCTGAAAAAGAAAGATAAGATGAGAAATAAGTACCCCTAACAGTGTGTTTGGAAACTTTTTTGAGGAAGGGAGAAAATTTGAGGGGAAGAAAAATGGAAGAGAGTAAAATGAAGGTAAAATTAATTTTTCCTTCACTTGTTTGGATAACCAGAAAGTAGGGAAGGAAAATTTTAAAAATAATATTTTGTTTATTTATGAAGAAAGATATATTTACCATTTAGTCCTTGATTTTTTCAAATCATAATTAATACTTACTTTATTGAAGGGTAGTTGGGTAATTTCTTTCACAATCCTCTCAACTCTCTCAACTTTCCTCCCAAATTGGGGGAAAAAAAATTGGGTGGGGCCCATATAAATTTTTTTTCTCAAATTTTTCTCCCTCATTTTCTCTCCCCTTCCCAAACACCACTACTTTTAATTTTTCTTTCATTTTCCTCAACATTTTCCTTCCCCCATTTTTCCCTCTTTCCAAACAATACCCAAGTGTTTGAAGCTTGATGTACTCCTCTTATTCCTTTTGAGCATCTGCAGTTCTAAAATTTTGAGGACGAAATTTTTAGAAGAATGATAGATTTAACTCTCTTTCTCAAATTCCTAAAATTCAATAATAAAACCTTTTTCTTAAACAATTCCTTAAAAACAAATTAATTAACATAATAATGAAAAGGAGAGTGGTGTACTTAGTAAATAAGTAGAAAATATAAGTGGGAAGCTTTAGATATTATAGTTAAGCATGTGCATAATTAATGAATCTAGAATATTTTCTAACAAATAACCACCCTCTAACTACAACTTTTTTTAGGAACATGTGCTAATTACTTGTTCTAGAGAGATCCTTTAGAAAGCTATAAACAGTCTATAATTTATAACCATGAATTAGAAACTGCAAAACCAAATCAAGCCCATCCCAATTCTTCCTTTGTTAACAGAACTCGGAAAGGGTTTTCTCTTTCTTCAGAGTGGTCAACATGGTGGAGCTCTGCTGACTCTCGTAGGAAGATCTAAACTCCGGTGAGATCAAGCTCGACTAATCTCGGCTAAACAGGTGCGGTTGACCACTGGAGATCAGCGCAGATCGATGACAGAGCCTGAGCTTCAATGAAAAATGAGGAGAAGTCCAAGCTACAATGGATATTTGGACATCTTCATCTTCTCTGTGCGATCAACCACCGTGTCTCTCGCGATTTGTGGATTGGTAAGTATTTTCCTGAGCTCTGTTTTCTTAGAATTTCTTCGACTAATCAAAGACCTGATCGGTGACTTTGTCAATTTTGGTCGATCGACACATCCTCAATGACTTCTGTAGTTCTCGTGCTCGCAAACGGTGGCATTCCTGATCGTAGATTCCTTAGGAAGATGACTGTCTCCTAGTAGGCAGGGTTCTTATTCGATCGGTAGAACCACCACAGCAGGCCGAGCTCCACCGCATCTCGATACTCCTCCAGCAGCACGCTTTTCTAGCCAGTACAGTTGTGCAAAGATCAAAGTCGGTCTTCGACGTGGCTGTCTTCTCTAACTACGAGTTGGACACGGCAGTTTGAGGAAAATCAGATCGACGACTTCTTCGATCAAGTGTGACCGATTAGACTCATTTGAGAGTAAGTAAAATTGACTGTTTTGACCGAATTGATCAATCAGTCGATTTTACTTCTAGTTCTAGTCGAATTTTGAGTATTGATATCGATTCCTCTTGTTCATTTCAAATATGATACGCTGCCAACTATTTCTCGTGTTTGTGAGAAGGATTGGACACGAATTTTCACATTGATATTATCTCTTGAACTTTGAACTCTTCATTTCAGAATGGAATTAACTTTGAAGACATTCTGGATTTCAATCTGGTAATCGATCATATGGGTTTCGGTTTGGAGTCCAGAGCCTGAACTCTGTGGATAGAGTGAATCACTGCTATCTCAAGTTGACATGATTATCAGTGTCCAGATTGAGTACATTTTCTACAAGGCCTCGTTTGGTTCACGGAATCTCCGGGTGGGAAAAGAAAGTGATTACTTTTCTATGTTTGGGTGCCAAAGAAATTGAGTAGGAAAGAAAAGTGATTCCCAATGGAAGGAAAATTATGGGGGAAAGTGATTCCATTATACAAGCAAGAAATCATTTTACCATATTGAAGTAATACTTTCCTTTTCAAATTCTTTGGCGTTTCCAAACATCGGAAAGAAAAATCAATGGAAAATAAAATTTCTCAAAGGAAAGGAAATGACAAGGAATTGATTTTCTCTCCTTCCATTCCGCGAACCAAACGAGGCCTAAACCTCAGTATTGAAACTAAGTATCAGACATGTAGATATTTAAGGGGACTAGACCAAGTCCAGAAGGGGTGAAGGCTCATAGGCGTGTGCCGAGCCCAGTGGCGACTTTTGGGGTTGAATCGATAGGCTTGGGCCAGTGCCAATATATGAGCAGTTTTAATAAAAATTGTTAGTAATAAACAGAAATTAATTAGTAAATTATTTAGCAATTTATTTCGATAAAGAATGGTTATTATAAGTGGTTATTAAGTAAAAGTTGGTTTAAAAATTAAGAAATAGTTGGAGCAGAAATAAGTGGCATTCTAGCAATACCTAAAGTATTTCATTAAAATAAAATTAAAACATAAACATGAATTAAGACTTAGTCTTGGAAATTTTTAGAGAGATTTTACAGAATCTAAAAACTTACATTTGTCTTCTAGGTGTATTAGTACAACTTTCATTGGTCCACGCAAGTACATACTCCCTCACTTACTTCACGATATTGCATTTCATGTTTACTTGGGCCCATTTATCACGCGTCTCGCTTGTGTCGTACTTGTAAGTTGTTATGTGGTGTCAAGTGGGAACACCAATATAGCATGTAGTCTACCTAGCATGAACAAATCGTGACTGTTAGCACCGTCGTGAGACATGCCTTATGTCCATGTATGACTGCTAGCACATTATTTATGATGTGCCTTATTCCGATCAGCCCCTACATGCTTGTTAATGTTTTGATTACACTTACTATACATAGCTAGTGCATGTAGTCAGATATTTTACTTTACTTGTTCATTTCTAGTTTTTACTTATTTTATATTTATTGCATCACGCTATTTAGTATTGTTGAGAGTATGTTACTTTGCTCCTTTTCAAACTGGATAACATGGACAGGTTATGAGGACGACTTATACCTACTTATTATAGCTCACATAAGGACATGGTAGGAGAGGCTAGCATGGATGCTATGCAGGAACTAGAGCCTATCTTAGGAGAGATATGATTGGACCCCTTTTATATATTTTTCATATATGATTGTATGTTGTGATTTTTGGATGTATTGTGTATTGATAATTGAGGATGTTGCCTTATTCATTAACCAAATTTGTCTCCGAATAGATATTGTAAAGACATGTACTATATAGTGGAAAATTGTAATGTAGTATTGATACTGGGCACAATTATAGATTGGTTGTGATGAGTATGATCAGATACTATATA
>JANAVB010019799.1:19913746-19971246 GCA_029216955.1 Iris pallida
AGATATATATACTATACAAATTGTATAATATACTTATAATAGTATATATATATAATACTATATACTTAATACATATATACATATATATATAAATATAATACATTTATACATATTAAATCTAAAATAAATAACACAAAAGAAAACAAAAGAAAAACAAAACCAGAGAGAGAGGGGTTCGAATCGGCCCAGGGGGTCGAGTTCTCGGGCTCAGTCGGGTGGCCAGGGGGTCAGCCCGCTCTGTGTATTAGGGGTAGGGTTTAGTTTAGATTTATTTAGGTTTAAGTTAACGGGTTTTAAATCCGTAAAACAATCTGTGTCCTGACAGTTAAGGACACATGAGTCTCGTGTCGTGCTAAGCACGACACGCACGGTCTAATTTACGTGTCCGTCACCATCACGTTCGTCAGGACACGGCGAGTCATATATGTGTGCACGAGACACGCACGACACAGTTTGAAGTGCTACTCACGTGTCCGGCGTCGGGAGGGTTGTCGAAGACGCTGGATAGCGAGGAGGCGTCGTGGCGGTGGCGCTCAGGTGGCGATGCGTTCGTCTCGACGTGGCGCGTCGAATGGTGTAGTGATGGGGGTGATCGTCGACGGGGAGGTGGCGCTGTGGTCCGCCGGAGTTAGGGTTAGGGTTAGGTTCGTCGGGAAGAAAGGGGGTCGGGGTCGTCGACGGTGAGCTAGGGTTAGGGTTTAGGACGGGGAGGATATATAGGGGTATTTAGGTCGGCTAGGGTTAGGAGTCGCGAGAAACGCGGGGGCAGCTGGCCGGTCGTCGGCAGCTGACCGGGTCGGGGAGTGGGTGAAAGGAGTTTTAGCAGTAAGGTCCCTAGAATCTAGGATTTACAATTTGGTCCCAACCCTAACTAAATGCAAATAATAATTTGCAACCCGAACTAAAATAATTTAATTAATTACAAACTACCATTAAAACAAATCATTTAATTACAAACTAGCATTAAAACAAATCTAAGTATTACAAAATGATTTAAAATATTTAATTAATTGCAAATTGATATATTGATTTAAAACTATTTAAAAATCATTTAAAAAAATTCTAGAAAAATTCCTAAAATTATAAAAATTATTTTAAAGCTAAATAGGTCATTAGCAACTAATTAACACTAATTAAATTAAATTTGAAAAAACAGGGGCTTATACTTGCACACTCAACCTAGTCCATCCTAGATCATAGTCGGTCTAAAGATATCCTACTATAATCCTAGTTAGGTTAGGAGTGTTGTTTATGTAACACCCACTTTCTAAAATGAGGGTAATTTTGAAGTTTTGTAAAAGTTTATTATTTAATAATAGGATTTATGATTTATGGGAATTTTTATTTAATTTAATACTATTTAAATTGGTAAATTTTGATGTGTGAACTAGTGAACTAGAACTGTTGAACCTAGAGACTAACCATAACCATAGGGACCTAACATGTGATTAGAATGACTATTTATAATTTTAGACCGGGTATTTTGGTCATTTTGTGACTTTTGAATTATTTAGGATTTTAATTAATTGGTAAATTTTAGATTATTTAATATATTTAAATTGATGTATTTGATTTTGGTCATTTTTCATTTTAAAATTTTGGGAAAATTTTATATTTTAATATTATTTTTATTGGATTTGTTTAGTCGGGTTTGAGTTTCGTCTCGTTCCGACTTGTATTGTGACCCGGGTAGCTTAAACTCTAGATGGGACCCAAATTAAGTTAAGCATGGCCCACAAAACCCAACAATTAAGTTAGTTAGTTAGACTAATTTTTATCATGTTAGAATGGTTAAGTTAGAGACTCAAAACTAGATCCTTTTGACCCCAAACTTGAACCTAGTCTTGACTTAACCATGTGAGACTAGAGAGGGACAATTAGGACATTTTCCATTAGCCCTAAAGGACTTTTATAGCAGCCAGCTTTAGGGGAGAATGATTCATTTCATTCATTATAATCTTGACTTTTATTTTCCTTTTGTTCCCTAATTTTAGACAGCCTTCCCTTTGTTTGATCTCCAAATCAAATCATTCCTTCACCAAATCTTTTCTCAATCATTCCCATTCTCCAAGGGAAGGGTGCTACCAAGGATTGGAAGAGAAGTGCAAGAGGAGTGTCCACTTTGAGGGATCTTCGTATCGGAGCCGTGTCCTAAAGGATTTCATTGGGATTCCACTCCCAATAGGTAAAATCCATCTCTAAATTGATTTCTTTTGCATATAAATTAGTTTTGAATCCGTAGGATCCATCCTCATGCATGTGTCCCCTTTAGATTCAAATTTGAGGCCATTTGGAGCTCTCTTGAGGATTTTAGATATGTGTCTTGTCCTACTTGATAGATCCCAAATTAGGACACCCATGTGTATGTATGTATGATAATAGTTTAAATAAATATTTAAATTTAGTTTTTGAATGGTTAGAGAGTGGATTGATCTTAGTTAGGATGGTTAGAATGAGTTTCATTTGGATACATATGTTGGTATCCAAGTATCTTGGCCTACATGTGTTTCTTTTGTCCAAAATAACTCAAATTCGTCATGATATCATCCACGTTTTTATTAACAAAGAACTTAGAAATGTCATAACTTTTAGCCTAGAAATATGTTTAATCTTCTATTTTTTTAGAAGAACCGTATCGAAGTTAGCTTTCCAAATATATATTTAATAAGCCAAAATCGTTCTGGAACTTTTTGTAAAATTATTTGAGTGTCAACTGTCCGAAAGACAAACGCGTTTCGGTGTTTTCGCGATTCCGGGGGCTTTCGGACACAAAAATGTGATCCGTTTGAAGTTTCGGAAAGCTAACACGAAGAGCTACGACATACTTTAATCCTAAAATTTATTGAAGGTCCAATTGGTACAGTATTGGTTTTAAGTAGAAGAGTGACTATACGACATAGACATTTTGTGTAACCTATGAGCCTATGTAGTATGGATATTAAATGAATGTAGAGTATGTAATGCATGATATGTTAGATGAATGAAATGATATATATATGATATGTATCCTCTTTACATTAATGTATATATATGGTTGAATGCAAGCATGTAGAATGCAATCAATGTAATGTATGTAAGCATGCATAAATGCATGAATGAAAGAATGATATACAATGTATGCATGAGAGTATATAATGAATGCTAGATATGAATGCAAGGTATACATATAATGAGATATTAATGCATAATGTATACATAATGTAATGCAATATATAATGATAGCATGTATGGTAATGTAGAATATATGATGCAAGCATGTATATGTCCACTGTTTTTTTCCTTTTTCTTACTTTTTTCCTTTCCTTCCCTTTCCATTTCAGTTTTTTCCCTTTTTTTCTCTTATATTTTACATGTTGTATAATGTATATAATGTATAGATGCATGTAAGTATGTAATATCATGAATGACATGTATGTAATAAAAATAAGTATATGTATGCAACTTAATGATATGTGAATGGATATAATACCTAAACTGAAGTATACATGCATATGGGATATGAATGAATGATATATATAGGTGTTAAGGTAAGGTAATGGTATTCACATATATTTTGAGTTAAATATATGAGTTTGTATGCATATATTATATATGCATGTATGCAGGAATGAACGTAATATAAATAGAGTATGCATCTATGAATATAATGTATGCAAGTATATAATGTATTCAAATATGTATGTATGCATCTATGTATGTATAGGTGCGTGAATGAATGCAAGTATGCATATATGATCTGTATGGGCATGTATGCAATGTATGTATGTATACATGATATGTATGTATACATGTACAATGTAAGCATGTATGAATGTATACATGTATGTTGTGTATCTATGTATGTATGTGTGGATACATGAATGAAGTATGTATATAGTGATAACAATGAATGAATGTATAAATGCATGAATGAATGTCATATGATGAATGAATGAATCAAAGGTATAAGTAAATATAATGCATTGTAATGAATGTTAACATATATAATGTAAAAGTATGTATGTAAATGTGCATGAATGTATATATCTATGTGACTATGTAAATATGCATGATGTAAGATATGCCTATTATAAAATATATGTAATATGGATATGCATGTATCTATGAAGGTATGTATTTATATATAGTATCATTTTATATTATGCATTGTTGTGGTTCACATTGTCTTGCGATTGTGTGAGTGCTAGCCTAGGCTTGGTTAGGCCTAGTGAGACTTGTTAGACTTGTTTGGGCTAGGACTTGACCTAGTTGACCTAGTTTGACTAGTGTAATTGACTAGAGTTGACCAATGGTTAACTTTAGCCTAGATTGACCCAAACATCATGTAGAATGCATTGTGAGTCAGTCTATTTACTATTTTGGACATATAGTGACTTGTACTGTTCTATAGGAGCCGGACACCACTCCTCGGACAGTATATTCTCTTCAGATATTCAGGATACCAGGCGAGTACATTCTCTGATCATTTCATATCTTGTTTAGGATTATATTTCCTACTTTAGATTACTTTACTTGATGCTGACATATTGGTAACACGGATTAGTACTATATGGATCTTGTCGTACGATGTTATCCCCTTAGCGGATACATCGGGTATTTCATGTTCGTGTACTTTATCGTGAGCATCGTGTACTCCTTGTATTCATGACATTCGTGTATAAATCGTGTGAAATTGTGTACTCTCATGTGCTCACATGATCTTCGTATATTCCTCGTCGTGTACAATAACATAACTTGACTGGATCCTTGTGTATTTATTGGGGACGGGAGAGTAGAAGTGATTATGTACTCAATCTTGTAGCTTACTCGTGTATAACCTCTGTAGATTACTCGTGTACAACATCGTGCCATACATAATCATCTTGTACTCTGAATCACTAGCACTGATTAGTTCTCTATATATTGTAGCTATTTACTTACAGTCTCTCTTTTACATCATGTTGTTCTTTCAGTTTCATGTATCTTACTCTCTAGCTTGTTTATATTTCCTAACCTGTTATGATTTGTTGAGATGTATTGTGCTCGCTCCTGTCCTGACTAGACCTGTTGAAAATATTACAGAGGATGAGACCGAGGCATTCTGTTCCACATATTTCGGACTACCCTAGAGGACTGTTGTGACCTAGACCAGCAGCAGGACCCCTTAGCAGTGGATGACACTCCTTTAGACTAGGATGTTTTCATTATATTTACTCTGGATTACTGTATTTGAGATTGAGATGTTATCTGGATTTGTGTTATCTTAGACACTTAGACTTCTATCTGGTTGTATCTTTGTGGATTCATTTCATATCTATCTATCTTATTATTTCCTGCCTTAGATGTGATTGAGACTGTATTCTGCTATGTCACCTATTCGGAGTGTATATACTGTACAGGTACCTTATAATTGTTAGATGATTGACCTAGGACAGCGTTCTACCACCGACACTGTGACGTAGGCTGGACGTACCCACTTCTCATGTCCTTACTCTAGGGTGCGGGTCGTGACAGAGTTTAAACCGCTATGTCCTCAGCACCTCTTTGCAGTTAATCTTAAACTTAACTTCTATCTGTTATGTCCAAGAAACACAACCTAAATACGAGGACAAAAAAATCAATTATTTGTGAATTAGTACATTGTTTGTCTATGAAAGTTAGCGAAACACTTAAGAATTTGAAGTACTCTAAAAGATTTTTGAAGTACTCTAACTTCTCTTAGCATAAAAAAAGGAGTTTACGGACATGAACTTAGCCCAAAATTGAGCTATTTTTTTTTAATAAATTGTTACCAAAAAGTTTTGGAGAACTCTCTAGAAAAAATGTGCCTTGGTTTTGTCAAATCAATAAGATGCCAATGGACATGATATCGTACAAGTCTAAACTTCATATGTATGCATGGCAAGAACATGAATAACTGATAAATCATCTCACAATAAGATTGTTGCAGCAAAAACAAGTAAAAAGTTGATAACAAAAATATATATGAAATGATTCTTCATTGATAACTTTTCAACGAAATACATGCTTTTAATAGCTGACTGAAATGTGCCAACTTGGATTACGACTCATGAAAAACAAAGAATAGCAATGCTCCATACATTATACCCTTTATTAACTATAAATAAAGCTTCTTCATCTAAAAAGCTTCAAAAGGGAGGAAAGAGTTTCTACTACCTCGAAGCATCCAAGTTATTTTTCATACTGTAGGGACGGGTCAATACATTAGCTAATGTACTTGTAAGTGGTATCAACCTAGCTCACATAAACTAACACAGTAATTATGTGAAAGCAAATAATGTTATTAAATAATCTTTCTACTTTTCTAAGGTATGTTACTAATTCATAAACAAGGAAGATAAAACATAATATATTAATATCCAATTATTCTTACTCATAGTCAACTTCCTTCCCTGTAAACAAAGATTATAACACAATATTGGATTTCGTATTTTCCTACCTATGCAAAACAATATTAGAAAACACTTTATAAGCGTCACAAGTTGTCTCTGCATTAATTGATTAGGTCTACAAAATAATTATTATTAGTATGCAACCTAACTATATAAAATAATTCATTAAGACGTTTCTTGGTTTATAAAGCTAGCGAAGCACTTAAGAACTTCCAACTACTCTAACTTCTTTTGGTATAAAAGAAGGAGTTTTAGGACATGAACTTAGACAAAAATTGGACTATCTTTTCAATATTTTTTTCGATAACTGTTGGTATTTTTCCTTTAGACTAGGAAAGATAGTCCCATATCGGATACACCAAATGGTGAGTATCTCAATATAATGCTTTGCTTGTGTTGAGGTATGCAATGAGTTGTGGTCGGACACAAATGGGTTCCATGTGGAAGTATTTTCTAAGAAGGAAAATAGATTAATTCCAACAAGGAAGCAAGTTAATTTTGTCATTCGGACTTGGACTCGGACACGACTCAAGGATGCCTCGTGCATGCACGGGCGTGCGTTTGGGGGGAGGCATGGACTGACACTCGACTGCTGACTGTGGGATGATCTAAAATATCAAACTCTTTTTAGTATTGGTAGTTTAGTCCCACATCGGATAGGAGAAATGGTGAAGTCTCACTCTACTTAGACCCCTGGCATCCTTTGTTAGATGCACCAAAGAAGAAAGAAAAAGGGAGTCTGTTGACTCCAGGGAGCCCGTTCAAGTCACAAAATTTTGACTAACAAGCGTTTCAGAAGTTCTTTGAGAACTTGCTGGTTCCTGGAAGCGGATCGTATAAAGACGAATCTTACTTTAAGCAACGGTGATCTTCATCACCCCAGCAAAGCTGCCTTCGTCACTCTTTCTTGGTTTCTTTTTCTTCTTCCTCCGTCTTCGAGACAAAGTCTTCAGGATCTTCTTGAAAAGTAATTATCGAAGTTCCTCTTATACAGAGCGTGTGACCAGAATTCGTTCCTGAGAATCACTTTGTCTACTCACTATGATCTGTTTCGACAACAACAGAGTGTGTGATCAAAATTTGTTCCTGAGAATTACTATGTCCACTCACGTTCTTTCATCTAAGATCTGTTTCGAAAATAACAATCTCAAAGCAAGATTAGATCCGATGGAGAATAATCGTACAAATCTTCTCAACACAAGTTTTAACAAACTTGAAAAGTTTGACGGAAGCATTACAACGTCTAGGAAAGAAAGGTCAGCCTTAATCTTCAACTCATGAGCATAGACTAGGTTTTGACAGATCCTGAGCCTTTGATTCCAGACGGTAAAAATGCTCAAAGGGTCGCTGAGGCCACTGCTCTGCAATCCAAGTGGAGGAGAGACAACACCTATATAAGTTGCTTATCTTGAATTCAATGGAGGACTCTCTACCGGAGTCATACAGCAAGAAGGTCCATGCCAAGGATGTCTGGGAGTCTGTGGAGGATCTCTACAAGGCGAATGAAAACAGGAACAAGATCCACGTGACCAAAAAGGTTTGGAGGATGCGATTCGAGGACGACAAGACGATGTTGTCTCAAGTCAAGAAATTTCTCAAGTTGCGTCAGAAACTGGCGGATAACGGCTTGCCCTTGGTCGATGCCTTCGTCGTTGGGGGTATTATCGCCAAGCTCCCACCTAGAGTGGAGCAATTTCATCACGGACATACGCAAGAAGATGGAGGTGGATCTTGAATGCCTCTTACTGGATTCATGTTGAAGACAAGCTAAGGGCTCAAAACAAATTGGACACCTTGTCCAAACAGATGGCTGAGGCCAATCTGGTACAAGCTAGAGACTTCAAGAGGAAGCAGAAGGCTTCTTACAAAAAATAAGGACTCTCGCTAGCTGAAGGTGAAGTCAGCTCAGTTCAAGCCTAAGCCTAAGGGCGATGGGGCTTGCTTCAACTGTGGCAAGAAGGGCCACTTTAAGAAGGGCTGCAGGACCAAGCCTTAACAAAAAGATCAAGGTGGGGCTAACCTGGTTGCTATGATTGCACGGGTTGAATTATCTAGTGTGTTAGCTGACATGGGTGGGCACTGGTGCATCTAGCCACACGTGCAAGGAATTGTTGACCTAGGACGAGCCAAGCTATGATGAAGTCTCAATGGTAAACATATTACTAGCAAAATATTTGGGGATCGGGATCATAGTCTTAGACTTTCGGAAAGTCATCGACACTAGTGTACATGTAGCATGTATAAGTTGTTTCCGAGGACCTGATCTCAGGAAGTTTGTCATTCGATACGAACTTGAAGATGGACATTCATGCTGGAAAGATGTTGATTTCTTGGCCAGGAGCATACTTTGGAAAGATGTTCAGTATCAAGCGAATGTTCGGACTTCTGTTGATGGTGCAGTTTATTAATTGAGTTATAACGAATGGACTAGGACATGTGCTATGTAATAGCAGCCTCAAGATGTCTAGTCTAGGCCTTATCTCCAATATGTAGGGGTAAGGAGATGGAGGGATATGAAGTCTGTACAGGGACAAAGACTGTCAGGAAGCTGCTCAGGCGATTGGACCAAAGTACATATATCTAGAGTTGGTACACTCAGATATCTGTGACTTTTATTATTCTCCACTGAGGTCGAGTTGAAGTATTTCTCGAAAAACAAAACGTTCGAAAAGATCAGGGACTTCAGGATTGAAGCTGAACATTAGCCGGTCGACAACTCAAGAGACTAGAAGTGGTTGAGACGGAGTGTATCGTTTTCTTGAATTCGTATCATTCTGTTGTAAACATGGAATTGGCTACGAAACGACTGCACCGTAGAATCTCTCATCTAATAGAGGCTCAGAGAGAAAGGTAAGTGTGCTGTCAAAGATGATGATTGTGGGTCTTAATACACCTCTGAGGATAGATTATGCTTACGACTACATTTATTTCCAAATAAAGTACCGTTTGCCACATCTGTCATTGTTTCTCATAAACACTTGTTCCGTATTAGACCTGACTTGAATATCATTCAAGTGTGGGGGTGCCTGGTGTACGTAAAACTTCTGGATATCAAGATTCAGAAGCCAGGGACGATGACCAAGATGAAATTTATTATGGATAAGCTGTTGAAAGCTACGCTCGGAGATTCTTTGATATTGTATCATTCAAATCATTGAGTCTCGCGATACGAAATTCTTTGAAGATAAGTTTGCTAGGGACAAGAACATTTTTTCGCAGATGTTCGAAGAATATTGTTGGTGTCGAAGAAGCAAATACTTCCAAAGAAGTGATAGCCCAGAAGGTGGTTATCGTTTGAGACAACACTTGAACCAGTATTCGCTAAGCAGTTAGCAAAGCGAGTGAGAAGGCTGAAAGACTTCGAAGATGACTTTATCACCTATCACATGTTGTCTAATGAGACGATAAAGACCAGAGACGTGATCTTCTGGGGGGGAAGTCAGTCAATGGTAAGATTGACTCTGTTGCATCCAATTAAAGTGGGTGTTAGTTAATCTGCCTGAAGGGGCTAAACCTATCGAATCTTCGAAAAGAAGACGCCAAAAAGATGAATGAACTGATGATGTGTTCAAGGCTAGGCTGGTTGCAGGAGGGTTTGCTCAAGAACAAGAGAGAGATGAGGTTGACACATATGCTCTAATGGCTAAATATCAAATATCATGATGACGATGGTCATGGCTGCTATTCATGAGTTGTTCTATCATCAAATGGATGTCTAAACAATATTTTTGGATAGAGAAATGACATAAGAGATTCACATACAACAACCAGATAGATTTTTTGTTCAGGGTATTGAAGACAAGGTTTGTAAGTTGGTGAATTCTATGTACAATTTAAAGTACTCTCAATCTGTGGCTCGAGAAGTTTGACCAGCTTATTAGGTAAAAAGGCTACAGCATCAGCGAACTGTTAAGTATGATTACACAAAGTTCGTTGATGAGAGAAGAGTTATCATTTATCTCTATGTGGACGACATAATGATGTGTCACTAGAACAAAGATGTTCCTCACGTCCAGATTCAATATGAAGGACATGGGAGATGCGGATGTCATCCTGGAGATTTAAATAATCCAGACGGATGATGAACTTATCCTATCAACACTACATGGAAAGTTGCGCATACGTTATGGATATCATGATCTTCCAGGGATCGATACTCCTCACAGGTGTGATCAAAAGCTGAAGCCAGATCCTGGATAAGCGTCAGACAGTTGGTGTACTCGAACATTATTTGGAGTTTAATGTAGGCTATAAGTACCACCAGGCCTGACATAGCTTTTGCTGTAGGCATGACGAGTCGATTCACGAGCAATCCAAGTGTTGATCTTTGGAAGCTGTAAAGAGAGTAATTGGATATCTTCCAGGGGCTCAGAAAGATGTACTACATCGGTTACCCTGTAGGGTAGAAGTTTCAGTGATGCCAGTTGGTGCTCAGAAAGAGAGAAAGAAGAGGCTATATTCTACATGGATAATGCTGCTATATTAAGAAAGTCGAAGAAGCAGGCTGCTATATTGAGAAAGTCAAAAAAATAGATCTATGGGTAGTGGTGCTATATCAAAAAAGTCGAAGAAACAAACATTTCTCTCACTATAGAATCTGAGTTCTATTAGCTGCAGCGGATGAAGCAGAATTGCTTTGGGTATAAAGCAGAGTGGCTTTGAGAGCTCATGAAGGATCTTTCTGTAGTTGGTATGCAAATTTGGGTGATGCCGATGTATTGAGACAACCAGGTGGCTGCAGCAGTGGCATCGAACGACCTCTTCAATAGAAAGAAGAGGGCTGTGTGATTAAAGCACATGGCGGTTAATGATCTCATTAAGGGATAAGTCATTATCGTGGTGGATGTTCGGAGCTAGGAGAATCTGGCGGACCCGATCACTAAAGGTCTCAAGCGCCAGCTGATCGAGGATTCGGCAAGAAAAATAGGCTTGAAGACATTCTGATATTATGTCTTTGTAATTCTACCATAAAGTTTTATGCTATTAGTTCAGAAAAATCTACTAGGCATCTAACTTTTGGTTCAAGGAAGGATCATTGACTGGAAGAATATCATGTGTAGTAGACAATCCTTTGGTATACTGCGGGGTCACGGACCTACAACCACTATTAGTAGGCAGTCCACCGGATATTGCAGGATTATGTACCCGAAATCACTGTTAGTAGGCAATACCTTAGAATATTGCTGGGTTTTAGACCCAGAACTATTTAAGTAGGCAATCCTTTAGAACTTTATGGATTATGAACCCAGAACCACTGTTGTCTACTATTTATTCTTTGTAGAGAACAAAGTCCTGTAAGAGGATGGCTTGAAAGCCTTAATGCGTTCTCGGGCATTTGGGATGTCCGACATACTTTACAGGAAGCACGGGTAGCACAGCACTACAAAAGAGCATAGTACTATGCTACAGTGGGGTGATACCACATGAGGTACCTAGTGAGGGTAAAGCCTCGGCTTCGGGCAAGTCACAGCGGCGTAGCATCGCACATAGGAAATGGGCCTAATGCTGTGAAATAAAGAGTGGTAGGCAACTACGAAGAGGATGGGCCTCATGTTACAGTGGTGTGACACCATATGAGGCAGAGCCTCGGCTTTGCAAACCATGTCACGGCAGTGTAACACCGCAAGGAAGCGAAAGACTTATACTGGATAGTTTAGCACTACAAAGAGGCTGGGCCTCATGCTACAGGTGGTATGATACCACATGAGGTAGTGCCTCAGCTTTGGGCTATGTCATAGTGGCGTAGCACCGCAAGAAAGTAAAAGGCTTCATGCCAAGACTCTTTAAAAGAACTCACCTAGAGTGTATGGATAGAGATGTAGGCCGTCTTTGAAGGAAACCTTGTAGACATCCAATATACATACACCGAAACTAAGCTGGCACATGGCTTTTAATGTGCAGCCAGAAGCACAGTTGATGTCATTATATGAGTGAAAGAATTACAGTTATGGTGCAGAATTCAAGGCTTAGTCCATTCTTGTATCATGTTGTTATTTAACCCATACAGGAAGATTCAGGTCGTAGTGACATCTCTCCTAATGCATGATGGATAGTCATTGTGGGGAACGCTCAATCCATATATCAAGATATATGGAAGATTGTTGGTATTTTTGCCTTTAGACTAGGAAAGATAATCACACATCGGCTATGCCAAATGGTGAGTATCTCATATAATGCTTTGCTTATGTTGAGGTACACATGAGGTGTGGTGGGGCACAAGTGGGTGCCATGTGAAAGTTTTTCTAGAAGGAAAAAGGATCAATTCCAACAAGGAAGCAAGTTGATTTTTTCGTTCGGACTCAGACTCGGACACGGACTCCAGGATGCCTCGTGTATGCACGGGCGTGTGTTCGGGGGGTAGGCAAGGACTGACACTCGACAATGCTGATTGTGTGATGATCTAAAATATAGAACTCTTTTTTGAGTATTGGTATTTTAGTCCCACATTGGATAGAAAAAATTGTGAAGTCTCACCCCACTCTATAAATAGAGCCCCATGGCCTCCTTTGTTAGATGCACCAAAGAAGAAAGAAAAAAGGAGTCCTTTGAGTCCAGGGATTCCGTTCAAGTCACAAAAAGTTGACTAACGAGCGTTCCAGAAGTTCTTTGAGAACTTGCTGGTTCCTGGAAGCGGATCGTATAAAGACAAATCTTGCTTTGTGAAACGATGATCTTCATTACCCCTTCAAAGCTTCCTTCCTCACTTCCTTCTTTCTTGGTTTCTTTTTCTTCTTCCTCCATCTTCGAGACAAAGTCTTCAGGATCTTCTTGAGAAGCAATTCTCGAAGTTCCTCTTATACAGACTATGTGACCGGAATTCGTTCCTGAGAATCACTCTGTCCACTCACTAAGATCTGTTTTGGCAACAACAGAGTGTGTGACAAGAATTCGTTCCTGAGAATCACTCTGTCCACTCATGTTCTTCCATCTAAGATCTATTTCAGAAATAACAGTAACATGTTGTTATCAAAACATTTGGTGAACTCTTTAGGGAAAAAATAGAAGCAACCATGATAAGCACAATCCTACACTGAACCTAAGTACAAGGAACAAAAAATAATCAGTTATTTATGATGTTAAGGCATTGCTTGGTTTATAGAAGTTAGTGAAGCACTTAAGAACTTTGAAGTACTCTGACTTCTGTTAGTGTGAAAAAGAGGAGTTTGAGGACATGAAGTTGGCCCAACACTGAAGTATCTTTTCAATATATTTTTTGTAAGTTGTTCTTACCAAAAAGTTTGGGGATCTCTTTAGAAGAAGAAAAGGAAGTAATCCTAAATCCAACCTAAGTACAAGGAAGGATAAATAATAAATTATTTGTCATATTAAGACATTGTTTAGTTTATGGAAGTTAGCAAAACACTTAAGAACTTTCAAGTGCTTAACTTCTCTTGGTATTAAAAAAAACAGGAGTTTGAGGACGTGAACTTGACCCATAATTGAACTCTCTTTTCAATATTTTTTTGACAAGATATTGCCAAAAAATTGAAGAACTCTTTAGAAAGAACAAAAAAGGAGCAGCCATGATAAGCAATTCTAAACCCAACCGAATACAAGGAACAAGAAATAATTAATTATTTATGACATTATACATGGTTTGGTTTATGGAAATTAGTGAAGAACTTAGGCCTTTGAAGTACTCTTAAGTTCTCTTGGTATGAAAAAAGAGGAGTTTGATGAACTTGGCCCAAATTTGAGCTATCTTTTCAGTATTTTTTTTAAAAGTTGTTACCAATTTTTTTTTTATAATAACTCTTTAGAAGAAAAAAGAAAACGTAGAAGCAGCCACGATAAGCATCATAAACCCAATTTAAGTACAAGAAAACAAAAAGAAATCAATTATTTGTGACATTAAGACATTGTTTGGTTTATGGAAGCTAGTAATGCTCTTAAAAACTTTGAAGTATTTGAACTTCTTTTGGTACGTAAAAAAAAAGAGTTTGCGGACATGAACTTGACCCAAAATGGATCTATCTTTTTAAGATTTTCTTTTAATTTGTTGGTACCAAAAAGGTTTTAGAGAACTCTTTAGAAAGAAAGAAAAAAGCAGCCACAAAAAGCAATCATAAACCCAGCCTAAGTACAAGAAACAACAATTAATCAATTATTTGTGACATTAATACATTGTTCGGTTTATGGAAGTTAGCGAAGCAGTTAAGAACTTTGAAGTACTCAAACTTCTCTTGGAGCAAAAAAATGAGTTTGAAGACATGAACTTTGCCCAAATTGAACTCTCTTTTAAGATTTTTTTTTTTTGATAAGTTGTTGTTACAAAAAAGTTTTATAAAACACTTTAGGAGAAAAAAAAAAGCAAAAGCAACCACGATGAGAAGTCCTAAACCCATCTAAGTACAAGGAACAAAACTAATTTGTTATTTGTGACATTAATACATTATTCGGTTTATGGAAGTTAGCTAAGCACTTAAGAACGCTCAAGTACTCTAACTTCTCTTGTATGAAAAAAGAGGAGAACATAAAACTCTTCTACATTGACAAGGCATAAAATATAAATTATGGGCTGGTACAAGTGTGGATGCAAGTACAAGTACTTGTAAATGAGGAGGTACATGAACAAGTACATGAGTCTCTACGAACTATACGAGTATGTCGAGTACATGTGCATATCATGTACGATACATGTACGATCATATTGTGTACAAGTACATGAGACATGTAAACGAAATGTGATATGAATACTCGTAAATGTATAAAAGGTATTTTGAAAATCAACTTAAAATTATCTAGAAAACTTCATATTTATTTTCAAACATATACGGGACAGTACAAGGAATTCAAGGAATCAAAATGTCATGAAATTTGAGTCACAAGTATAAAACATCATCATAATCATGATAACAATGATAATGTGGGGATCGATTTAAAAATGATGACAACGACACACGGAATCCAAGATCAAACAAGTTGCTCTGGTTGTTTCACTGCTTGAAAGTGTAAGAAAGTTACTTTTCGTCTTGTTAGAGTGAAATATGTGTGCTTTTGAGTTTTATACTAGTTCTTGTTTACTGAAAGTGACTTACAATATTTGGATATGTGATAATTTATAACTTTGAAGTGGTCAAATTTATACTTTCAAATGAGGTGGTAAAATAAAACATTAAAAAGTAATTAAATTAAGAATTTATTTTGTTTATAATTATTTAACCATTTAAATTAAGTTAATTATCTTAATTAAGTATTAGGAATTCATTTTTTAATAATTATTTAATCATTTTAAGTTAAGTGTCTTAATTAACTTAAGTTTATTATTTAATATTACTAATTATTTACTACTAATTATTTTACTAATTACTAATACTAATCAATAATAAAAACTAAATTTATTATAATATTTTAACTGATACTTATTTAAATTTAAATAATAATTGTATTTATAATTATTAATTAGTATTATCAAAAACTATTGTTTAACTTAATTATTTAATATTGGTTGTAATGATATAAATTATTTTAAAATTTTAATAATATACTTAAAATTTTAAGTATTAATTTTTAACTAAATTGGTAATAATTTATTAGTAGCAAATATTTTTTTTTAAAATTATTAAAGATTAAGAACGAATATTACCCAAAAAATTAAGTAATTATATATTATATAAATTACTTTTGTACATTATGGGCATCTTATTTAAATTATTTATGATTATTTACACTAAATTCTCCTAAGTTTTAGGTTTATAACACATGGTACATCTACTTTTAAACTAATTACACTGATCACCCACATGTTTTATGTTTATTACGCGAGGTACCCTATTTAAGATAAAACTAAAAAATTATAACACTAACTACCCCTATTATTTTATTTTTCTAAAGGGAGGGGTGGTTGGTGTAATAGTTTAACAGTAGGGGTATCTCGTGTTATAAATCAAAAACTTAGAAATAGTTAGTGTAACTAACCCAATTATTTAATATTAGCTAAATCGGTAAAATAGGTACTTACACTAATTGTTTAACTTACTAAATTTTTTAATTATTAACAAAATTCTACATTTTAATTAAAAAAAAACAAATCTCACTTGTCATTTCCTTCCAATTTTATTTAAAAAATTAGAAACACATCCCTCTTTTTATATAAGACAATAATTAATAAGAACTTAGAGTCACCATTCCTTTCTAGTTCTTGTTTTCTCTTTCATGTTCAACGAAACACTTAAAACGTAGAAGTGAATTAAAATATTAAGCATGGGGCTTGTTTGGTAAATGGATTTGGATTTGGAAATCCAAAATTCAAATCCAAATTCAGATCATGGATTTCAAAATCCAAATTCAAGTCCAAATCCAACTCCAACCAAACATAGGATTTGGATTTATAATTAATAACTAAATTATAGTCATGATCAATAATTAAGCTATTAATTGATTATAGTATTATTAATTATAAAATTAATAATTAACGATTAATAATTAATAATTAACGATTAGTTATTATTATAAAATAATAATTAAAATTAGTTAATTTTAAAATAAATAACGATTAAAAAATAACGAATAATAATTTTGATAATAATTAATAATTATAAATTATAATTAATGATTAATAATTAATAATTAACGATTAATAGTTTTAATTAACGATTAATAATTAAGAATTATAATTAATGATTAATAATAATAATTAATAATTAACAATTAATTTTTAATTAACGATTAATAATTAATAATTAACAATTAATAATTTTTAATAATTAACGATTAATAATTTTTAAATAAATAACGATTATAATTATAAAATTAATAATTAATGATTAATAATTAATAATTAACGATTAGTTAATTAAATAAAATTAGTTAGTTTTTAATTAACTATAAATTAAATATTTTAAAAATAATAATTATAAATTAATATAATGATGATTAGTAAATTATTAATTAAATCATAAAAATATGATTCTAAGTGATTAAAATATTATTAATTAAGATAATAATAAATAGTTATTAACAAATTATTAATTAATATTAAAATAATACTAATAGATTATTAATTAAGATTATAATTGGATATTAATTAATAAATTAATTAAGATTATGGTTAAGAATAATAAAATTATTATAATTTGATTAATAAGGTAATAAATTATTAATTATGATTATTATAAATTATTAAATAATAAAATTATTAATTAATAAATTATTAACTTAGAATATAATTATGATAAACAATTATTAGTTAGTTTTTTATTAATTAACTAATTTTTAATGAAATTTAAAGAATAAATATTTTAACAAAATTATTAAAGAATAACTAATTTTTAATTTACTAATTTTTAACAAAATTATTAAAGAACAAATATTTTAACAAAATTATTAAAGAATAACTAATTTTTTTCTTTCAAATCCAACCAAATTCAAGATCTGGATTTTGCCTTACTTTCCATATCCAAATCCATCTCCAACCAAATATAGGATTCCATAAATTTTTCTCCAAATCTATAAAAATTTAAATTCCACCGAATTTTACCAAACAGGTCCTAAGCGACAGCGAAGACCCAGTGAATTTTTTTTTTTTTTTTTTGATAAAAGACCCAGTGAACTTAGCTATTGCGAAAACATCATTGTTTGGTCTTAGGCTGACTTACTAATGTTTTGACCATTGGAAACGCGTTGACCTGAAGCAGAACATTGCCAAGTACATGCTTTGAATAAATAAACGAAGCTCAATCTTTCTACTACAATGAATAAATAAGCACACTAAACTTCTCCGACTCTTGCTTCCGTTATCAATTTTCAAAAAAAAATACTAGAAGGCTAAACAATCCATGAGTAAAAAAAAAAAAAAAAAAAATTCATGAACTGCACAAAACCCCTGTAATTCTAAAAATTGTACATCGAGTCGATGCGAAAACAAGACAAGAAAGAAGAAGAAGAAAAAAAAACTATCAAATGTTTTGTTGCCTTTCAGCCTATAAGACGCGGACACTCCAAAAATACCGGTGCATGCCGTATCTGACACGACAGTGACACACTGACACAGAAACTAAAAAAATACATCGAGGACGTACCAAAATCAGTGCCACGTCTGTATGTAGTAATGGTGTTCGCGCAACACACAAGTTGTCAGCCGATGAATGAAACGTCGTCCAACTGCACCAGGTCCTGCAGTCCATCCCATAATCCCTCCCCTTGATCGCCATCAGCTCCACCGGGCGGCTGCTGCTGCTGCTGCTGATGATCTTGATCCTGAACATCTTCTTGGGACTGTTCGGGGAACGGGAAGTTGAGCCTGGCACGAGCACCGCGGAACTCGATGGCGGCTCTGTCGTAAGCCCTCGCGGCCTCCTCGGCCGTGTCGAACGTGCCCAGCCACTTCCGGACCGCCCTCCGCGGGTCGCGTATCTCCGCCGCCCACTTCCCCCACGGCCGCTGCCTGACCCCCCTGTACTTGTTCTTATTGTTCCTCCTCTTCCTCCTCTGCGCCGGCCCGGGCCCGCTCGTCCCCTCCGCCTCGGCCGGCGCGAAGAAGTCGCACCCGAGGCAGCCGTCGATGCCGCATTCGCCGCACGCGGCTCCGGGGGCGGCCGGGGAGAGAACGGCGGCGAAGATCGCGGAGGGGTCGACGTCGGTGCTGCCGGAGATGACGTGGACGAGGGCGGAGACGATGATGGAGGTCTCCTGCTCGCGAGAGATGGAGGAGATGAGCTGGATGTTCATGAGTACTTGTCTCTTTGGGACCATAATAGCTCGAGTCGAGATTGAGTAGTAATAGTTCGTCCATTGGTCTCTCCTTTATACATGAGAGATTTCGACGTCGTCCGCGGATTAAAAGCGGACATTATTTGTTAAAATATATATTTCTGGATATTGTGGTGTGTTGGTTCACGTGTTCGGCGTGGGAGAAATCAGAAATGGAGTTCTACTAATATTATAGAATTGACACGTTGATAGAGTTGTTTCTGATTTGGTGGGAGGGGATTTTTGTGTATAAACTATGGACAGGGGACCAGCCGAGGGAACGTGAGCGAATGAAAGAGACAATGAGGGAGTCCATGTCCTACGTGGCCAGCACCTGAGGTTTATTCTTTTTCGGCTAAGCTTTCCTGAATATAAGTGGGCCACCAAGAAAATTTCACTCAAAAGCTAGTGCGAACAATAGACCATTTAAAAAAAAATTGTAAATTGATATTGTTAGTTATTCTAATTTTTTTAATTTGATATTATAAATTTTGATATGCATCAACTTAATATTCTAAAAAATAAGACAAAATTATTATTGTCTATCCCTCCCTACTCTCCTGACTAACCCCACCCCCAAACCTCCGTCGGCTGCATCCCCCTCGGCCGTATGCACCTCCCCCCTCCTTTCCGGTTGACTGCAACCCCCTCCCCCTCCCTTCGCGTGGGCCACTACTGCCATTGTCGTTGTTGTTATCATTGTTGCTGCAAATGCGCCGTCGTTGTTGCTTCTGCACGAGGAGAGAGGGGAGTGCGGGTGGTGCAGCCGGCGAGGGTGGGGGTGTCGGGACGGATGGGTGCAGTCGACGAAGGGGGGCGGGGTGTTATGCACAAAAGTTTGCGTCCCACCAAGACGGACTTACATAACTCTCAACGGACCGAGGTTATGCGGGAAGCTTCCAGAATGTTCCAGAAGATGGTAGAATCTTTCAGAAGGCCCAAGAATCTTTCAGAAGGCCCGAGTATCATTAAGAAGACTCAAGATCTTCTAGATGGACCATGATCCTTTTTTGATAAACTAGAAACTTTCTTATAGTTATCTAGTAGTAGAATAATAGTTGGAATATTATGTTTTCATAAATTTCTTGTAAGTCTTACGGGTACTATAATAAGTGGGAGCCACATTTTCTCCTCACCACCTAAAGTTGTACTCTCTTTATAGTATAGTGATGTTTTCATACTTTCAATTTCTCTCTTTTGCTCCACTTTGTTCTCAATATCGCATTAGCGATCTAGCTAAGCGGGTTCGGAAAGGCTGGCACGAGTCTTCGAGCAGAAATCTTGTGCACTGCATGTATCGAAGTGTAACCTAAAACACTAAGTTCGTAACAGGGGGTGCAACCGACAGAGGAGGGGGGGCACTACCAAAATACACCCATTTAGCGACGGATGTTTAGCGACGGAAATTTTTGGTCGGTATTAGCGACGGTTTAGTGGCCGCTCAGCGACTGAATTTCGACTACAAGCCTTTGCCATTTTTATTTTAATTTTAGGAGGAGGAAAAGTCGCTCAGCCGTCGCTAGACTGACGGTAACATATCGACGGATCTTCCGTAGTCGCAACACAGTCGTATATTTGGCGAGAATAGTGTAGGAAATTGGCGGGACATATTTTCGACGACGTAGCGACGGATAGTCAGTCGGCACTTATCCAAAAGGGCGACAACCGGGCGACGGATATCTACCAGTCGCTAGTCCGTCGCTATATTTACGTTCCAGACTTTAAATGAAACGGCGGGGGGAACTTTTTGCATTCCCCCCAAATTTACTCTCTCTCCTCCCCTCTCTCTCTCTCTCTCTCTCTCTCTCTCTCGCCGGTGTCGGCTTCGGTGATCGGCGTCGGTGTCGTCGTCGTCGTCCTCTCCTCTCTCTCAACCGAAGGTAACCCCCTCTCTCTCTCTCTCGATCTCTCTCTCTCTCTCTCTCTCTCTCTCTCGCGGTGTCGTGGGCTGGGCGGCGCGCTTGGGGCTGGGCCGTCCGGGGCTTGGCGGCTGGCTTGGGTCGGGGGCTGGGCGGCGGGCTTGGGGCTGGGGCGTCGGGGTCTGGGCGGTGGGCTTGGGGCGGGGGCGTCGGGGTCTGGGAGGCGGGCTTGGGGTTTTGGGGCGTCGGGGGCTGGGCGGCTTGCTTGGGTCGGGGTCTGGGCGGTAGGCTTTGGGCGGCGGCGTCGGGGGCTGGGCGGCTGGCTTGGGGCGGGGGCGTCGGGGCTGGGCAGCTGGCTTGGGTCGGGGGCTGGGCGGTGGGCTTGGGGCGGCGGCGTCGGGGGCTGGGCGGCTGGCTTGGGTCGGGGGCTGGGCGGTGGGCTTGGGGCGGCGGCGTCGGGGGCTGGGCGGCTGGCTTGGGTCGGGGGCTGGGCGGTGGGCTTGGGGTGGCGGCGTCGGGGGCTGGGCGGCTGGCTTGGGACGGGGGCGTCGGGGGCTGGGCGGCTGGCTTGGGTCGGGGGCTGGGCGGTGGGCTTGGGGCGGCGGCGTCGGGGGCTGGGCGGCTGGCTTGGGGCGGCGGGCTTTGGTCGGGGGCGGCGGGTGGCTTTGCTTCTCAAATTCATCTGAGTTTATATATTGGCTAAATAATGTGTTATCCATATTGGGTGTTTCATTAGTTTGGAGGTGTTTGGATTAGTAAATGTGAATATATATGGGGTTTGGATTCATGGTGTATATGTTCACTGTCTCAAGGACAGTGCGAGTTCTATCAGTTGTGTGCTTCTATATAGATGTATATATCTATACTTCTAGCTGTGATATACATATGTGTATGTGACAATCTCAGTTAGCGACGGACTAGTTACCGGTTAGCGACGGATATTTCCAGCTCCATTAATTGCATTAATCTACGGTACGACATGGTGACGGATATTCCCTGCAGCCATTCGACTGGCGAGGCAGAAACTATGTTGCCGTAGATAAAGTTGCCTGTCCTACGACCCTCATCCCTCGGCAATGATGATACGACAACCCATCACTATATCTTATATAGTAGTAGATGATGTTTTAGTATTACATTAGTGAGTTCATCTTGATTCTGTTACGTACGTCCTTCAGATACTAGATACGATAAGGTTAACATATACTACACGATATGTATACAGAATATAGATGATTCACACTAATGTATGCTAGAATGAATCTTGGGTTGTGTTCTGAGCCATCCGTTCTCACACTTAAAACATATAGGAATTAGTAGTGTGAGAGCGCCGGAGAGAGTGAGAGCGCCAGAGGGGGGAGGAGAGAGAGAGAGTAAAATGGTACGACATGGTGAAGTAGTACTGTATTTTGGCTCCAATTCCAGCTCCATTTGATCTACGGTACGACATGGTGATCAGGACATAGTCTCTGCAGCCATTCGACTGGCGAGGCAGAAACTATGTAGCCGTAGATAAAGTTGACTGTCTTCCGACCCTCATCCCTCGGCAATGATGATACGACAACCTATCACTATATCTTATATAGTAGTAGATGATGTTTTAGTATTACATTATGTGAGTTCATCCTGATTCTATTACGTTCTTCAGATACTAGATACGATAAGAACATATACTATACCATATGTACAGAACATATATGATTCACACTAATGTATGCTTGAATGAATCTTGGGTTGTCTTCTGAGCCGTCCGTTCTCGCACTTGGCAAAAAATCGAATTGGTAATACTTTATCGGCTTTCGAAAATGTACTCAAATTACATGATGGTTCCTTTAGTTAGCTTGCTTATGTTACAATTATATTATTTGTGACTATCGATCTTACCAGATGGCACCCATGACCCGAGGAACGACACGTCATTTGAAGAAAACAGTTAATGCTGAGGTGGCTCCTCCTACAGTTGAGGAGGAAGTGGCACCGGTTGCTAGTGAGACCGAAAGTTCTATTCATCCAGCACCGGTAGCTAGTGAGACCGAGAGTTCTCTTCAATCAATCTTTGCAAGGGACGACATCTCTCCTCGCGCCAAAAAACTCGCTTTTTCGAGGTGGATGCGTGAACGTATCACTGAGCGTTTGCATGAGCAGCATGTTTCTCATTAGCTATTAGTACTGATTTGTATTGGACTATTTGTATTGGGTTATTTTTGTATTAGACTATTGTATTGGACTACTTATTGAGTTGTTTTGTATTAGACTATTTGTAGTGTCCTCCGACCCTCATCCCTCGGCAATGATGATACGACAACCAACAAGAGAGAATTCTAGATCCATCTCAGTATGACGTATACTCTGATAGATCACAATTACAAGAATGATATCAGTAGTGGGATTGAGTGTTGGAGGAGATATTATCAGAGAATACGTCCTACTCAGATGGGTCTCCCACCGTTACTAATTTTTCTGACAGCATAGTACATGCCTCAACGCAACTATCATCCCTGGCTATGAGGATTCATCGTCTGACTTGTGGTCTTTGTTGAGGCCAAAGTCGATTTTCCTATGTGTTTTAGAATATTTGTGAAAATTTTGGAATATTTGTGCTATGATCGGTCGTCAAGATTGGATATTAGGTTACTGTAACTGGCCAACTCTTTTCTATGTGTTTTGGAATATTTGTGAAAAATTTGGAATATTTGTGCAATGATCGGATTATAACGATGGATATTATGTTACTCTTCCGGATAACTGATGTCTATTTTATATTAATTTGGTTTGGTCTATATGATTCTTGGATAATTGGTGTGCATTAAATTCGTATGTGCATATTTTGGTCTATGTGATTCTTGGATAATTGGTGTGCATAATATATTTGGTCTATGTGATTGTTGGATAATTGGTGTGCATTATATATTGGTTTGGTTTATGCAAATTTTTGCGAACAGCTAAAAAGCTGTAAATTTTTTTTCAAAATATTCTCAGTTAGCGACGGACTTATGACCGTTTTGCGACGGAAGTTGTCACGTCCCGCTTCCCGGATGGAAGGGTGACGTCAGAACACATCTCCAGGCTACGCGCCGAAATCGCGATTGTCGCCCGTAATATCAGCAAAATGGAAAATACCAGAATTTCATAACATTAAGCATATGGTACAGGAAACTTTTCCAACAATTCTTATACAGATTTATTACAAAAGCAAATTGCATAATGACTGAGAAATACTCGTTCTAGCTATAAGCAATGGTTCACTCCTCGAGGTATTGCGGTGATACTTCAGCAGAGACGTCTTCTTCTTCACCTAGTGAACAAAACTAGGTCGTTTAGAAACGACAAGCAAGTCCTCGGTCAAGGGCGATGAAATATAAATAAATAAAATTTAAATATGCGATTTTCTTTAAAAAGACTTGTGCACTGCATATGTGTATGTATATATATATATATATATATATATATATATATATATATATATATATATATATATATATATGCCCTTAATTTTACTAAAATGACACATGTAATCATCCTACTCCAGGGATTGTGAGATTTTCGAGCTTCCCTTGAGCTTTCTGTAAGATTTGCTTCCCTTGAGCAAACTGCCTACCTAAAGTAGGTATGAGCTACCCTTGGAGTAAGATGAAATGCAATTGAGAACAATAATCTGAATAATTCTCTAGATGCTTCCCGTGAACAATCCCGTTAACCTGGGATCAGGCTGTGAATTCCGAGCCTCCCTTGGGCTAAACATCTATTTGATGTTACTGTCGAAATAGATGAATTGATTTCCGAGCCTCCCTTGGGCTAGTACTCTCTATTTGAAAATAGAAGTACGGATTTCCGAAATACTGATCAGCTTTTATTGTTATTATGTTACGGGATATCTAGGAATATTCAGTTGTTCTCCCCGCCCAATGCTTCCTATATATGAAACTTTCTAAAAATTTCCGAAGGTCAGAAATTTGACTATCTCTAGAATTTCTCAAAAATTTGGGCAGAGTCTCCTTTGTATTTAGGAGCCCCGGAAACTTACAGAAAACACATATGAATGATAAGGAAAATATGGGCTCGCCGACCCCTTCGGTGGAGCAACTCTCAACACCGGAACCACGCAAATAATAATTGGGCGCGCCGACCCCTTCGGTGGAGCAACTCTCAACACCGGAACCACGCAAATAATAAAAGAGTAAGGAGAAATTGGAGATTTATACCTGAGCAAGCATTAATTACCTTCCCCTTAGCAATAGATCAATTTGCGGCTTGCTAATAGCTTTGCAATTTGTCAATTAGAGTAAATCCTTATTATGCAAGACTTCATAATGTATAACCATATGTGTACGGGTATATATATATATGAATGTATATATACACATATGTATGTAGGTATGTAGGCATATAAAGATATATATATATATATATATATATACATATATGTATGGATATATATATATATACATAGATAGATATAGATATATATATGTATGTATATATATGTATATATGTACACATATAGATAGATATAGATATATATGTGTATGTATATATATATATATGTGTATATGTACACATATAGATAGATATAGATATATATATGTATGTATATATATATGTATATATGTACACATATAGATATATATAGATATATATGTGTATGTATATATATATATATGTGTATATGTACACATATAGATAGATATAGATATATATGTGTATGTATATATATATATATATATATATATATGTGTATATGTACACATATAGATAGATATAGATATATATATATGTATGTATATATATATGTAGGTAGTATAAGGAAAATTGAACCACATGAGTTTCTTCCATATTGCATAAAGCAGGGAAATGTAAATAAACGGAAAACATTTCTAACTATAGACATACAAAATTGAGTAATTTCGTAGTGAGTAGAGAAAAAGTAGGATCCTTTTTACCTTCCAGGCGTATGGTCCAGTTGTTTCAGTTCCCATATTTATGACAACTTACCATTGGCGAGTCCCATATGTTCACATGTGTTTGTTTGTTCATGAAGAGTCCAATAGTTCATGTCCATAATTGCAAGTCCAAAATCCGTGTCCGAAATCGATTCCTCTATTTGTGTCCAATTGTTTTATCCACTTGTTCATGATGTATTATAATGAATATTTAACACTTTTGTCAATGTTTACCAAATTAAACATAAAAATCAAAGTTGCAACATTTTAAAATACCTTAAATTGGGTTAAATGTTATCAAAATTTCCAAAGTTTAATTAGTCATGATTAGGATTAATTTCTTAACTTATACTTCTCAATCTTAATATCAAGAGATGGAAGAATTTATATGCCATAAAGAAATTCAGATTTTAAAAGATTATCTATGTAATTTTAAATTCCTAGTATGCTAAATCTTGACAAAATTAAATGTACTCATAACAATTTCAGAATCCATATGAATCATAATAATTCTTATTTGAACTCTAGATGGAAAAATAAAGGATTAGGGAGGAAGAGAGGTGAGGAGGACTTGCCTTGGGTTGGGAATGACCCAAACTTCTTCACAAGCCCTAAATTGAAATCAATAACCAAGCAACAATCCTTGTTAGAAATCTAACCTAGCTAAATTAGGAATAAAGGAGAGGTTGGGGAAGAAGAAGTAGTTACCTAGGTTTTCTTGGAAATTGGGAGTGAAGGTTGAGAGGAAGGAGGTAGATGAAGTAGTGGTGGTGGCCGGCGGTTGCTGGCAGCGGCGGGCGGCGGTAGGCGGACGGCGGCAGCGGCGGGCGGCGGCGGTCGGCAGCGGCAGCAGCAGCAGCAGCAGCAGCAGCAGCAGCAGCAGAAGAGAGGGAGAGAGAGAGAGTCGGGTGAGTGTGGGGGGTGTTTTGTTTTTTTTTTTTCACTCTCTTTTGTGTGTGTGTGTGTGACTTTATATAGAGGGAGAGGGGGTGAGCTGGTGGGGTGAGGTGTGTTTGTGTGTGAGTGTGGGTTAACAAAAATGGGAGAATGGTGAGGTGTCTCTCTTCTCCACTCTTCCTACAACTTCTATTGGTTTTTAAAGAAATAATTTGGACAAGATGAATAATAAATAGAAAAATAGAATTAATAATACCAATAATAAAAGAATATGACAAGTCTACTCCCCTTAAGAAAATTCCGTCCTCGGAATTTGAAATAACTAGTACAATGATTCATTACTAACCTGGTTTATGGAATAGATACGGATATTGCCTCCGCATATCTTCTTCCTTCTCCCAAGTTGAATCTCCAGGCGAATCCTTACTCCATGCGACCCGTACTAATGGAATGATCCGATTGCGGAGTACCTTCTCTCTTCGATCCAGGATCCCAACAGGTTTCTGTTCGATCCGTAGTGTAGGTCCAACGGTGATTTCTGAATGATCGAGTATATGGCTTGGATCAGATACATATCTTCGTAATTGGGAAACATGGAATACATTGTGGACTCCCTCTAGTGTTGGGGGTAAGGCAAGCCGATATGATACATTCCCTACTTTCTCCAATATGTCGAAGGGCCCAATGTATCTCGGACTCAGTTTTCCTCTGGTCCCAAATCTAATTGTTCCTTTGGTTGGTGAAATCTTTAGAAAAACATGATCTCCAGGTTGAAATTCCAGTATTCTTCGATGCTTATCAGCCCACATTTTCTGTCTGTCCTGGGCTGCTTGCAAGTGACTTCTTATTGCCTTGACTATATCCACAGTTTGTGTCACCAGTTCTGGTCCTAACAACTGTCTTTCTCCTACGTCGGTCCAGCATACCGGCGATCTGCACTTTCTACCATACAGTGCTTCAAAAGGAGCCATTTTGATACTATCATGATAACTGTTGTTATATGAAAATTCCACCAGATGTAGATGATCATCCCAAGCTCCCCCAAAATCTAAGGTACAAGCTCTCAGCATGTCTTCTAAGGTCTGAATTGTTCTTTCAGACTGGCCGTCTGTTTGGGGATGGTAAGCGGAGCTATATTTCAACTGGGTGCCAAGATTTTCCTGCAAACTTCTCCAGAAATGTGAAGTAAACCTGGTATCCCTATCTGACACTATACTTACGGGTACCCCATGCTGACTCACAATCTGCTTCAAATACATATCTGCTAGTACTTCTGTTGATTGTCCTACTCGAAAAGGAAGAAATCGAGCGGACTTAGTGAGTCTATCTACAATGACCCAAATAGCATTATTTCCTCTTTGGGTCCTAGGCAGTCCTGTCACAAAATCCATGGTAAGATGCTCCCATTTCCACTCGGGGATAGGTAATGGTTGGAGAAGTCCTGCTGTCCTCTGATGTTCTGCTTTCACTTGTTGGCACACAAGACATTTAGATACAAACCTGGCGATTTCTCTCTTCATTCCATGCCACCAAAATGTCTGTTTTAAGTCTTTATACATCTTAGTGCTGCCTGGATGAATGGAATATTGCGAACTATGAGCTTCAGACATGACCTCTGTTCTCAAATCTCCACTGGGCACACATAATCGATCTCCGAATCTTAGCGATCCATCCGGATGCCTCCTTATACCAGTCTGGAGTCCTGCCTCCGTTCGTTTCCAAAGTTTCTGCAATTTTGAATCATTTTGCTGTCCTTCTTTAATTCTATCTATTAAGGAGGATTGTATTTGTAAATTTTGCCATATCCCATCAGTTACCGGGCATACTACTTCAATTCCCATTTTTCTTAGATCCTCGAGGATTTCCTTAGGTATATTCATAAGGAAAGCTTCGGGTCTTTCAGCCACCTTATTGGCTTTTCCTGGATGATATTCTAGCTCCATATCAAAGTCTTTCAGCAATTCTAGCCATCGTCTTTGTCTCATATTGATTTCTTTTGTGTGAAGACATATTTTAAGCTTTTGTGGTCTGTATATATTTTAATTCTCTCCCCATATAAATAATGTCTCCATAGCTTAAGGGCAAATACCACAGCAGCAAGTTCAAGGTCATGTGTTGGATAATTTCTTTCATATGTCTTCAGCTGTCGAGATGCATATGCTATGACTCTTCCATGTTGCATTAGTACACACCCCAGGCCTTTGCCTGATGCATCACTATATATTTCATATCCACCTGAACCAGATGGTAATGCTAGTATTGGGGCTGTAATTAACCTTTCCTTTAACTCATTAAATGCTGCTTGACATTTTTCCGTCCAGATAAATTTTTCTTCCTTCCGGGTAAGACGGGTTAAAGGTTCTGCAATTCTTGAGAAATTTTCCACGAATCTTCGATAGTAACCAGCTAGTCCTAAAAAGCTTCTGACTTCTGCTACGGACTTTGGTGTTGGCCAAGACTTAACTGCTTCTATTTTCTTCGGATCTACCGAAATCCCTTCTCCGCTGACAATATGTCCTAGAAATGGTATTTGATCCAGCCAAAATTCACATTTACTAAGCTTGGCATATAACTGTTCCTCCCGCAAGGTTTGCAGTACAATTCTCAAATGTTTTTCATGTTCTTCTTCACTTTTGGAGTATATAAGAATATCATCAATGAATACAATTACAAATTTATCCAGATATTGATAAAATATTCGATTCATCAGGTCCATAAATATAGCTGGTGCATTTGTTAACCCGAATGGCATAACTAAGAATTCGTAATGCCCATACCGAGTCCTAAATGCGGTTTTTGGAATGTCTTCTTTTTTCACCTTTACCTGATGGTATCCAGATCTTAAATCAATTTTTGAAAATACCCTTGCCTCTCCTAACTGATCAAACAGTTGATCAATCCTAGGTAAGGGATATTTATTCTTGATGGTAACCTCATTCAAGGCCCTATAGTCAATTACCAGGCGTAAGGTACCATCTTTCTTTTTCACAAATAAAACTGGTGCACCCCATGGTGAAGCACTAGGCTGAATAAATCCCTTGATAACAATTCCTTTATTTGTTTATTTAACTCAGCTAGCTCCTCTTTGTTCATTGGGTATATCTTTTTGGCTATAGGTGCAGCCCCTGGTATTAGATCTATAGAGAATTCTACGGCTCTATCTGGAGGTAACCCTGGCAATTCTTCTGGAAACACATCCTTGAATTCTTCTACTACCCTTGGAAATATCTGCTCTGTTGATTCATGTAACATTACGGGTAACTCAAATTTTACTAATTCATCTATATTGAATTCATTCTGGTCCCTTACAAATTCATATGACTCTCCGTCAGGGAGTTGGAATAAAATTTTCCCTTGTCCACAGTCTATATTAGCTAAAGTTGCAGTCAGCCAATCCATACCCAATATTACATCATAATTGCTTGTCGGAAAGACAAGTAACCGGGTACGAAAAGCTCCTCCACCCAATTTTATGGGGCATTTACTACATACTCGACTAACTTCTACCACCCCATTTCCCGTGAGGACTCTTAATGGTTTAGTTAGAGGTTGAGAATCTATCTCACGTTGTGATATAAAGGAAGATGCTATAAATGAATGGGTGGCCCCGGAATCAAATAATACTGAAGCTGGATATGAGGAAACTAGAATAGTACCTGAAACCACTTCTCCTGGAATACTTGCATCTTCAGCTCCCATTACGAACGCTTGGCCTTGCCTATTTCTCTTCTTATTATTATTATTCTGAGCTTGAATCGCCCGTTGTGCTTGTTGGAACTGATATGCCTGAGGGGCATAGGGCGGCCTTTGCTGATTTCCATTGGTTCTGACAGCTTGTGGTGGTGCCTGAATCATCGGTCGTGGTTTGGTCTCCTGAAACAACGGTCGGTAACCCGGGTTGAAGCCTTGTGGGATTGCTCCAATCACAGGCAGCTGAGGGCACTGACCGGTCGAATGGTTTCCGGCTCCACACTTTAGACAAAGTCCCAATCTTCTCCTACATACATTTCTTTTATGTCCTGGCTTCCGGCAGTAGTCGCAGATAATGAATTTGTCTGGGTTGCCATTCTGCGGACGCTTAGGTGGTCCCTGCCAATGATTCTTGGAGGATGCCCCCTCCTCAAAACTCCTCTTAGGTTGTGGAGACCGGAAAGGTTGTTCTTCTTTCAGTATCCTTTCTTGGTCTCGAGCAGCTTCTGTTACTTCAGAAAAGGTCTGGCACCGATAGGACGCGACCCTACTTTTCAATTGGGTCCCAAGCCCTTCCAAGAACCTAGAAATTTTTGTTTCTTCATCAGCTATCATGTGAGGGGCGAATCGACTGAGTCTGGAAAATTCCACAGCATACTCATCAACGGTGCGTCTTCCTTGTTTGAGGTAGTTAAATTGTCGCTCTAATTCTATCCGTGCTGATTTAGGATAGAATCTCCCTTCAAATTTCTTCTTGAATTCCGCCCATGTCATATCTTCATCAGAGTCTTCCGGATATTCAGCACTCCACCAATATCCAGCGATGTCTTCTAACTGGATGCGAATTGCTGGCACCATGTCCTCAGGTCGAAGCTTTGCAGCCTTCATTAGACCCTCGATGGTTTTCAGCCATTGTCCTGCTTCTATTGCGTTCTCAGTCCCCTGAAACTTAGGCGGCTTTAGATCCCTGAAGTCTTTTAAGGCTCTGTCCCTTGTATTATTGGAGTTCTGCATTTGCTCCAATATTGTAGTATTGGTAGCCTGAGCAGCATGGGCTTGTTGACTATTAGACTCCAATAATTGCTGGAATAGCTTAAACATGTCGGCTACAGTTGGTTCCTGCGGGGACGTATTAATTTGTCGATCGTGGTTGTCCATATCCTGAAATTAAAAATGCAATTCTTAGGGAATCATCCGAAATGTTTTATCTATAACACAAGTGTATTTACAACCACATTTATATTTCATTTTTGAATGAGAGTGGTACAAAATGATACTTCCACTCTCATTTCACATCTACTTTATCCCCCCTCTTTTTTTTTTGTACTACATCTACTCATGTCACCCATTCCTCCCAAAATGTGACATGGTGATCTATTTTACTCTATACTTGTACATATCCAACATATAGTACAACTGACAAAAGACCTTCTTCTTCACTTGTACAGGTTTCAGCTTCCTATTCTACTGCCTCAATGAGAACTCTGTCTTCAGCAAGGATTTCTACTTCTGGATGTAATCTTTCAAAGTCTTCTAGGGTTCCCTCATAACCATGCAGTGCAATATAGAAGCGATTTGGATCCCGAACATAGAGGCAATATGTGATATTCTCAAAATTAACTTCAGCGCCATCCTCGATGTCTCGGATGATGGGACGCCTGACTCCATAGAATATCTGGTAGACATGCACGTCGTACCAATCGGGTGCGCTCCACATGGTTCTAGCATACCGTTGGTATAGATATAGGGAGTAATCACTTCCATCCCATTCTAAGCTGGACATGAATAGATCCATACCTATACTCATTATATCCTTAAGTAAGAATTACCTATAGGAAATATATGAATTTAGAAAAGGCATATCCTTATATATCTTTATAGTACAATAAGCCTCAGGACTTACATATTTGGTAGGTTACATTTTAACTATATTCAAGGCATACATGTCAGATATTTACATATTATTTATAAATTCATGCTCCTTCATGCCTACTTGCACTCTTTATATACTTACATTAATTATACTTAGTGACCTTAAATCCACATATTCCTTATATTGTGAATCTTCACGTCGGGGTGAGTCTGCAGCCATTCTTCTAAGGTGCCGTTACGGTCAGTTTCTGGGTCTCCAGAGGGTTCCGCCTTGATCAGGATGTAGTAGTGCACTGAGTTATAGTACTCCTTTCTTTCGTCGTCTATGTCTGTCACTACTGGATATTTTAATTCATAGTGGACCCCATAGGCTTCTATCATCCCCTTTGGCGCTACGTGCCACATTTTTCTTACAAATGCATAATACTCGTCTAGGCAGTGGATGCCATTTCCTAACCTTGCAAAGGGTACGAACCGTGACATGATCTACACCAGGAATTTCTTAGATTAGTATCTCTAAGACTAAGATTTTAGAGAGGAAATTGTAAAGGAAGAGGCTACTAACTACTTATACTGTCTTCTTAATAACTTCTAAGGCATGGTGGTTATGAATGTCTAGAACCTTATGTCTATGTATACCTAGGTTCCATTCCTCGTATTTTCCATTTTGCTGACCTGCATGGGCCACCACTAAAAGACGTGTCACGTCCCGCTTCCCGGATGGAAGGGTGACGTCAGAACACATCTCCAGGCTACGCGCCGAAATCGCGATTGTCGCCCGTAATATCAGCAAAATGGAAAATACCAGAATTTCATAACATTAAGCATATGGTACAGGAAACTTTTCCAACAATTCTTATACAGATTTATTACAAAAGCAAATTGCATAATGACTGAGAAATACTCGTTCTAGCTATAAGCAATGGTTCACTCCTCGAGGTATTGCGGTGATACTTCAGCAGAGACATCTTCTTCTTCACCTAGTGAACAAAACTAGGTCGTTTAGAAATGACAAGCAAGTCCTCGGTCAAGGGCGATGAAATATAAATAAATAAAATTTAAATATGCGATTTTCTTTAAAAGACTTGTGCACTGCATATGTGTATGTATATAAATATATATATATATATATATATATATATATATATATATATATATATATATATGCCCTTAATTTTACTAAAATGACACATGTAATCATCCTACTCCAGGGATTGTGAGATTTCCGAGCTTCCCTTGAGCTTTCTGTAAGATTTGCTTCCCTTGAGCAAACTGCCTACCTAAAGTAGGTATGAGCTACCCTTGGAGTAAGATGAAATGCAATTGAGAACAATAATCTGAATAATTCTCTAGATGCTTCCCGTGAACAATCCCGTTAACCTGGGATCAGGCTGTGAATTCCGAGCCTCCCTTGGGCTAAACATCTATTGATGTTACTGTCGAAATAGATGAATTGATTTCCGAGCCTCCCTTGGGCTAGTACTCTCTATTTGAAAATAGAAGTACGGATTTCCGAAATACTGATCAGCTTTTATTGTTATTATGTTACGGGATATCTAGGAATATTCAGTTGTTCTCCCCGCCCAATGCTTCCTATATATGAAACTTTCTAAAAATTTCCGAAGGTCAGAAATTTGACTATCTCTAGAATTTCTCAAAAATTTGGGCAGAGTCTCCTTTGTATTTAGGAGCCCCGGAAACTTACAGAAAACACATATGAATGATAAGGAAAATATGGGCTCGCCGACCCCTTCGGTGGAGCAACTCTCAACACCGGAACCACGCAAATAATAATTGGGCGCGCCGACCCCTTCGGTGGAGCAACTCTCAACACCGGAACCACGCAAATAATAAAAGAGTAAGGAGAAATTGGAGATTTATACCTGAGCAAGCATTAATTACCTTCCCCTTAGCAATAGATCAATTTGCGGCTTGCTAATAGCTTTGCAATTTGTCAATTAGAGTAAATCCTTATTATGCAAGACTTCATAATGTATAACCATATGTGTACGGGTATATATATATATGAATGTATATATACACATATGTATGTAGGTATGTAGGCATATAAAGATATATATATATATATATATATATATATATATATATATATATATATATATATACATATATGTATGGATATATATATATATATACATAGATAGATATAGATATATATATGTATGTATATATATATGTATATATGTACACATATAGATAGATATAGATATATATGTGTATGTATATATATATATATATGTGTATATGTACACATATAGATAGATATAGATATATATATGTATGTATATATATATGTATATATGTACACATATAGATAGATATAGATATATATGTGTATGTATATATATATATATATATGTGTATATGTACACATATAGATAGATATAGATATATATGTGTATGTATATATATATATATATATGTGTATATGTACACATATAGATAGATATAGATATATATATATGTATGTATATATATATGTAGGTAGTATAAGGAAAATTGAACCACATGAGTTTCTTCCATATTGCATAAAGCAGGGAAATGTAAATAAACGGAAAACATTTCTAACTATAGACATACAAAATTGAGTAATTTCGTAGTGAGTAGAGAAAAAGTAGGATCCTTTTTACCTTCCAGGCGTATGGTCCAGTTGTTTCAGTTCCCATATTTATGACAACTTACCATTGGCGAGTCCCATATGTTCACATGTGTTTGTTTGTTCATGAAGAGTCCAATAGTTCATGTCCATAATTGCAAGTCCAAAATCCGTGTCCGAAATCGATTCCTCTATTTGTGTCCAATTGTTTTATCCACTTGTTCATGATGTATTATAATGAATATTTAACACTTTTGTCAATGTTTACCAAATTAAACATAAAAATCAAAGTTGCAACATTTTAAAATACCTTAAATTGGGTTAAATGTTATCAAAATTTCCAAAGTTTAATTAGTCATGATTAGGATTAATTTCTTAACTTATACTTCTCAATCTTAATATCAAGAGATGGAAGAATTTATATGCCATAAAGAAATTCAGATTTTAAAAGATTATCTATGTAATTTTAAATTCCTAGTATGCTAAATCTTGACAAAATTAAATGTACTCATAACAATTTCAGAATCCATATGAATCATAATAATTCTTATTTGAACTCTAGATGGAAAAATAAAGGATTAGGGAGGAAGAGAGGTGAGGAGGACTTGCCTTGGGTTGGGAATGACCCAAACTTCTTCACAAGCCCTAAATTGAAATCAATAACCAAGCAACAATCCTTGTTAGAAATCTAACCTAGCTAAATTAGGAATAAAGGAGAGGTTGGGGAAGAAGAAGTAGTTACCTAGGTTTTTCTTGGAAATTGGGAGTGAAGGTTGAGAGGAAGGAGGTAGATGAAGTAGTGGTGGTGGCCGGCGGTTGCTGGCAGCGGCGGGCGGCGGTAGGCGGACGGCGGCAGCGGCGGGCGGCGGCGGTCGGCAGCGGCAGCAGCAGCAGCAGCAGCAGCAGCAGCAGCAGCAGAAGAGAGGGAGAGAGAGAGAGTCGGGTGAGTGTGGGGGGTGTTTTGTTTTTTTTTTTTTCACTCTCTTTTGTGTGTGTGTGTGTGACTTTATATAGAGGGAGAGGGGGTGAGCTGGTGGGGTGAGGTGTGTTTGTGTGTGAGTGTGGGTTAACAAAAATGGGAGAATGGTGAGGTGTCTCTCTTCTCCACTCTTCCTACAACTTCTATTGGTTTTTAAAGAAATAATTTGGACAAGATGAATAATAAATAGAAAAATAGAATTAATAATACCAATAATAAAAGAATATGACAGAAGTCTCCAGTTTCCGACTACTTTTCGACGGTTATGCCGTCGCTAACTGGATATTTGAAATTTATTCCCAGGTAGCGACGGATGATCGACGAAAAATCCGTCGGCATGATTTATTGTTCGACGGACTATCGACGACATATCCGTCGCCCGTATTCTAGAAATAACAAGAATTTCCAGAACAAGGTCGACGGTTAATTCGTCGCTATGCGGTCGATATATTGCGACGGCGTAGCGACGACATATCCGTCGCCAAGTTGCTGGAAATGACATAAAATTCCAGAAGCTGGCCGACAGCTTTTCCGTCAGAAAGCCGTCGCTAATCCGTCACTTGATATCGACGGTATCGACGGATTAGCGACGAAATGATACGATCTGATACGCCTTTGCGACGGGTTAGCGACGGCTTTGCTCGTCGGTATTGTGTACACAGTTCAGTACTTAAAAGCTGAGGTGGACGAGATTCCGTCGGCAATGCGTCGCTAATGCTTCGTATTGTGACGTCGACTATCCGTCACTTTTCCGTCATGTGACAACAACTTAGCGACGGATGGTTATTAGCGACGAGGTGATTGCCGACGGATTTTTTTGGCCAATATCCGTCGGTAAGCGGTCGCGAATGGTAATTACCGTCGTCTTAGCGACGGATGCGGCCGTCGCTAAATCGATAAATTTTGGTAGTGGGGGTGGCAACCGGGGGAGGAAGGGGTGGGATTTGGTTGGAAATGGAGTAGTAGTTTCGTCTTGTTTATATTTTTGGGTATCAAGTTGAAAATATTCAATAGTTGGTGATATCAAGTTGTCAAATAATAAACTTTGGAATCTTAAGTTGAAAAACATAATAGTTGAGGGTATCAAGTTGAAATTATGCCAAAAAAAACTATGTAAGCCAAGTTTTCTCTCTCCATCTAATAAATTTATTAAAAGAAATTAGTAACATACACGTGCATTATAAGCACAAGTAAATAAAAAAATACTGAAAATAATTTAAACTATAATTTGTAATAAATAACGTTGTCACGTGGGAACGCACGTAAAAAAATTATTGCAAAAATAATTTAAATTACAATTCATTATAAATAACGCTGTCATGTAAGATCAAATTAACCAACCCAGCTTATGAGAATGTCTCTCAGCTTAACCGTATGAGTTAGAAGTATTTGGCTAGATAATTTTAGATACTTAAATAATTATTTAAAATTTATTTATTAATTAAATTTAGTTACACGAGGATATAATGACGACTTAAAGACTCATTTTGAGCCGCTTTCACGCCTCCTTGTAAAGAGTGTAGACTTTCTTCAAAATAGCATATCTTAGGTAGGACCACACATAAATTTAAAAGAGGAAGATCAACTTCAAATTAAAAAAACCTCATGACTTATTTTGTCCATGCTTATTGTTTACCGTGTTCGTTCTTGTATATATAGCATCAACAAAAAATAAAATTGTTATTTTCTTCGGTGGGGTTAGTTGATCCTACTTGTCTATTATTATGTCCATCCATGATCTTAAGAGTTTATTCTACAAAATAGTAGAATTTTAAATTTTATTTAATAAAATGGTGTTTTTTTATTGCGTGTTATCCTTCCATTGATTTAATCTTTCATTTTTTTAAATAAACCAGGGTACCAAACTGCCGACCGGACCTAAATAATTTCTTTTAAGGTCCTAATTTTCTTTTTCTTTTTCTTTTTCTTTATTTTGGGCAAATTTTTCTTAAAGTCCAAATTTTGACTTTTGAACTTGAAGTTTTTTTTAGAGGATAAAGAAAATGGCTTAAACTTGACTTCGGTCAATTGATGAAAAGAATCCATATATACGATTACAAAAAAAATTAATATTTTTTATTTGCTGAAAATTAAAATTTGTTTGATTTAAAGAATCCATATGATAAGAATGCGGACAAATGGACAACGCCAGCTATTGTGGTGTGTCCTAATATATTTCAAAGTGTCTGATTATGTCTAGTATATGTCTGATACAACATAACATGATTTATATTTTTTAGTATATATTATGCTAAAAAAATCTTAAATGGTGCTTTATAATTATTTTTATCTCTAATATTTATGCCACATTAAATCCAACTAACTATGGGAGCTTCAAATTTTCTTTTCACAAATAAATACGTTTAAAATCAGTTTTGGATTTTTTTTTTTTTTCCAAAGCATGAAAGATTAAAAGTTAAGTTTGGGACCTTAATATAATTACCAAAGAATATCAGGACTATAAAGAAAACAATATAATAAAATTTAGGGGAGGAGAATACAGAGCGTATATAAGTTGGATAATCGGGTAAATGGATCAAGCATGCATTAATAGGCACATGAATAATATATACTACCATGATATGGGATTAAAAAACGATATAATTCTTGCATCTATAATTCCATCCTAGATTAATTATAATTTTTCTAATTTTTAATCCACTAATAAGTAATTAATAAAACACAACTCTTCTTGTCTCTTATTTTATGACCATAACTAACAATGAAACATGTATATTTTTCTGTATGAAAACAAAATGCAAATATAACCACAAAGAGAAATGCTTATTTTAAGGTAACAAGGGAGCACACCGGCAAAACTCATAAGAAAAAGATATTGTCATTATATTATAAATATAATTCGATGTTTAGTTGGACAAATTTTTTTAGACATACTGTAAAGACTATTATAAACTTGATTATATTACATTATTTTTTTTTTGAATCAATTATATTGTAAAACTAATGTAATTGCAATTACATTACAATAGAATTTATAAAATTACTTCACTTTCATTTATTATTTTTCATTATTATTATTATTATTATTATTATTATTATTATTATTATTATTTCTTAATTAATTAATATTATTTATTTTTTAAAAATATTTGTTTATTATTCTTTTTATAATTTTTTTTAATATTAGATATTTTTTACTAAATTTATTTTTAAATTTTTCAAATAACTATTACTTTTAAATTTTATTATATTACCTAAACAAAATATTTGAATGCAATTGATATTATATTGCATAGTTTAATTAAAGATTTGTTAAACAGTTCTTATAAGTTTTGTTAAATAAATTTCTCATAATAAAACAAAGTTGGGCAAGGTTTTGATCGTATGGAATATTTTTTTTGTAAACCAAAATGTGTTAGAATGTATAATTAAAGCAATCTTTTGCAGGTGGAAATACTAGACAATTATACGTTTAAAGTTACAAGTTTATGTTTATTGATAGACTCTACCTCCTTTAAATTTTATATCCAAAATTTATTCAAATTTAAGTTACCAAATAAAAAATAACACAATCAAATCAAATCAAATTAAAATTAAAATTCCAATCAAATATAATCTATAATTTAAAATCTAAGTAAACTTAAATTGTAGTGTAAACTAATAAATTCGTTATTTCATTGTTTCAATATAGTCTAATCTAATTTAATCTACTCTATAATTTGAAATTTATATGATTTAAACAAATGTAATCTAGTATAATCAAAATGTCTTTTTTCCAAAACTCGACTCGAATCAGATCGTCATTCTTCAGTTATCTAAAATTAAGAAACAGACTGGACTGTCTAAACCTCTGGAACAGTAAGACTCCAGCATGCTAATCTCCGTTCAGTTGGTTCTTTTATTCAATTCTACCTAAAATTACACTGAAATCTTCAAAAAGAAATTTTTGCATGTATTCCAATATTTAAATAGCAAACATATCCTAAATTTATCCAGGTATGTTCTAATTAAATATCAGTTTAATATCATAATTTTTAATTTACAAAGTCATTATAGTATGTACGAATAGATTATAAACAGATTATTTAGGTATGGAATTTATTTATTTTTGATAAGCAAATATTGTCAGTCCCGGGGCTTGATCAAAGATGAAAAACTGATGCAATCGAGATCTGAGATGTCACACAAAAACTTTGCAGTGATCAAACTCAAGATCTACGATGGTACAATAAAACAAATAGCCAAATTACAATCTGAAGGAGGAAAATAGAGAAGAGAAGATCTCTCGTTCTTCCTTGCAAACGTGTTGCAATTGGGACAGAACGAGTTACAATAATCTGGAGAAAGATTAGATGAAGAACAGTTGTTGGGGTGTCAAAACACCGTTGCTCAAAGCAAGATTCGCCCCACACGATCTGCTTCCAGGAACCAGCAAGTTGAAGAACTTGTGGAACGCTCGAAGTCACCTCTGTTCTGACTCCTCGGATGGACTTGCAATGGCGGCAGCAGCTCTCTCTCTCTCTTTCTCTCATGTGCCGCATGTGGCATAAGACCGCATGGTGCTAAGTGCAAAGTGCGCCAACAAAACGCCACATTACGCCTCATGAGTCCGAGTCCGAGTTCCAAATGGAATTAATCCAAGAGAATGACAAAAGCATTAATGCTTAATCCTTGGAGCCTTATTCTTACCTCCTAGTAAAATCACCCACATAGTTTCCTCCTTAGGGTCACCACCCCATGTGCATCTCTCAACAACACACCCAAGTATATATGTTGAGATAACTCATGGTGCATTTCCGATGTGGGACTAAAATTTACAAGGCATGTTGAGAGCAAGCTCTCTCCATGTAAAGAAAGCACCAACAAATATATTATATCTTCATTCCAAATTTATTGTTTTTGTCATTTTCTAATTTTTTTTTGTGTGTATGGAAGCATGGTAAACAAATATTTTTGTTCTCACTATTTTTAATAGTTTTTTTTCTAGCTTAAAAAAAAAAAAAAAACTCTTACCAAGCATGTTTCTGTAAAATATTTTTTTTAACAAAAATATAAAATAAAAATGGTACAAAGGAGGCGCTTAATTTCCAACCTTGCCGAAAAATTTGAGAAACAAATTAAAAGAAAATTGAACCGGACCTTACCATGAACATAAAAAACCAATCTAACTCGACATCATTCTCTAAATTTTTTGAAAAAGTCCGAACTATTCGAAGGGTAAGACTGTGCAACTGAAAGCGAGGTGCTATGTGTCATTCTATTATTGGTTGGAGCAAAATCAATGACGTCATTTTTTTTCCTAACGCAGCCAAATAAAATCTGACTAATCACAACCGGACACGTGGCCGTTGATTTTTTTTTTTTTTTGGATGATCATAAATGAGAGGCTCTAGCAGATATCGGCTGCGGGATAGAAAAAGAGTTGACCTACAAGACTACAAAATGGAGCAGAGGTGAGACCACGACAATATTGCTGATCTAAGCGATCATGTCAGCTCATGAGGGCCAGCTCATCATATGCTTATAGTCAGGATCTGACTAACGTCCATAAAGTCCCTTTCTTAAATTTTTATTTATTTGCTAACTACAAACATAACATTTAATTAAATTCAAACCCGCTGCAGTCCCGCGTCCGCTAGCTTTCCAAACACTCGCTCGCTCCCGCACTATTATAATAGGCTTCCTTTCCAGCCACGAGCCAGCAGCGAACGAGTCCAAACCCATCGCTTCGCATGCATGAAATCACCAGCACCAGCACACTAGCACACTAGCATACTAGCATGGTCGGTGATGTAATTCTATTGGTCCCCAACATTAACAAGTCTTCATTTATGTGAGAATTTCTATAAAACAACACAGAGGGGCCCGATCCACAGTGGTTGTCCGAGAATTCAGACCAGAAACTCTTATCTGGCAACAACCTATAAGCTCCTTTCTCACACGTCACCTTTCATCTTTATACTAATTGAACTTCTCCTCCGTCTTAAAATGAGTCTTCACGTTTCTGCCATCACAAATATTGGAATCCGCATCAATCTCTAAGGCCACAAGTCCACCATTCGTTTTGTGTTCACTCTTTCCGTCCAAGTGACTCTTGCATGTATAGATTGACTATCAAAATTATATGTAGATTGTGTGTTGGAGTTGGGTAGAATTTTCAATCTATGTGGAGAATAATCCAGATTACGACGAGTACCATCCGTGTATCGGAGAAGCTTGCGGAGCCCAAGGCGGAGTTCTATGAAGGCTAGACCGAACTCGGTCCAAACTGAGTTCGGTTCGAACTCTAAGTCATACTCAAACATAACTATCTGGCCTAGGATAACCGAATTCGGTCTGACTTCGTTTTGTTGGGCTGAATCCAATTTTGATTCTTTTATATGCACAATTGGATCCCATCAACGGTCCAGATTTGCTGCAATCTATAGTGGATATATATAGGTAATTCTTAACCCTAAAAATGTTGGTGCTCTTGCTCCTTGACATGAAGAGAGCTTGCTCTCAACATGCTTTGTAAAGTTTAGTCCCACATTGGAAAAGCACCATGAGTTATCTCAACATATATATGAGTATGTGTTGTTGGGATATGCACATGGGGTGGTGACCCAAATGATAGAACTATGTGGGTGATTTTACTAAGAGAAAAATGATTAATTCCAACAAGGACGTAAGTTGATTTTTGTTGTGCGGGCTCGGACTCGACACAGACTCCAGGTTGTCTCGTGCATGCACGAGAGTGTTCGGGGGGAAGGCGTGGGCTAGCACTCGACTATGTTGATTGTGGAATGATGTAAAATATCAAACTCTGTTTTAGAGTATTGGTGTTTTAGTCCCACATCGGATATGAGAGATGGTGAGGTCTCACTCCACTCTATAAATAGAGCCCCCTTGCCTCTTTTTCAAGATGCACCAAAGAAGAGAGTTAAGGGAGTCCGTAAATGTAGCTTCCCTTCCCGGAAATATTTTTTGAAATATTTATTTATTTGATTTAATGATGATTTTTTTTAAATTTGCTTTTATAAATAATTAGTTAGATAATTATTACGGTGGATGACTTTAGCAATGGTAGAGTTTTGAAGCACAAGACGACTAGGAATCATGGCACGGATAGTGCAGTGACGTGCTTTGACTAGTGTTTAGCCATGGTAGGAAAATGCCGAGCCATAAGAGTGTCCTAACTAGGAAAACTGGGCCAAGTTATAGCATGACCATTATAAATAAGTTTAATTAATTATTATTAGATTTATTGACTTTGCAGGAACCCGGTTGAACCAGGTTAGTCCGAACTGGGCTGAACCAAACCCAAGCCCAGGTAGGCATGTAGTGGGACCAAGTACGGCCTTGTAGACATGTTTGGTAAGTGCAAGTATTTTTGTATATATTTTTGGGTTTGGTAATTATTTTCTAAGAATATTTGTTATAGGTAGATTATAGGTATTATTATTATTATTAAATAGTGTTTTACAAAATTTGTATGATCTCCTGGAGCCAAATAAGTAGTGTGCATGTTGTATCATCAAAAACGACTTTTGGGCTATTTAATTGTTATTAGGATTTTTATTATCATTAATAGTACTTTGTTGTTATAAATTGTTAACGATTTATAATTATTAAATCATTTAGTAAATGATATATATATATATATATATATATATATATATATATATATATATATATATATATATATATATATATATATATATATATATATATATATATATATATATATATATATGTGTATATAGATTATATATGTAAGTATGTATATAAATATGTATGTGTGTGTATGTATATATATGTATGTACGTATATATGTATATATATATAATATGTGTGTACGTATACGTATATATAAATATATATATGGGTGTATACGTGAATGTGTGTGTATGCGTGTATGTATATATAAATATATGTATACGTGTAAGTATATAAATAAATGTGTGTATGTGCATATATATTAATATATATTAGTATGTATATATATATATATATATATATATATATATATATATATATATATATATATATATATATATATATATATATATATATATATGTATATATTAATATATATTAGTATGTATATATGTATATATGTTTTTTTTTTTTATGTATATATATTATATGTGTATGTGCATATATATTAGTATGTATATATGTATATATTAATATATATTAGTATGTATATATATATATATATATATATATATATATATATATATATATATATATATATATATATATTTTTATATATATATATATATATATATATATATATATATATATATATATATATATATATATATATACATACTAATATATATATATATATATATATACATACTAATATATGTGTATGTGCATATATATTAATATATATTAGTATGTATATATGTATATATATATATATATATATATATATATATATATATATATATATATATATATATATATATATATATATATATATGAATTAATTGCATATAATAAAAAGAAGGAAATACAAAGCCAGGCTGTAACTCCACTGTTCATAAATAAATGAATATTTTCCATATTTCTTTCTCTCGATTAATTCCTAGATTATGATTTGGATATTCTAAACTTTTAAACCCTTTAACTATTTTAGTTACACTATTTCTAAACTATTCTATTATTCCTAAATTTTAGTTTTATTTTCTAAAAGGTTATTTCCTTTAACTCTATTCTAATCCCATTTTCAATTTTCCATTAAATCCTAATGGGCCAGCAACCCATTGAACCCAGCTTTAAGAACAGTCCGGCCCGGTCGGTTGATCATTTGGGGCGCGGGTCAAATCCCATAACCCAATAACCCATTGAACCGACTCGTTACCAACCGTTACTCTATAAACCTAATTCCTCATTCAAACTCCTTTCACTCTTCATCGTTTCCCTCCACTGCCCATTTCTCTGAACGACGACGACGACGACGGAACGACGAAGACGGCGGCCAAGAATTCTAGTTTTCTCTAGAAGGTTCTCCCTAACTGCCTAACTAACCCTCTCATCTCTACCGTCGATTCCTAACTAACCCAACTCTTCCTCACCGTTGGATTGTAACCGCCACTGCCCGCCCAACGGCCGGTCAGGTGCCCGGCCAACCGCCTGACCGACGGCCGCCTATAAATAGGACCGATCCTTCATTCTTCTTCATCACTTTTAGAACGGCGAAGCCCTGCCAAAAGTCCGATCGATCCTTCCTCTTTCTTCTTCTTCTTCCTCAGAGCTCCGCAACTCGTAGCCATGGCGACACAGCGGTGCTGATAGCAGTGCAGTAACGAGCAAGCACGGAGAAAGCTATTGTCGAAGCGGGACCAGCAGCACAGCAACGACATCCATTCCCCATCGTCGTCTTTATCGATCAGCTCGTGCGCAGCTTCGATGACGACAGTCGGCTCCAGTTGAGGATCGTTACTTCCTTGGAATCTCGGGTGAGTCTCCTCACTCTCCTGTGCGACGAATTGGCGGAGTTTTGATTCAAATTTCTGAATGAATTCTTGATTCCCTGTTTTTAGTTCGGTTGGGCTGTGGTGATCGATCGACCGATCTGATCTGTTTTTGGTTGATTCGAGATTTATTTTGGTAAGACCAAATCGATTCTATGTATTTCTCCAAATTTGGAGTTGAATTAATTCAAATCGAGCTCACAATTGTTTTCTCTGTTCTCGCACATGACCTGTTCGATAAAATGCCAGAAGGATGAATCGGTGAGTCGTGGACTCGGGGACACCTGTATCGGACACGTTGGGAGCACGTTCAGGTCACTTCACGCCGCAGGTATCCTCTACTCTTTTCTATAGTTCCAATTGACGTGTTGTTTGGCAAGACTGCGTTATAGCGAGTAGTGACAGCTTGTGTCCAGATTTTGGTGTTCATAAGACTCAGTAGGACACGAGTCTTGTGTCCGTCATGACACTGCTTCTTGCTCAGTCTACATGTAGCCGTTAGGTAAAATGTTGAGTTAGCTTTAAATTGAATGATTTTATGTGTTTGTTCGGCCAACAGATTAGGAGATCAACTGTTAGTAAGGTTGCTTTTAATTGTCTGATGGATTGGCTAAGTCCAGTGGGCCAGAGCTTTAGCTATTGTGAAGTGAGCTAGTATTAGGAAGTCAGGCCTATACATAGGTTCCATTTAAGAGCTTGACTGTTGGGCTTAGTTAGCCTTGACCTTACTAATGTGAGTATAGGATAATCTAAATAGCAGATTTAGTTATAAGTTGGAAGAGATGCTTAGATTATTATCTAAACTTCTTAAGAGTTATTCTAAATAATTCTTCCCTATTTTAGGTGATTAGAAGACATTGCTATTCTCGGGAATCAAGGCAAGTACATGTACTCAGTATTACCATCATTGCATGCATTGTACTTACACTTATTATCGTGTCATTTATTTCACTTGTTCTCGATTGATTGATTGCTTGCTTGTATTGTTTCTCGTGTCGGGTGGGGGACGTTCTAGAGACATGTGATGGACTAATATTGGACAAATCTTGCCTGATAGCATACTCTGTATGCCTAAGTCCACTTCGTGCGTGATTGATAGCATTGTCGTCAGACATGCCTGATTATTGCGTGACTGATAGCATTGTCATTAGACATGCCTGATTATTGCGTGACTGATAGCATATTTTTATATGCCTGATTATATATTAGTCTCCACATGTTGATAACGTCCAATTGCACATGTACACATAGTTAGTGCATATTTATATTATATTCCATTGTTTCTCTGTTCAGTTCTACTTGCTACATTGTACCATTCCATTGATCTTCCATGGTGAGTTATATTGAGTATATTGTGCTTTGCTCCATCCTGACTGGACTGTTGATTACAGGTGATCCTCTAGATGACTATGCATTACAGATGGATGGCCCAGCAGTGGAGCACACTCCTGATGCTACAGAGGGACGAGACTATATTCCCGGAATGTAGATAGATTGATGTATAGGATGTTCTTACTTTGTATGGATATAGCAGGCCTAGTGTTAGCCTTACTTTTACATTACCAGCTTTGTACCCGGTCATTCATGTAAAGGCTGTAATAACTGCTGGATAGTAGATTGCTGTGATAGTTGGTGTAGATTCTGAGATTAGATGCTGTGATGAGATTATTCTTGCTAATTGATGATTAGACGGCTCACTACCGCTGTAAACGACAGTGTAGGCCGGGCATGTATCGACCCGTACCCGATTATTCGGGAGCAGGACGTGACATGTTTTTGTGGTGTCCCATGCAGGTCCTTAGGAACTCATCACAGCATAGGACCGTTATAATAGTTGCATTTTATCTCTGTCTTTATATTGCTAACACACTATACACCTACGAGTCACTGATGTTTCTTCTCCTTCCATTTCAGAAAATGGCTAAAGGGAGAAAGGAGCATCAACTGCGGGCCCGCACTCCGAGTATAGTCCCTTCCGGGAGAGGATCATCTACCCCACCTATGGTAGACCCCGAGCACACGATACCCATGTACCACCTGTCACTAGGGCTTCTTCACGACACTCTATTAGTTCTATGGGGGGCACCCAGATGCATGTGCTAGCCCATGGGCTGTTGGAGGCCCAGAGAGCCCAGACTCAGAGTCTATTGGACGCTCAGAGAGAGCAGACCACTATTTTACGGGAGGGTATTGAGAGATTAGTCAGCCCACTGCTACCACCACCTCCCCCACTTCCCCAGACTACTACTGCACCTCCACCGACTACTATACCGACTCCATCATACATTCTACCCCCGCCATACACTTCACACCTACCACATATTCCACCTCCACCACTCACCCAGACTCCAGTACAGCCTACTGCCACTACTTTTACCCAACCCGATCCCATCTCCTTCATTCCGTCTCCCATCCACGCTCATGTCTCCCCCACTTATACCCCTACTACCTGTACTCTCCACCAGAGAGAAGGTTCTATCCTAGACTTTAAAAGGATGGTACCTAGAGATTTCCTTGGGACCGAGGGTATACTCTATGCCGATGAGTGGCTAGAGGATATGGAGAGGGTGATGAGACTATCTAGGCTCCCGGAAGACCTCAAGGTGGAGGCAGCCGGTGTGCAGATGCATGATCTAGCACGTACCTGGTTTAGGAGTGAGCCTCAGCTCGCGGCACCTGGATTGACTTGGGAGCAGTTTGTGGAAATCTTCAAGGAGAAGTTTTTTCCGGCTGTAGCGAGAGAGGCTTTGGAGCGCCAGTTTCAGACTCTTGAGCAGGGGACTCGCTCGGTTGATGAGTACGCAGCAGAGTTTGGACGACTGAGTCGGTTTGCAGAGGGTAGAGCCCGAGACCCAGTCGTAAGAGCTACGCGATTTAGGCAGGGTCTGAGCCACGATCTTCGTTACTTAGTCACGGCTAACGGAGCGACTACTTATGCTGGGATGGTCGCTGTTGCCCAGAGGTTGGAGATTGATCTGAGTCTTCGACCCAAGAGAGACCGTGACATCAGTGGAGGTAGTAGCCATTCGGGACCACCCAAGCGTCCCAATACCCAGCAGACGAAGACCTTCACATCCCAGCCTCCTCAGAGGGCCCCGCAGCAGCAGCGACCAGTTCAGCAGCCTTGTAGATTTTGTCAGAAAGTGGGCCATACCTGGCAGGTGTGTAGGAAGAGACTTGGACAGTGCCCTATATGTGGAGCAGCCGATCACCAGGCTAGGGAGTGCGCTCTCACCCGTGCACCGGCAGAACCACCTCAGAAGGGTACTGCAGCTGGACCCTCTGGACTTCCACCTAGAGGACCACCCTTGCCTACTCCGCAGCAGAGGTTTGCCCAACATCAACATGGAGGAGGACAGCAGACTCAGGGGAGGGCTTTTGTTATGACCACGGAGGAGGCAGAGCCAGTGGCAGATGTCATCACAGGTAGTATATTCTTGTATTCTTTCCCCGCCACTGCATTATTTGACTCAGGAGCATCCCACAGTTTTATTTCCCTAGAATTCATGCATCGACACCATATCATACCCACATATTCTAGGAGAAATTGTAGGATACTTACCGGTGGGGGTACAGTACCAGTCCGGGATGGTTGTGATTGTCCTATTAGTATAGCAGGGAGAGAATTCAAGACCCAGCTCCTCGTGATGCCACTCCCAGGATTTGATGTAATACTTGGGATGGACTGGTTGAGTGAGCACCATGCAGTTATAGACTGCCATAAGAGGAGAGTCCTATTCAGACCACTAGGAGAGGCACCGTTTGAGATAGCCATGAGTACTACAGATAGGCCAGATGGAGTCAACTTTGGGATAATTATGGAAGAGAAGTCACTACCACATCCACTCATAGCAGAGTTTCTAAATGTATTTCCCGAGGATCTACCAGGACTGCCACCAGACAGAGATATTGAGTTCAGGATTGACTTGATTCCAGGATCAGAGCCACGCTCTCAGCATTGTTACAAGGTCAATCCCAAGGAAGCAAAGAAAATGAAGGCACAGATTGATGAGTTGGAAGGGAAGGGCTTCATTCGATCGAGTGCTTCACCTTGGGGAGCACCAGTCCTGTTTGTGCCCAAGAAGGATGGGACAGTCAGGATGTGTATCGATTATAGAGCCCTCAACAACACTACCATCAAGAACAGATATCCTTTACCCCGGATCGACAAATTGTTTGACCAACTGAGTGGAGCTAAGGTCTTCTCTAAGATAGATCTCCGGTCCGGATACCACCAGGTAAAAGTTCGTGAGCAAGATATTCCTAAGACAACATTCAACACTCGGTACGGGCAATATGAGTTCCTAGTCATGCCATTTGGTCTCACAAATACCCCGGCAGTGTTTATGAATTTGATGAATAAAGTCTTCCACCAGTATTTGGACAAATTCGTGGTAGTGTTCATTGATGATATACTGATCTATTCAAAGACTCCGGAAGAGCACGAGGAACATTTGAGGATAGTGCTGGAGACTTTGAGGAAGGAGAAATTGTATGGAAAACTTTCAAAATATAAGTTTTTCCTGGACAAGGTTGAGTTCCTGGGACATGTAGTGACAGGAGAGGGCATCGTAGTGGACCCCAAGAAGGTAGAAGCAGTGAAGGCATGGACTACGCCCAGCACAGTTGCAGAGATCAGGAGTTTTCTAGGTCTAGCAGGGTACTACAGGAAGTTCGTACAGGACTTTGCCAAGATAGCAGAACCCATGACTAGGCTTACCAGGAAAGATGAGGAGTTCGTCTGGACAGATGCATGTCAGGCAGCATTCGAAGAACTGAAGAACAGATTGACTTCAGCTCCGATTTTAGCACTACCATCAGGATCAGGAGGGTTTACCATATACAGTGATGCTTCAGGGAAAGGCTTGGGCTGTGTCTTGGAACAGAACAAGCGGGTAATAGCTTATGCATCAAGACAGCTGAGACCCCATGAGAAAAACTATCCTACCCATGACCTGGAACTTGCAGCGGTCATCTTTGCTCTGAAATTGTGGAAGCATTATCTTTATGGAGAGAGAGTGGAGATATTCACAGATCAAAAAAGTCTGAAGTACGTCTTCACTCAGAAAGAGTTGAACATGAGACAGAGGAGGTGGCTTGAACTGATGAAGGACTTCGACATTGACCTTCAATATCACCCAGGAAAGGCCAATGTCGTAGCAGATGCACTCAGCAGATATCCGGTGGCTATAATGTTGACTATGGACAGACATCTTCTTGAGGACTTGGAGAGCTTGGGGATAGAAATTGTTATACCAGGGATTGAGGGACAGCTCATGAGCATGCAGGTACAGTCTGGATTGATAGAGAAGATTAAGGAGACCCAGTTTCATGATAAAGGACTTCGATGTATTCGAGAGCAGGTCCGAGCAGGACTACTAGATGATTTTACCATTACAGAAGATGGTACTTTGAGGCACGGTACTCAGTTGTGTATGCCCAAAGGAAGCTTGAGAGAGGAAATCATGCAGGAGGCTCATCAGTCACAGTATTCTATGCATCCAGGATCCACTAAGATGTACAAAGACCTTCGAGAGATCGTCTGGTGGTATGGAATGAAACGAGAAGTGGCCAGATTCGTTTCCAGATGCCTAGTCTGTCAGCAAGTCAAGGCAGAACGACAGAGACCGGGAGGATTATTGCAGCCTTTTCCCATTCCTGAGTGGAAATGTGAACATATCACCATGGACTTTGTCTCGGGATTACCCCGCTCTCCGAGTGGGAAGGATGCTATTTGGGTCATAGTGGACAGATTGACCAAGTCAGCACACTTTATCCCTTTCAGAGTGGGGTTGACTACAAAGAAGCTGGCAGATCTATATATGAGACAGATAGTGAGGATCCATGGAGTTCCAGTTAGTATTGTTTCAGATAGAGATAGCAGATTCACTTCTTATTTCTGGATGAGTCTACAAAGGAGTCTTGGTACACACCTCAAGTTCAGCACTGCATACCATCCTCAGACGAACGGGTAGTCAGAGAGGACCATACAGACACTGGAGGATATGTTGAGGACTTGTGCGCTGGACTTTGGAGGATCTTGGGAGGACCATCTGCATCTAGTAGAGTTTGCCTACAACAATAGTCATCATGCCAGCATTGGAATGACCCCATTTGAGGCATTGCATGGTCGCAGATGTCGCACACCACTATCATGGGATGATGTTGGAGAGAGACCATTATTGGGACCAGAGATGATTATAGAGGCTGCAGACAAAGTCAGACAGATTCGGGATCATCTGAGGGTTGCACAGGATAGACAAAAGTACTGGACAGACAGCAGTCGAAGACCCCTGGAGTTCGCAGCAGGAGATCTTGTGTTCCTACGGATCTCACCGACTCGAGGAGTTATCAGGCTTGGTAGAGGCGGAAAGCTGAGTCCGAGATTCATTGGACCGTTTGAGATTCTGAGCAGAGTAGGAGCAGTTGCTTACAGATTGGCCTTACCATCCAACCTGGAGGGAATACACAATGTATTCCATGTTTCACAGCTTCAGAGGTATGTAGCGGATCCCAGTCATGTGGTTGACCACTCAGAGCTAGAAGTGGGGCATACTCTCACTTATTCAGAGCAGCCGGTCGAGATACTGGACCACAGGGAGAAGAGGCTACGACATCAGGCTATTCAGCTAGTCAGAGTTGCTTAGAGGCATCACTCTCCTGGGGAGTCCACCTGGGAGAGAGAGGATGAGATGAGGGAGAAATACCCCTATCTCTTTGAGGCTTGATAGATCACTCTACCCTGGAAATTTCGAGGACAAAATTTTTCAAGGGGGAGAGATTTGTAACTCCACTGTTCATAAATAAATGAATATTTTCCATATTTCTTTCTCTCGATTAATTCCTAGATTATGATTTGGATATTCTAAATTTTTAAACCCTTTAACTATTTTAGTTACACAATTTCTAAACTATTCTATTATTCCTAAATTTTAGTTTTATTTTCTAAAAGGTTATTTCCTTTAACTCTATTCTAATCCCATTTTCAATTTTCCATTAAATCCTAATGGGCTAGCAACCCATTGAACCTAGCCTTAAGAACAGTTCGGCCTGGCTTGTTGATCATTTGGGGCGCGGGTCCAAATCCCATAACCCAATAACCCATTGAACCGACCCGTTACCAACCGTTACTCTATAAACCTAATTCCTCATTCAAACTCCTTTCACTCTTCATCGTTTCCCACCACTCCCCATTTCTCTGAACGACGACGACGACGACGGAACGGCGAAGACAGCGGCCAAGAATTCTAGTTTTCTCTAGAAGGTTCTCCCTAACTGCCTAACTAACCCTCTCATCTCCACCGTCGATTCCTAACTAACCCAACTCTTCCCCACCGTTGGATTGTAACCGCCATTGTCCGCCCAATGGTCGGTCAGGTGCCCGGCCAACCGCCTGACCGACTGCCGCCTATAAATAGGACCGATACTTCATTCTTCTTCATCACTTTTTGAACGACGAAGCCCTGCCGAAAGTTCGACCGATCCTTCCTCTTTCTTCTTCTTCTTCCTCAGAGCTCCACAGCTCGTAGCCATGGCGACACAGCGGTGCTGATAGCGGTGCAGTAATGAGCAAGCACGGAGAAAGCCATTGTCGAAGCGGGACCAGCAGCACAGCAACGACATCCATTCCCCATCGTCGTCTTCATCGATCAGCTCGTGCGCAACTTCGATGACGACGGTCGGCTCCAGTTGAGGATCGTTACTTCCTTGGAATCTCGGGTGAGTCTCCTCACTCTCCTGTGCGATGAATTGGCGGAGTTTTGATTCAAATTTCTGAATGAATTCTTGATTCCCTGTTTTTAGTTCGGTTGGGCTGTGGTGATCGATCGACCGATCTGATCTGTTTTTGGTTGATTCGAGATTTGTTTGGTAAGACCAAATCGATTCTATGTATTTCTCCAAATTTGGAGTTGAATCAATTCAAATCGAGCTCACAATTGTTTTCTCTGTTCTCGTACATGACCTGTTCGATGAAATGCCAGAAGGACGAATCGGTGAGCCGTGGACTCGGGGACACCTGTATCGGACACGTTGGGAGCACGTTCAGGTCACTTCACGCCGCAGGTATCCTCTACTCTTTCCTATAGTTCCAATTGACGTGTTGTTTGGCAAGACTGCGTTATAGCGAGTAGTGACAGCTTGTGTCCAGATTTTGGTGTTCATAAGACTCAGTAGGACACGAGTCTTGTGTCCGTCATGACACTGCTTCCTGCTCAGTCTACATGTAGCCGTTAGGTAAAATATTGAGTTAGCTTTAGATTGAATGATTATATGTGTTTGTTCGGCCAACAGATTAGGAGATCAACTGTTAGTAAGGTTGCTTTTAATTGTCTGATGGATTGGCTAAGTCTAGTGGGCCAGAGCTTTAGCTATTGTGAAGTGAGATAGTAATAGTAAGTCAGGCCTATACATAGGTTCCATTTAAGAGCTTGATCTGTTGGGCTTAGTTAGCCTTGACCTTACTAATGTGAGTATAGGATAATCTAAATAGCAGATTTAGTTATAAGTTGGAAGAGATGCTTAGATTATTATCTAAACTTCTTAAGAGTTATTCTAAATAATTCTTCCCTATTTTAGGTGATTAGAAGACATTGCTATTCTCGGGAATTAAGGCAAGTACATGTACTCAGTATTACCATCATTGCATGCATTGCACTTACACTTGTTATCGTGTCATTTATTTTACTTGTTCTCGATCGATTGATTGCTTGCTTGTATTGTTTCTCGTGTCGGGTGGGAGACGTTCTAGAGACATGTGATGGACTAATATTAGACAAATCTTGCCTGATAGCATACTCTGTATGCCTGAGTCTACTTCGTGCGTGACTGATAGCATTGTCGTCAGACATGCCTGATTATTGCGTGACTAATAGTATTGTCATTAGACATGCCTGATTATTGCGTGACTGATAGCATATTTTTATATGCCTGATTATATATTAGTCCCCACATGTTGATAACGTCCAATTGTACATGTACACATAGTTAGTGCATATTTATATTATATTCCATTATTTCTTTGTTCAGTTCTACTTGCTATATTGCACCATTCCATTGATCTTCCATGGTGAGTTATATTGAGTATATTGTGCTTTGCTCCATCCTGACTAGACTGTTGATTACAGGTGATCCTCTAGATGACTATGCATTACAGATGGATGGCCCAGCAGTGGAGCACACTCCTGATGCTACAGAGGGACGGGACTATATTCCCGGGATGTAGATAGATTGATGTATAGGATGTTCTTACTTTGTATGGATATAGCAGGCCTAGTGTTAGCCTTACTTTTACATTACCGGCTTTGTACCCGGTCATTCATGTAAAGGCTGTAATAACTGCTGGATAGTGGATTGCTGTGATAGTTGGTGTAGATTCCGAGTTTAGATGCTGTGATGAGATTATTCTTGCTAATTGATGATTAGACGGCTCACTACCGCTGTCAACGACAGTGTAGGCCGGGCATGTATCGACCCGTACCCGATTATTCGGGAGCGGGTCGTGACACAGGCCCAGCCAACAAAGACAGGCCCAGGTAACCAAACCGAGCCAGGCTAAACAGAAACACCCCCGATCCGCTCTCCACAGAGCCAAAACCGAATAGCGTCGCTCGGTTTACAAACTGCTACGCATATATACATGCGAGCAATACTCCATAAATGAAAAACCCTAATCCCAGAGGACACGCCATCACCCTCCCTAACCCATGGGTGAACCACCCCGCGGCCGAGCGCCGCCGCAATAGGCCGGAGGCCGGCCACACAGGGCGCGCACGACAGAGCAAAGGAGAGCAGCAGGGTACTGCGGGGGAGGCGTCTTTGTGACGACCTTTCGTCGCATACGAGGGATCGTTCTGCGAACCGATCATTCATATGTGTAGACAACTTGTACGGCTTCGCTTCTCTGCAATTAGAATATTTTAATTCGAATTATCCGCGACGAGAATCGAGTGCAAAGATCGAGAAAAATCTCGAAATTCTGAGTTTAGAGACTGTCCCAAAGTCCCTAGTTGTGTCTCGATTTCTTGCAAACCATTAATCGATTTCGAAATCCACCTGAATAGATTTATAGACAACCTAACCGAGATTAAATCCTTCTGGTAGATTTAATACTAGTTCATTAAACAGAAGGTTAGGTCAGTTCAAATATCAAGAAAAATCTGTTTTAAAAACTAGAAATTTGTCCGACACGACGTGCGTCCCGCTATTCCGGGCAACGTGGTCACAAACCGAAAGCATCAAAAGCTGCGTAACGGCTTCGTGGTCATGTGGGCTTTGACGGAATTCAAATTGATCGCGTGTGCGCGACGAATTTGATGCGTATCAGTTGAAATTCACCGTATCGGCCTCTGTGTAAATTCTCCAATTACTTTGTGCACGCTCGTCAGATTGAGACAAAACTTGCGCCAACAGGACCGTATCATTTTTTTGGTCCTGTATGCCAAGTTTGGTCCAATTCTAAGACAGTGGAATCGGACCGCCGATTTGTGGGCCCCACGGTCCGATTTAACGGGCGATTCTGTTCACGGCCTACCAGAATCCAAAATTGGACATACCGTTGGGTTCGTATCGAACAACCAGACCCGTAGACATGTAGTTTGACGACTTTAGAGGCCGTAAACTTTAGCACGCTTTTCGGTGTAAAGCGGGTCCAACGGCAGATATCGTTTTGCCCGAAATTATCGTTTTGCCCCTGTGTCCAGAATTGGACTTAAGGACAGGCAATCCTAGCTAATTTGACTATTCTAAGAACGTTGGTAATGTTTGTTTCAGCTTTCGAAGACAGTTGTGATGACTTGGACTGTATGGCTTACCAGTCGACTATATATTTGTTGGATCTGCGTGCAACCACCAGGCAAGTATACCTTGCCTCCATCTACAGTTTATTTACATGCATATTTCTATTATTATATAGTTTTACTAGTTGGCTATTACTTGTGATTTTTATATCGTACATGCTAGTATATATAGCTATAGTCCTTGTACATGGTTAGCCTTGTTAGTTCATATTGGATTGGTTCTCTCGTGTATCATGATTGGGTCGTGTCGTGTCTTCACCTGTGTCTTGCCTGAGTCGTGTCTGCAAGTATGTGTGAGTGAACTGCTATTCCTTTATCTTTCCCACAACCTGCGAGTCCACACACGGGGCGAGGGTTGTCCTTTGCACCTGCGAGTCCACATACGGGGCGAGGGTGACTTGTCTTGAAACTGACCTGCGAGTCCACATTCGCGGCGACGGTTGGTATCCATTGATCTACCAGCAATTCATTTATGCATACTTGATCCCGTGTCCATGTTCATAGTTACCTGTCAGTAGCCACATGTCAGTTTCCTGTCTAATTTCTGTTTATACCCTGTATATATTATTGCATGATTAAACTGTTAGATAGGCATGTTTTATGTATCTTATTAGTCCTCCGAGGACCTGATGATCTCATCAGGTTTAGCGATTGTATGGAGTTAGTTAGCAGAGCGGAATAGTAGAGGATTGCGATGCATGATACAGGTATTTGTTTGTGTTATTTCTTTATTATCTTCTCGTGCTTTATATTCAGTACCATGATATACTCTGCTTATTTATTAGACTCATATCATTCTAGGAGTCTAATCGAATAATATGCTAATGGGCTGCAGATCATGACCCATACTTGTTCATTCTTGTTTATATGATTCATGTGGATTGAGATACAATTTAGATTAGACATGATACCCATAACCTTGACAGCTTATACGTACTCGAGTCGGGCTGGAGTCCGCTCGATACGTAGCTGGCTTGCTCAAGGGCTCGCGTCCGAAAAGCGGGTGCGGGTCGTGACAAGTTTTTGTGGTGGCCCATGCAGGTCAGAGCATATCGTACCGGTTACGTAACTATACTGGTACGAGCCTGCGACAATGACTAAACCTTAGAAATCTCAATCTACTCTGCTTTGAAAACTCTCCTAGAAATTCTCTACGTCCTTGAAAACTCCATATTTACTTTCAATTATACTTCCTTGCTTTCTGTACCATTGATTCTCGTTGTTTCCTATTCTGGGGTGACGAATGATTGTGCTGTCTAGGATTCATTAGAAATTCTTAATTATAGTATAATATTGCTTGACTATTAAATAATTGGTTGTTTGTAGATATGAGAGATTAT
>JANAVB010019799.1:19973746-19978188 GCA_029216955.1 Iris pallida
TTTTTGGGAAAATACAACTGTAGGAATCCGATCTAGAAAACGATCGCTTTATCCCTTAGACGATACGAAGAAGAAAAGCTCTCAAGAATTCGACAGCAATTTAGATATCTATGTATCTGTACAATGAATGAGAAAAGAACTCTATTTATAGAGTCAAAAAAAAATAACTGAAAAGATAACTGTCTTCATAATCTATGCATAGTTGATAATCACGCAGGACTCAAACGTACGCAAGGTTAATGAGCAGTTACTAGACGTGGCCTGTAACTGTTGGACACATGGCAATCGTAAATGAGTCGTGTGCAAGTTACTGAGCACGCATACGAGAGATTTGTGGCATGTCTGCCACGTACTCCAATCTGATAATTTGAGATGAAATCCATGCCAACTGGTTGAGGATGAAATCCACGCAGACTTGGGGCAGAAGGCTTCAGAATACACGCCAACTTGAGGCAGAAAGCTTCAGAATACACGCCAACTTGAGACAGAAAGCTCAAAATTTACGCAAACTTGAAGAAGGAACATAGAAGTTCAAAATACACGCAGACTTGAGTCAGAACGGCCAGCTGTCTTGATTCGACGTGCCTCGACTGACAAAAAATCTCTGACATTGATTGCCTTGTCAGTCACATTAAATGATAATAAGGTCTTTTTGGTACGCCAACTTGATGAAGACTGAATCTTGTTGAGGAAGATTTCGAAAGTCATGCAATAGTCGGCTGAGATCTCTCGAGTCCCGTGCATACGTGGCATACGAGGAGACATTCTTTGACTGTCGTGCTGTCAGTCATAATAATACTCTGACAAATGATGAGCTGTCTCTGTGTACCATTTAAACTCTGCGTATATTTGAGGAAATGGTCTGATAGAACTCAGCGTGTATTTTAGACATTGTTCTGATAGGCTGTATTAACTCAGCGTGACTTCATTTTTTAGGCCTACAAAACCCCCTTCAAAGTTTTCGAAAAATGATAAATTATTTTGAAATACTTTGAAATCGAGATGATAAAATGAATTTAGTCACGCTGAGATGATTCAGGGAAAGATTTCTTCCGAAATGATTGGGCTGTTGGGATTCTGTGCGGTTTAGGATCCCGTGCAAAACTCCTATATCGAAGCAAATGATGACTTTGTCGTTTGAAATTCTTCGTGAACCTATAAAAAGGCCATAAATCACTTCCTTCTTTCTTTACTTGCTTTAGAGAGAGAAAATCCCACACAGAAAAGAAACTTCGTCTTCCCCGACTTCTCCTTCTCCTTCTCAGCAATGGCTCCTAAGATCGACGCTCAGACTAAGGGCAAGGTCCCTGCAACGTCTTCGCGTGCCACCACCGACAGACTTCCTCGCCGCGAAGCTACTCATCCCCTTATGCAACGTAAGTGATAGATGGGGGTGCGAACTGATGAAGACGAACTGATGAAGATGAACTCCACATAGAAATCTTAGGATTCTTAAAACAATCAATAATGAACTTTCGAAATATATCCCCCCTTCTTAGGGCAAAGGATATTAATAAAGTATGCCCCCTCTTTAGGGTTGGCCATACTTCACATCTTCGTGTTTACGAAGCTCTGTGTTTCACGCAAATAAGCATGGCTCTCATGACTCTGCGTGATTTTTTATATGTTGGCAGAGATGTCAATGTTGAATTATTCACGCAGACTTCTGAGAGTCATCCTCTGGATAGATTAGTCTTGATCTGTCAGCGTATTTTTTGTCATTTTCACTTCAATGTGATTCTGGCAATGATGCGTGATTTTTCATTCTGATCTGTCTAGACTTTGCGTGAATTAATCACATGCATGAATAAATCATTCAGCGTGTCTTTTTGATCTTTGTCTGAAGTCTGCGTGACTTATGAAATTTTCTTTGAACACTGTTAAACACGCATAAGGCTCGTAGACATAAATTTTTCTGAAGTTTGCGTGACAAAACATGTCTGATCTTTTCTTCTTTTCTTTTCTGTAGTGAACATCCGAAGTGAAGAAGCTGATTATGAAGGACATTTGAGCTTCTCTTTCAAACATAATTTATCTCATGTACAGTTTCCTCAGTTTGACACTCCAGAATCCAGACTATCTTTGTTGAAGAATCAAGATCATACCACTCTGCTCTGTCTGATAAATGGTGAACCATTTTAGAGTCTTGACCTGGTGTTCCATAAGAAACCAGCTTTTCTGTTTGGGGATGCCATAGCACATAAGTCACAACCAAAAGGCATCAGGGAGAAAGTCTGCTTCTATTTTGAAGGTGATGCAAGGAAGCCTATGACTGGCCGAAGGTATCTAGGGGTTTGTCTATCATGCGATTCATGCACGCCAGTTACCCCAGAAAGATGACATGACACTTAACAGAAAATCAGCAAGCTAAGGCAAGCAGAATCATTTACAAGAAAGACAGATTCTACAGTGCTCCGGAGAATCACGTATCCTTGTTTCGAGGTTTGAAGCCGGGATGTGTGCCACCCGAAGAATCATCTATATTGAAGCCATTCAGGACGCCTGTTTTCATAAATGAATTCATGGCAAATGAGAAGGCATTCTATCCTACTGATTCGACGCCGAGGATGATAGGCTTAATGAATCAGGAGAATATGAGGTGGAGGACTCTGGTCCAATGGGTTCTGGAGAAGTTTGAGAATGAGCTGAAGAAGATAAATCTCTATGACGCGATCGTCAATTCCTCCTACGGCTTCAAACCCAACCCATTTCTATTCCTGGCCTTGGTTGAAAGATATAACCACCGGATGGGAACATTTATGACTCCCAAAGAGGAGATGGGTTTTGTCCTTCATGAGATGAAATACATCTCTCATCTGCCTTCAGGCACACTGCCATATGAAGAATATGTGCCTACAACCGAGGAGCTAAATTTTCTGTCGGAGAAGAACCCGGAGATGGTGCATCTGTTTGAAGAGATGATGTGCCATTTCGGCACATGCACTCTGTATTATAAAAGTACTAAAGAGGAAGCCGGCTGCCACATCCAGAAGTGGATGTCTTATCTTTTCATGAATCGTGAGAAAGATGAGAAGAAGATAAATGAGAAGAGAAGGTATCAAATTAACTCCTTCAAGCCCCTCTCTGAGAGTGAAATCACCAATCTACTAGAGAAGTATGACTGTGAAGATTTCACAATCAATGAAGACTGGTATGAGTTTAAAGCCAGAACCACCTTCAGATCATATGTGAGACAGAATGGAAAACCTTTGTCAAAGAACGGTCATTTAGCCGGATTCCTCTCTCTCTGGCTAAGAAGATTTGTTGTTCCTGGCTCCAGTTCTCTGGATAGAATACATAGAGGCGTTATTTTTACAGCAGTGCGCTTTATGTACGGCTATAAGACAGACTTATTATCAGCGATGACTTGCAGGCTGAACGCAGGTCTTCGAAATTTTGTAACCAATATGCTGTCTAATCAAAGGAAGATGACCGATGAATTCCCAAGAATAGAGATGCCCTATACTTATTTGTATGGTTGGCTTCTTCTCCATCACGACGGTCTGATACCTCCAGGAGCAGGAGGGAGCGGCAGCCTCTTTTTAGAGAAGTACGCCGGAGAAACTTTCTGGAAGGTTCACACTCTTCCAGAATGCAGAAATGTTTTGAACCGATCATCACATTGGTCGATTCAATGTGCTCCTCCGCCACTGGGTTATGAGAGTATGCCTCTGAACATGATAGACGGAGAAAAAGGGCACAGGCTAGATGACGTAGCTTTTCAATGGCTGCAGCGGATTCGGCCATCTCACCTGGTATATCGTCATGAAGAAATGACGTACTTAGAACCATATCTACCGAGCTGATTTGCTCGACATTCGGATATGACCAACTTCATGTTGGGAATGCCACCACTTGCCTTTCTGCTCGTGGAGGACTAATTGATGGAGCTCGGGCATGGAGATGCTTCACGGCTAGAGATACAAAAGTTGAATTCTCTATGCCGAACCCTTTATCCAGGGTGGGACGAAAATGCTCTATACATACCCCCGCTTCTATGTTTCATCGAACCTTTCGTGCCGAGTTTTCATTTGAAGACTTTTGTTGCAGAAGACGACCCAGCTCCATCAAAGAGGTCGAAGAAGAATTGTTATTCAACGATTTACTCCGAAACCTGAAGATGAGACTGGGAAGTTTGAGCCCTTATATGAATTATCTCTGGAGCAAAACTTTCCTGATGAGTTATTCCTCCAATATTCGTGTCCATCTCTAAGAGGAAACGAAGTGATGAATCTGAGACAGTCTCTAAAAAGAGTACTAAGTCTCAGACTTCCAAGAAGAAGGAGTTTCAATAACTGCCACCTCATCTCTAGGTGCATCCCCTTGATGAAGACGATGCTGCCGCAAAGATAAGATACAGATGAAACTACTCCTTTGATAAAAGGAGATCGAGAGGCAGATACGTCAAGAAGACTGTCGAAAGATGAGGGCAATGAACTCCT